>CM049834.1:292500-350000 GCA_027422435.1 Schizopygopsis pylzovi
TCACTGAATATAAACCTAACAGACCACTCAGATCATTAGGATCGAGTCAGTTAGAAATACCAAGGGTTCACACAAAACAAGGGGAGTCCGCTTTTAGCTATTATGCCGCCCGCAGCTGGAACCAGCTTCCAGAAGAGATCAAATGTGCTAAAACATTAGCCACATTTAAATCCAGACTCAAAACTCATCTATTTAGCTGTGCATTTGTTGAATGAGCACTGTGCTACGTCCGAAATGACTGCATTGTATTTTATGTATAATCCTTTTCTATTTAACTGTTTTAAATTTCATTTTAAATCAATTTCTATATAATTTTAAAATTCCTTGTTTTATTATTTTTAACTCCTTGTTTTTATTGCTGTGAATGATTATTTCACTTTCTTTTATGTAAAGCACTTTGAATTACCACTGTGTATGAAATGTGCTATATAAATAAACTTGCCTTGCCTTGATATCTGTCTACCTTGGTGTGGACAGCTGCAGTTTTTGATATTCTTCATATTCTGTGTGGTCAGTTCACATCAGTGATTAATTAATCTTTTTGTTTAAGTTTAAATTGATTTTTTACCTTTAATAAAGCAATTTTTTCCTAAAAGTGTACATCTTTTGAGTCAAATTGTTACATTTAATCAGTCAATTAAGATAATACACATTTAGGCTTTTACCAAACAAATGAAACCAGTATCATCAAAATGAATCTTTGCAGAAGTTGCATCTGAAGTGGCATTTAGATGTATTTACACATGGTTTATTGCAGCTCAGAGGGACATGGAGTGCTTTAACCAGTTATAAATGTATACGTTTTTGACATTTTAAACATAAAACATAGAATACTGATATTTAAAAAATTAAAATAGACTTTAAATGTGAAATTAAAACCGCCAGTAGGTGGCAGAAAATCACAGGTAATAAGTGAGTCATTGCGACTGAACTGAATCATTTAACGGTTAATTCATTCAGGAACGAAGCACTGTCATGTTGCTCAGAGACGCAAAACAGTGCTGTAGCTGTTTGGAATTATTTTTTGTCGTCGAAATAGAGCAAAAACAGGCAATATGGTGTCTAAAATGTAAGCCTCTTAATATTAACTTATTGTTTATTGAACTGTTGTATAAAATCAATATCACATTTGTAATCGTGCTTATTTTTGAAGAAAAAATCTGCATGAAATGTAAATATATATATTTTCTGCCCCCATATCTTGAATTTTGCGATCTTTCTTAATGCATTCATGCAGTGAAAGAACACACTCTAAATGTGCACGTGCACTGTTTAACCCGCTTCATCACTACGTAGGCTAATGTATGCGTGCACTCGGTAGGTGTTTTGTTGGGTTTTTGCAAAATATTCGATATTGTCAAATTGCATATCGTTAAAACAACAATTACGATATTATCGCAGATGATATATATCGCACACCCGTACTTCCAATATAAAAGAATCTGCTTATGAAATTCTGACAATTTGAGAGGAAGAATAGAAAAATCACAGCATAATGAGAATTCTATTCCACCGACAGTTTTAAATATATTTCTAGGAGCACAGAACCAGAAACTCTTCTCATGTTTTATTATTTTTTAAGCCAATTTATCTTAAAAGTGCCATTCAAACAGTCAAAGTCTATGGCCTGTAAACCCCCTTCTGTGTAATCTTTCACTAGTGTCCCTTTTTTAACATAATGAGCTTTTCTCTTCCAAATGTAACTAAAGTTCATCTGATCAATTAACTTAATTTTCTTATTAGAAATGGAAAGGGATCCTGCGGGGTAAATACATCTAGACAGAGATACCAAGATATTTGATCCTAGATTTAACTGGTACATTGCAAATTTGCGTGAGCTGAGATTTGTTCAATGTCATTATTTCACATTTACTTAGATTAAGACATAAACCCAAGGCATTGGAAAAATTAAAAATAATTTGGAGCGTTTTCGGAACCTGATCAATTTTATTTAGAAATAAGACTGTCGTCAACCAATTGACTGATCACTATGGAATCATCAAAAATCATCAATTGCTCAATGTCAGAATTTTTCATTGCGAGGGCAAGCATTTCAGCGGCCAAAATAAAAAGTAAAGGCGAAATTGGACAGCCTTGTTTAATAACTCGGCTTATATTAAAGCATGAAGTTGTCCCTTCAGTCAATGAAACAGAACAATTTGTATCCCAATATAAGCTACTAATTATACTTCTAAACTGTTTCCCAAACCCATACAATTCTAAAGCCGAAAAGATAAAGGGGTGTTCGACCGTGTACATAATACCGTCATCGTTATCTTGTCTTTATAGTCAATCAGATCTTGGACCAAACGTAAATGATTGTGAATCGATCTACCCCTCATAAACCCTGATTGCGTATTGCTTATAATCTGAGATAATCCAGACTTCAACCGATTAGAATAAATGTGTTAACAATTTATAATCATTATTTAATGGGCCGCAAGTTATCTAAAATCTTAGGATCTTTGCCCGTCTTGGGAATAATTATTATAAGCCCTTGTTTCATAGTATGGGAAAGTGAAAGACATTCAGTAACCTCTGTCAAAGCCTTAAATAAAATACATTTTATTGAATCCCAAAAAAAATTGTAAAAGTTTGCCGTTAAACCATAGGAGCCTGGAGATTTGTCAGATGATAAAGCTTGCAAAGCATTTTCTAATTCCTGTAACAAAACTTTTTCATCACAAATCTCTTTAAACTCCAAACTGATTTGTGAAATAAATGGCTTAATACTATCAAAAAAAGTATCTGCATTAATTTTAGAAAATGACGACTTATATAGGTTAATAGGTAAAACCCTAACTGTTTAAAACTTTTTTTTAAATACTAACTTTTTAAAAACTTCCTTTAAAACTTTTTAAAAGTTCCTTGATTATAATTGCTTCACACATCACAGAAATACTGCATTTTTTTTTTACATTTTCTCCCGATGACAAAGTGGATCCACATCCATAATATTTCTGTCTAAAATTATGTCTAATAATTTCTAACTTTTTAAAACTATAACATTTCTGCCATCTTCAACCAGATGGAACTGGATTAAATCTTTGGACTGCACTTATTTGTTATTGGCCAGAGGAGAACTGACCCCCCGACTGAGCCTGGTTTCTCCCAAGGTTATTTTCTCCATTCTGTTACCAATAGAGTTTGTTTTCCTTGCCACTTTTTCAATGTCTTGACCAGCATTTCTTCACGCATCACTGAAATAATGCATTTTTTTTGTACATTTTCTCCTGATTAAAAAAGTAAATCGACATCCATAATATTTCTGCCTAAATCCCTTTTTAAAACTTTTTTGTTGTTGTTTTACATTTTTTATTCAAATACAATTGCTTGGATCCACACCCATAACAGTGCCACGCCACAGTCTCATGCTGGAAGTGGGTGGTGCAAAGTTATCTTCATAGGCATTGCTCCATTACAAGCTTTTTAAAGTTTAAAACCATGTTATTGTCAATAATTTTCTTAAAACGACATAATTGAAATGATAGACAGACAGACAGATAGACAGATAGATAGATAGATAGATAGATAGATAGATAGATAGATAGATAGATAGTGTAGCAAATTACTTTCTTACAGTATTAATGCATTAGAGCATATAGCAAGGATCCAAATCGTAAGGGGGCATTGTTCACAAGCAGGAACAGAAACTCATGTAATTTGTGCTCAAAAGTTGTATTAATAGTCTAAACAAACAAATTAATAAACATACACTCACGCGTACATACAAAGTGGGAGCTAAAGTGGATGAATGAAACCATTAGAGAAACTAGAGAATGCAGTTATGGAAAATGAGTCAGAAACACCTGAGTTAAAAACCATCAGTTTTACAACGGGGTCTACAGCTCATACTAAACCTCTGTTTAGTTTAGTTAAATGTACGATACTTGTATTACCTTGGTCGTTGAACGAGTGTCTGGATGAAAGTTTTGATGGTTTGAAGTTTTGGTGCTATTGGAGTTCTTCACGTTCTTCCGGGTTTGAAGGGTGATTGACTCAAATAGATGTTATTCTGGCTCGGTGGTGACTGGGAGAGTTTTATTTCAGGTGAAGGTGATGAAGATCTAAGAGAGACATTAGCTGAGTTCCTAGGATCTTTGGTGAATGAAAAGTCAAGGCCGAGGCCTGGCACGAATGTAGGGTGTCCTTAGAAGACTAGCGCAGCATCCCCATCTTCTCAGAAACTAACTGCTGCAGGGCAGTGATGGGATTGCCTTTATCTCCTATCGAGGTCACACCTCTGGGGGATCAAAGCGCCAATAGTGTCTTGAAATTTTGGAGGGAAAGTTTACGACTCTGTCTCCAAGCATGGTATTTTACATATGTAATTCGACTGGCTGTTGATGCAAAAACTAGTAAAGATTCTTAGAACACTAATATATGGTTATGTTGCATAAATATCAGCATATAATATAAACTCTCATTTAGATCATCAGAAGATGAATTCAAAGAGACTTTTACTTTTACTAAACTTGGTATTGGTGGGGTTATGTTAACTAGTGATCTATCATAAGCATGCATATACAATACAAAACAAACATATACAAGAAGGTAGTAATCTGATCTGGCTGAGGTGTCCTGGTTGCCATGGTAACCAGGGGCTTGGAGGTCATTCACAGACCTCATTGATAGATAAATAGAGTTGTTGCAGGTTACATATAAATGTTGTGGATCCATTTTGAACATTACGATTGTGGATCCATGTTTATATATGTTATAGCACAGAAATGAATAGCAGGCCATTTCCACAATATGAGTGAAAATTGTTCATACAAAAATGGCTTATGTTGCAGCAGCTGAGGTAAGTCTTGTTCCAGTTAAGCTTAATAACTTTTCGCATAAATTACATTCTATCTTTAGTGTTTCTAGAAGCTCTGAACTAGTGATTCTGTGCATTGCAGCCCTACGGAATTGGTGTTCTTAGAATCTCTAAAGAAGTGATTTTGTGCAATTAAGCTCTAAAATGACTTTTTCTGCAAAAAAAGCTCAAACACGTGAAAATCTGTCTTCTGCATTGCAAAAAACAGTTCATTTCATTAGAAAGAAACATTTTTCATGTAGTTGAGCTTTGCTCTTAAAATGGCATTTAGCAACTTTTTCTCACTAGTGTAGCAACTGAGGCTGCAAGTGTGTTGGTAGTTTCCTGGTTGATCTGGCAGTAGCATATGCCTGAGCCATCCATCCACCACTCCTTCATGCAGTGAATGTAGTTCCAGATGGCTCTGCGGAGCGTGGAAGCTGACCAAAATCTGGATACAGCCAATTCACAAGGGAAAAGCCATGGTCTGTCCAACTGTATGCTCAGTCAAAAGCAGCTCCATCTCGCGTGACTGAACTCCACTTGTCCCTCTAAGAAGTTCAACGCCCACCGCACGGAGGCCGCATAACTATTTAGCAAGCCGGAGTCTCGTTCGTTATCGGAATGAACCAGACAAAATCGCTCCACCAACTAAAAACAGCCATGCACCACCACCCCCAGAAGCAAGAAAGAGCTACCAATCTGCCAATATAGCACATAAAATATGATTAATGATGCAGCTCTAAAAGTTAATGTGTCTTTGCGGTTGAAAGCTCTTGTAAACGAAGCCCCATCTGATTTAAATGTGCTTGATTTCAGCACTTCAAATACAATTTTAAAGAATAGATGGATTAAGCATGATTTTCAGAACAAAAATAACTTAGTAAGATTCCAGTTAGATTAGTTATTTTCAGACAGGTGTCTGACGTCATTACGTAATCACAACACAATATTGTGTCACTGCATCAAATCTCAGCAAAAAATATATTTTATATATGTTAATTTAGATTTGTTCGTAAAATAATATAAATGCATAATATAATATTAAAATATAAATAACTATTTTTAAATACATTAAATTTTTGAAAACTTACACATTTTTGAACAAATAGGGCACAATCTACTATGTTAATATGAAGGAATTTTCTGTATTGATTTTTCCGCAGGTTTTTTACCAGCATTTTTAATTACGCATTGTATTTTGTGTTTTCTAGATATTTTTCTTACAGTGTACCAACTGATTAACAATTGCAAGTACTGTACAAACTACTAACAAAGTGTATCATAAATGAACGATTATTACTAATTATTTATTATTATTATTATTAAATTAAACAATTGCAAATATCAGCTAACTTAATTCATGTGATGTGTGTACTACTAGGCATCTTTGGTTTTCTCTTTTTGTGTAATTTAAATGGTAAATCTTCCTTTTTATCATTTGAGTCAATTATCAAAAGTTGCCAAATACATTTTAAAAATAGCTAAATTTGTTGCTAGGTGCTTTTGGAAGAAAAAGTTGCTAAATTTAGCAACAAAATTGCTAAGTGAGCTACATCTCTGTGTGTAACCAGTGTAAACTAGTAGGTGTGTTCAACTTGACGCGGACCGACTGTGCAGACTGATCGGTGCATCACAGTACCACGAGAGCTACAGAGAGCAGACTGCTCCGTACATTCGAATCGATCTCACGGATGTAAGGCGATATAGCTTCGATAGTGAACGTGGTATTGCGTAGCTTGTCAGTGATCTACGGCTCCGTGTATTAAATGACGCTCCATTTGAAAACAGGTGATGGAGATTTACCTGAATCAAGGTACCGGCTTTACTGACGAGATGCGCATGCATATCGCATGAGATATATCGCCCAGCCCTATCTTATTATAACAAAGACATCTTCTCAACCTTACAGTCAGAGATATATACTTTCAGTCTCTAGGCCCAGTTTTGTTAATGGGGGATCGGAACGCTAGAACAGGGAGAGAAGCAGACTACATTAGTTCAGATGGAGACAAATATATTAACATTCACGTAGTCGTGGTCAGAATTATTGGCACCCCTGGTAAATATGATCAAAGAAGGCTCTGAAAATAAACCTGCGTTATTAATCTTTTTTATCTTTTTTTATCACAAAAATCTAACCTTTCATGAGCTAAAACAATTGAAAATTGGGGGAAATCTCATTATGAAATACATGTTTTCTCAAATACACGTTGGACACAATTATTGGCACCCCTAGAAATTCTTATGAGTAAAATATCTCTGAAGTATATTCCCATTCATGTTCACAATTTTGAGCACTCCAGGGTGATTATGAATATGAAATCTTCCAACCATGGCTTCCTGTTTCACAGATATATAAATAGGAGGGAAAACAAAGCCCAAATTCCCTTAATCATCCATCACAATGAGAGAAAACAAATAATATATTTCTAATGTGCAGCAAAAGATAATTGAGCTTCACAAATTTCTTAAAGTGAACTGGTTTTAAGAAAAGAGCTAGAGCAGTGAAAATTCTAATTTCCACCATCAGGGCAATAATAAAGAATTTCCAATCAACATAAAATGTTAGGAAACTGCCTGGAAGACAACGTGTGTCTATATTGTCCTAATGCACGGTGAGAAGGAGAGTTTGAGTGGCTAAAGACTCTCCAAGGACCACAGCTGGAGAATTGCAGAAAAGAGTTACTTTTAGCAAAATAATCTGCCGATGGGGTAAGCAAAATAATCTTGTTTTCTGTTTGAAATACGATTATTTTGCTTACCCCATTGGCAGATTATTTAGCTTGTTCTAAACAAAAACTCACTTGATTTTGAATAGTTTTTTTCTGAAAACAAGACAAAAATTTTTACTTGTCTAGAAAATCCTCCTTGATTAAAAATTTTTTAGATATATTTTGGCTGAAAACAAGACCAAAAAATCTAAGTAAGAAAAGCATTTTTTGCAGTACAGCAGGGGTCGGCACGTAAGTTTGGCATCGGGCCAAATACATTTTTGCCACTAGATGGCGGGCCGGATAATTTAAGAAATTAATTGATAAAAAATGCAACTAGAATTGCCTGACAGACTGTTACAGTGTCTTTTGTAACCGGTAGTGAGTTGTATGAGTCATAATGAGTCAGTTTTGGACTTTCTGTGCGAGAGCGCCTTTTTGAATTAAAGAAGAGTACATTAAGTTGAATAGTCTGCGTGTATTGCTGGATGCTAGTCTACCTTTAATGAAACCGGTTTGATCTGGGTGTATTATAGATGGTGTGACCTTTTCTATTCTATGGGATAATACTTTGGTGATGATTTTAATGTCAGCATTGATCAGAGAAATGGGACGGTAGCTTGATGGTAATTTTGGATCTTTATTGGGTTTGAAAAGAAGTGAAATTGTGGCAGTATTCATATTAGCTGGGAGTTTTAATTTTTGTTGTGACTCAGTTAACATTCTGATGAAGAGTGGTGATAAAGTGGACCAAAATTGTTTGTAAAACTCAGTGGGGAATCCATTAGGACCTGGTGCTTTATTATTAGGCATGTGTTGTAGTGCTGTAAGAAGTTCGGGTTGTGTGATGGGTGATTCTAGGCTGTTTCTTTGGTGTTCATTCAGTTGTGGCAGATTTATACTGTTGAGAAATGAGTCGATGTCATCTTGATTTGGGTCTTTTTCTGATGAGTATAATTTGCTATAAAAATTTGGTTAATTTCTTCCGGTGAGTTGGTGGATTTTCCTGCTGGGTCTGTAACAACTGAAATTGTTGCTTTTTCCTTGTTTCGTTTGATTTGCCAAGTATTTACCAGAATTATTACTATGGTGAAATTCTTCTTGTCTGAGCCTATGAATCAAGAATTGAGTATGTTTATTGATTATTGCATTTAATTTAAGTTTATATTCTCTTAATTAGGGGCCAAGCCCAAAGGGCTGTAGCCCCTATTGTAATTGTATGTTTTATTATTATTATTATTTGGGGCCGAGCCCAGAATGGGCTATTTCTAATTGTAGGTTTTATTATTATTATTATTATTTTTGGCCCATGGGGCTCTATGGCAGCCCTATGAAGGGAACATAGGAAAATGATGAAAATTGGCACACTTAGTAGCTTAGTAGCAATCACGATACTCCAAAGGCTTCTTGTCAGTATGAATGATATAAACCAACTCCCACACGTCTGTGACTTTCAGAATGGAAGATATTCCTCTGTGAATTTTGGTTGCTAAGGTGGTCGACAATGGTTGCTAGGGCGTGGCCAGTGTGTGTTGAGGTGATTCAGGATTGGCTGCTTGCTGCCCCGAGTCAAACGAGCCCACCCTCATGTTTCTATGACACTTCTATCCTGAGATATCCCTTTGATCTCTTTCAATGGAAGTCTATGGGACGTGTTGCTAAGGTGCTCTAAATGGTTGCTAGGGGCGTGGCTTGATAGCTTCACAATGATCCTGAGATGCTGATTGGTCGTCTGAGTCAAATGAGCCCGCCCCCTTGTCTCTATGACACTGTGATCCAGAGTTATGTTCAATTGAAAAGCGGTTTCTATGGTGTAGGACGGCCCATTTCATGTTCTGGGTGGTTGCTAGGTTGTTGTGGGTGGTTGCTAGGGTGTTGCTAGGTGGTTGCTAGGGTGTTCTGGGTGGTTGCTAGGGTGTTGCTAGGCGGTTGCTAGGGTGTTATGGGTGGTTGCTAGGGCGTTGCTAGGCGGTTGCTAGGGTGTTCTGGGTGGTTGTTGGCGGTTGCTAGGTGCTTGCTAGGGTGTTCTGGGTGGTTGCTAGGGTGTTGCTAGGTGGTTGCTAGGGTATTCTGGGTGGTTGCTAGGGTGTTGCTAGGTGGTTGCTAGGGTGTTCTGGGTGGTTGCTAGGGCGTTGCTAGGGTGTTCTGGGTGGTTGCTAGGGCATTGCTAGGCGGTTGCTAGGCGGTTGCTAGGGTGTTCTGTGTGGTTGCTAGGCGGTTGCTAGGTGGTTGCTAGGGTGTTCTGGGTGGTTGCTAGGGTGTTGTTATGCGGTTGCTAGGGTATTCTGGATGGTTGCTAGGTGGTTGCTAGGGTGTTCTGGGTGGTTGCTAGGGCGTTGCTAGGCGGTTGCTAGGGTGTTCTGGGTGGTTGCTAGGTGGTTGCTAGGGTGTTCTGGGTGGTTGCTAGGGTGTTGCTAGGTGGTTGCTAGGGTGTTCTGGGTGGTTGCTAGGCGGTTGCTAGGGTGTTCTGGGTGGTTGCTAGGGTGTTGCTAGGTGGTTGCTAGGGAGTTCTGGGTGGTTGCTAGGGCGTTGCTAGGCGGTTGCTAGGGTAATCTGGGTGGTTGCTATGGTGTTACTAGGTGGTTGGTAGTTGTCACAGATGGTTACTATGGAGTTTGTAGCATTTTATTGGCATGATTTAGCACTTAGCTAAGCGCTATTAGCATGTAGCTATTCACTGCTAGCATGTGTAGCATGTAGCAAGTCCTGTTTGCTAGCATGAGTCAAAAGAGCCAACCCCCATCTCTATACGATGTTCTGATGCAGAGATATTGGTCTTACAAAACGGTTGCTAGGGTACTCTGTTTGGTTGCTAGGGAGTGGCTTGGCAGCTGCCAATCATGAAGCTCCAAAGTCAGTGTGAATGTATAAACCAACCCCCATCTCTATACGATGTTCTGATGCAGAGATATAGGTCTTGCAAAACGGTTGCTAGGGTACTCTGTTTGGTTGCTAGGGAGTGGCTTGGCAGCTAGCAATCACGATACTCCAAAGGCTTCTTGTCAGTATGAATGATATAAACCAACTCCCACGCCTCTGTGACATTCAGAATGGAAGATATTCCTCTGTGAATTTTGGTTGCTAAGGTGCTCGACAATGGTTGCTAGGGCGTGGCCAGTGAGTGTTGAAGTGATTCAGGATTGGCTGCTTGCTGCCCCGAGTCAAACGAGCCCACCCTCATGTTTCTATGACACTTCTATCCTGAGATATCCCTTTGATCTCTTTCAATGGAAGTCTATGGGACGTGTTGCTAAGGTGCTCTAAATGGTTGCTAGGGGCGTGGCTTGATAGCTTTACAATGATCCTGAGATGCTGATTGGTCGTCTGAGTCAAATAAGCCCGCCCCCTTGTCTCTATGACACTGTAATCCAGAGTTATGTTCAATTGAAAAGCGGTTTCTATGGTGTAGGACGGCCCATCAACTACACCATAGAAAGTCAATGGGGCAACTTTGGGACGCTCCTGCCCCCCAGGGGTGCAACTTTTACCCCATTTTTAGGTATGGTCTTACAGAGCCTGCCAGCCTCTTCAAATGTGGCAAATTTCACATTTCTGTGAAATCCACTCTCTGAGCTACGAGGCGTCAAAGTTTTTGGCAATGTTAAGTCTATGCGGTTTTTTTTTGCCCCTATTTTGCCCCTGGGGCGAACATCGTACCCCCGATCGCTTATAAAAGTCATAGCACACCATTCCCGATTAGGCCGCACATTTTGACACCTCATTCATGGCTCTGTGACAAAAACTGCGGGAGGAGTAGCGCGCCGAAAAAAAAGTGGAAGAAGAAGAAGAACTAGAATGTACATTTCCTGGAGAAAATGTGAAATGGTGCTTGCAGTGGCAAAAAACACCACCCGGTTGCTAGGGTAATGTACATGATTGAATACGAGCCAACAACCATGTCTGTACGATGTTCTGGTGCTGAGATATGGCTTATTCATGGTTTTAGTAGAAACATGGAGTTCGGTGGTTGCTAGGGCGTTGCTAGGCGGTTGCTAGGGTGTTCTGGGTGGTTGCTAGGCGGTTGCTAGGGTGTTCTGGGTGGTTGCTAGGATGTTGCTAGGTGGTTGCTAGGGTGTTCCGGGTGGTTGCTAGGCGGTTGCTAGGGTATTCTGGGTGGTTGCTAGGGTGTTATGTGGTTGCTAGGGTATTCTGGATGGTTGCTAAGTGGTTGCTAGGGTGTTCTGGGTGGTTGCTAGGGCGTTGCTAGGTGGTTGCTAGGCGGTTGCTAGGGTGTTCTGGGTGGTTGCTAGGCGGTTGCTAGGGTGTTCTGGGTGGTTGCTAGGGTGTTGCTAGGTGGTTGCTAGGGTGTTCCGGGTGGTTGCTAGGCGGTTGCTAGGGTATTCTGGGTGGTTGCTAGGGTGTTGTTATGTGGTTGCTAGGGTATTCTGGATGGTTGCTAGGTGGTTGCTAGGGTGTTCTGGGTGGTTGCTAGGGCGTTGCTAGGCGGTTGCTAGGGTGTTCTGGGTGGTTGCTAGGCGGTTGCTAGGTGGTTGCTAGGGTGTTCTGGGTGGTTGCTAGGGTGTTGCTAGGTGGTTGCTAGGGTGTTCTGGGTGGTTGCTAGGCGGTTGCTAGGGTGTTCTGGGTGGTTGCTAGGGTGTAGAGGTCTGCTACCCGACCCGAACCCGCGGGTCCCGAAATACTCTCGGGTTTCGGGTCGGGTTTCGGGTTAATGTTTAATGGATAGCTTCGGGCTCGGGTCGGGTTCGGGTTTGTAGCTAAACCAAAACTATATGCAGAGGCTTCGCTGCTTTCATAGACGCACGCACACACATATCAGAGATCGCGCACAAACAGCACGGAAACTTTTATTAGTAAAATAGCTTCGACAGGCTACTGACTCGCAAGTCACAACATTATATTTATCTGCAATGAGGCGGCAAAATCGCTGTTTTTGAAGTAACTAAGCCTCATTGCTTGTAGAGAGAGACGCGCAGACGCAGGTTCACATGCACGCGCAACTTTCCTCGGTCTCTCGCTCGCTCGGTCTCTCTCTCTCTCTCTCTCTCTCTCTCTCAATAAATTATTAATTCATTCAAATAAATACAATCTTATTTAAGAGCTTATGTCTGATTTAAAGTAGTCAGAATGCTAACGAGCCTTAACTGACAAAAAATGACCATAATTTGCACGGTCATCATCTCCTTGTCCATAAAAAATTCATAAACTCGGCAGAATGTATGCGACCTCTGCGCCTGATGTTCACAAACTTTCATAACTGGTAAATGTTTGTGAAATGGCAGAGCCTTGATTAATCCGTTTCTTTGCATGCAATCGTGAAATGCAACCTTTTTCCTTTTTTTTGTTATTCGCTGTGGGGCGGGGGCGGGGGGGGGGATTTCGGGTCGGGTTCGGGCTCTAAATTTAACTGTGCTGCTCGGGTCGGGTCGGGTCGGGTCGGGTCAGACGATCTCGGGTACGGGCCGGGTTCGGGCTTCAGTTTTGAGCCCGTGCAGACCTCTACTAGGGTGTTGCTAGGTGGTTGCTAGGGTGTTCTGGGTGGTTGCTAGGGCGTTGCTAGGCGGTTGGTAGGCGGTTGCTAGGGTGTTCTGGGTGGTTGCTAGGTGGTTGCTAGGGTGTTCTGGGTGGTTGTTAGGGTGTTGCTAGGTGGTTGCTAGGGTGTTCTGGGTGGTTGCTAGGGTGTTCTGGGTGGTTGCTAGGGTGTTGCTAGGCGGTTGCTAGGGTAATCTGGGTGGTTGCTATGGTGTTACTAGGTGGTTGGTAGTTGTCACAGATGGTTACTATGGAGTTTGTAGCATTTTATTGGCATGATTTAGCACTTAGCTAAAGCGCTATTAGCATGTAGCTATTCACTGCTAGCATGTGTAGCATGTAGCAAGTCCTGTTTGCTAGCATGAGTCAAAAGAGCCAACCTCTATACGATGTTCTGATGCAGAGATATTGGTCTTGCAAAACGGTTGCTAGGGTACTCTGTTTGGTTGCTAGGGAGTGGCTTGGCAGCTGCCAATCATGAAGCTCCAAAGTCAGTGTGAATGTATAAACCAACCCCCATCTCTATACGATGTTCTGATGCAGAGATATAGGTCTTGCAAAACGGTTGCTAGGGTACTCTGTTTGGTTGCTAGGGAGTGGCTTGGCAGCTAGCAATCACGATACTCCAAAGGCTTCTTGTCAGTATGAATGATATAAACCAACTCCCACGCCTCTGTGACATTCAGAATGGAAGATATTCCTCTGTGAATTTTGTTTGCTAAGGTGCTCGACAATGGTTGCTAGGGCGTGGCCAGTGAGTGTTGAGGTGATTCAGGATTGGCTGCTTGCTGCCCCAAGTCAAACGAGCCCACCCTCATGTTTCTATGACACTTCTATCCTGAGATATCCCTTTGATCTCTTTCAATGGAAGTCTATGGGACGTGTTGCTAAGGTGCTCTAAATGGTTGCTAGGGGCGTGGCTTGATAGCTTCACAATGATCCTGAGATGCTGATTGGTTGTCTGAGTCAAATGAGCCCGCCCCCTTGTCTCTATGACACTGTGATCCAGAGTTATGTTCAATTGAAAAGCGGTTTCTATGGGGCAACTTTGGGACGCTCCTGCCCCCCAGGGGTGCAACTTTTACCCCATTTTGAGGTATGGTCTTACAGAGCCTGCCAGCCTCTTCAAATGTGGCAAATTTCACATTTCTGTGAAATCCACTCTCTGAGCTACGAGGCGTCAAAGTTTTTCGCAATGTTAAGTCTATGCAGTTTTTTTTGCCCCTATTTTGCCCCTGGGGCGAACATCGTACCCCCGATCGCTTATAAAAGTCATAGCACACCATTCCCGATTAGGCCGCACGTTTTGACACCTCATTCATGGCTCTGTGACAAAAACTGCGGGAGGAGTAGCGCGCCGAAAAAAAAGTGTAATTTGGAAATGGCGGATAACACTAATGTTGCCTAATGTTGCCTTGCCATATATGGCAAGCACCATTAATAAGTATGACGGATAACAATAATGTTGCTTTGCCATATATGGCAAGCACCATTAATAAGTATGATGGATAACAATAATGTTGCCTTGCCATATATGGCAAGCACCATTAACTAGAATGTACATTTCCAGAAGAAAATGTGAAATGGTGCTTGCAGTGGCAAAAAACACCACCCGGTTGCTAGGGTAATGTAGGGCGTTGCTAAGCGGTTGCTAGGGTAATCTGGGTGGTTGCTATGGTGTTACTATGTGGTTGGTAGTTGTCACAGATGGTTACTATGGAGTTTGTAGCATTTTATTGGCATGATTTAGCACTTAGCTAAGCGCTATTAGCATGTAGCTATTCACTGCTAGCATGTGTAGCATGTAGCAAGTCCTGTTTGCTAGCATGAGTCAAAAGAGCCAACCCCCATCTCTATACGATGTTCTGATGCAGAGATATTGGTCTTGCAAAACGGTTGCTAGGGTACTCTGTTTGGTTGCTAGGGAGTGGCTTGGCAGCTGCCAATCATGAAGCTCCAAAGTCAGTGTGAATGTATAAACCAACCCCCATCTCTATACGATGTTCTGATGCAGAGATATAGGTCTTGCAAAACGGTTGCTAGGGTACTCTGTTTGGTTGCTAGGGAGTGGCTTGGCAGCTAGCAATCACGATACTCCAAAGGCTTCTTGTCAGTATGAATGATATAAACCAACTCCCACGCCTCTGTGACATTCAGAATGGAAGATATTCCTCTGTGAATTTTGTTTGCTAAGGTGCTTGACAATGGTTGCTAGGGCATGGCCAGTGAGTGTTGAGGTGATTCAGGATTGGCTGCTTGCTGCCCCGAGTGAAACGAGCCCACCCTCATGTTTCTATGACACTTCTATCCTGAGATATCCCTTTGATCTCTTTCAATGGAAGTCTATGGGACGTGTTGCTAAGGTGCTCTAAATGGTTGCTAGGGGCGTGTCTTGATAGCTTCACAATGATCCTGAGATGCTGATTGGTCGTCTGAGTCAAATGAGCCTGCCCCCTTGTCTCTATGACACTGTGATCCAGAGTTATGTTCAATTGAAAAGCGGTTTCTATGGTGTAGAACGGCCCATTTCATGTTCTGGGTGAAAGTCAATGGGGCAACTTTGGGACGCTCCTGCCCCCCAGGGGTGCAACTTTTACCCCATTTTGAGGTATGGTCTTACAGAGCCTGCCAGCCTCTTCAAATGTGGCAAATTTCACATTTCTGTGAAATCCACTCTCTGAGCTACGAGGCGTCAAAGTTTTTCGCAATGTTAAGTCTATGCGTTTTTTTTTGCCCCTATTTTGCCCCTGGGGTGAACATCGTACCCCCGATCGCTTATAAAAGTCATAGCACACCATTCCCGATTAGGCCGCACGTTTTGACACCTCATTCATGGCTCTGTGACAAAAACTGCGGGAGGAGTAGCGCGCCGAAAAAAAAGTGGAAGAAGAAGAATAAGTTTGACGGATAACAATAATGTTGCCTTGCCATAGGCAAGCACCATTAATAATAATAAGTATGCAAGAGAACAATAGTGATGCCTTGCCTTTGGCAAGCACCACTAATAATAAGTTTAAAAGCTATAACAGTAAGTTGGCTTTCCCAAGCCAACTCAATAAAAGTTTAAATAGAATATCAGTAAGTTGACTTTCCCAAGCCAACTTAATGAGTAAATACACATTTTAAACACATTTAACAAGTTTTGAAAGGAGTTTCAGTGACTGGGTGTACACATGAATATAACTTAATTGTAACATATTTATACTTAATGTCTTTTTTTATGACAACTGTTATTAAAAAAGTATATTGCATGTAATGCAGTACAAAACTATGATTCCTTAATTGGATGACTCCGAAATAAAATTCCTAAAGTATATTCTAAATAGTAAATAAATGAATGAATAACAGAGAGAGATTCTCAAAAAAAGTTTATTGTGCCTCTTATTGTTTATATGGCTTTTTATATAACAGAATTTGTTGAACACGAACAAAGGACTGACAATACATTAGCCAAGTTTAGAGAACAAGAAAAATATGACGAAGAGTTAAAGTAATCTCAACATTCCACCTTGCTATACGTGTGGCGGTGGCGCAACTCTGAAGGAGAAGAGGTCAGTATGACAGCACACACACCCTCTGACAGCACCAAAGTGATGACATTCATTTAACAAAGCACTACACTACAGCTTATTGAGTGCAGCCATCCTCACATTCAACACACAAACACACATGCACGCATGCGTGCACGCACATCCACACACACAGCTGAGTTATGGTCATAGTCGTATTACTTGACTGAGACTGACACCTTTTAATGTTCAGTGGCACACAACCACCAAATTGCATACTGTGTGTTTTTGGCAATAAAATGGATTAGGTTACATTACAAAAAGAACTCTATTTCTATAACGAAGATGAAAGTTCTGCAATGAAGTTCTGTGTAAGATACGCAGATTTATTTCTGTTTGTGGAGACATGGCGAGATTTCTGAAATGCCACGCATAAGTATTGCCCGTTTCTAGGCTACCGCCAGACAGCAAGCGTTTGGTCCTTATAGAGGTTTTTAAGTGAGTCTGAGTTTCATGTTTTTCTTTTTTTATAGCAAGAGTTCTGAATACATGTAGCATGCTTTTCAACTGTGTGTGTGCATGTTTGCGTGTTAGCACAGATCTGCGTTCATGTATTTCATCGTGATACATAAGATTCAGAAAATCATCCAGATGCAATTGTGTAGTTATCCTGAAGAACCGTCTAGGCCAGGAGTGGGCAAACTTGGCCCTTCCAGGCCACTTTCCTTCAGAGTTTAGCTCCAATCCTAATCAAACACACCTGAAACAGCTAATCATTGTCTTCAAGACTACTATAAGCCTACAGGCAGGTGAGTTTTATCAAGGTTGGGTCAAATCTCTGCAGGAAATTGGCCTGGAAGAGCCAGGTTTGCCCATCACTGGTCTAGGCTGATGAGGTCAAAGTTAATTTGACTCGAGTGCTGCGTTACTTCTGCCTGAAACCGGTCCAGTATGACATCATATGCAGGTAATGGACATTTGGGTGTTTCTGTTTGGAGCTGGGCTCCCTGACAGGAGTTGAACCCTACAAGCTGCAAACTTTTGCACAGACACACCATTCAATTGGCAGCGAATCATGTGACGCAATGAAAGCCTATATGTAATGGCATTCCCCTAACACAGATCATTCGACGGGAGATACCCAGCCACTGAACTGATTAACAATGACATCTAACGCTGAGCCAAAGTGCCCAAGAACCCAACCAAGCAGCTGGATAAAGACTCAGCAGAGGTCTGCCAGCAATAGCGATCCGATTATCTTTCTGTAAGTCTGCCCAGAAAAGCGATCCAAACTAAATATAACTAAGAAAATAGAATACAGGACAAAAAAATATATAAAAAGGTGTGTATATATATATATATATATATATATATATATATATATATATATATATATTAGGGATGGGTCACGATTATCGAATATTCGAATATTCTATTTAATTATAGAATATCGATTAGGTTGTGCGATTATTTTCTAAAGGTGTACCAGGGCTTGACAATAAAGACTGTCCAATGGCGTGAAGGACGTTCGGATTTGTCACTTGCCAGATCAGGCCACTGCAGGTGGTCACTAAATTGTATCATTTGCATGCGTTTTTAAGCCTTGTTTGTTTAAAAATGTAAGCGATTAAAAAGCATTTGGGCACGAAAGACAACTCCTTTCAGTACATGCGCGCTGTGTTCTGTTCTGTATGAACAGCGCGAGCACCGACAGACACACGCGAGCTGCCTGAACGGGCAAATACATGAAGCATGTCAAACTACCTCTCTTGGCAAGTAACTTTAGCAATAATTAATCTATATTGAATTTATATACTGGAGTACAGATGCACAGATCAACAGGATATTTGGCTGTTATTTTAGAGCATCTTCTGTTCCGTGCTTGCGCACAAACTGCACTGTCGGCACTCGGGCGCGGCACACATAGTGGGAGCACTAACCACGCCGGAGAACGGAACTTCTGATACGTGCATTCTGATTGCGTGAACAATAGACCTGTTAAACAATATATTGCGAGATGGCCATTTGTTACAGCGTCCCAAACAACTCAAAATAATAAACCAAAGTTAACAAAACGATGCACTCCACAGAGTGCTTTTCTGCCACCTTCACGTCCAGTTTCCCATTAATGAAGTCGTGACGAGCTCCCTGCATTCAAATTATTCGTTTTTTGCTGAAATAATAACGTAATATTCCACTGGTTGATATATTATATTTATATGCAAAATATTTGTGTTGTTTTTCGTGTTAAATGTGAAGAATGACAGGTTGGATGCCACACTTATTATAATTTTTTTGGCAGCGTATACAGGTGTAATTTTCACTTTAACTTCAGGCAATGTAACATGATTTTATGATCGTAATTTTGACTTTATTCTTAAAATATTATGACGTTAATTATTTAGTTATTTATTTGAGAAGGATAAACTGATCAAACTTGCGCTGGCCGCTTGGTATTTAAAAAAAACTAAAACTTGAATTTAACAAAAATAAGATGTTCCAATCATATTTCTAAATTGTTCATTTCATATATTTATATCTATGAAATAGGTTATTGTTATGAAGACAGACGTTAAAATTAAAGTTCACATAATAAGTGCCGTCATTCAGGCGGTTCACAATATGTTTTAGCGCGTAATATGTTTTAAGAATGATATTCTGTTTAGCGCGCAATATGTTTTACGCCTAATATTCATTGATGCATTAATCAGATTTAAGATTTTATTTTTAATAATATGAATGTTCATGCTCATTTTTAAAATAGAAATGTCTAGCCTTATGAGCAGTTGATAATCGACGGACTGTTCTGTTAATAAATGCCGTCATTCGGTTATGTTATATTAATATGTTTCAGCACTCATACTTTACAACCATTAATTGTCTTGGGTTAAGATAGACTATTCTCTAATTAATTAAACAGTTTGTTATCATACAGATTGAAAGCCTGGATGGTCTCTCTCCTCCTCTCTCTCTGTGCGTGTGTGGGTGGGCGGGTGCATGCCAGGAGGGGTGCGATTTTCGAATAGTAATCGAATAATACCCAGCGATTATCGAATATTACTTTTGCTTAAAATGCCCATCCCTAATATATATATATATGTATGGGCTTATTCATAAAATGTAAAGAGAACAAACTATCTCAAGGCTGAAAAAGTCAAAATGATATTCGAAAGCGTCAACGACAACAGAAAAAGATTAGCATTTTCAGTTTTCATCCTTTATTTTCTTTTTTTTTTGAACCCGTTGAGTGTCAGAATGGTCTAACTCGGTCTGATCCTCGAAGGCCTCTGGGTTTTCCAGCATCTCTCGGATGAGAGGAGGCATGGGGCCTGGGATCTCCATCTTGAGAGTTATGGCCCTTTCTGCTCCTGTTGCACAAAAACAGTTGATTTCAGGGCACTGTCGTCTACGTTATACATAATTATTATTAAGGTAATTAGTACCTTGCAGCGAGTGACAGTATATTCAAACTGATTTTCACACCAATTTTGAGCAACGATGTTTAAGATCATACAAAAAATAGGTAAAACATAACTGTTTTCTTATAATGAATATTGATTTTTATTGTACGATATTTCTACAGTATATACACTACTGTTCAAAAGTTTGGGGTCAGGTTTTAGTTTTTTTCTGAATGCTGATTTTCAATGTTCTATTCAGCAAATAACTCTGAAAAAAGTATTATGGTTTCCACAAAAGTATTAAACACAACTGTTTTCGACATGGATAATAATAATAAATATTTCTTAAGTACCAAATCAGCATATTATAATTATTTCTGAAGGATCATGTGATACTAAAGACTGAAGTAATGACTGCTAAAAATTCAGCTTCAAAAAAAAAAAAAAAATCAAATTTAATTGTAATATTACACAATATTGCCGTTTACCATATTTGTGATCAAATACATTATGATGTCTTTACTGTATTTGTGATCATACTTAAAAAACATTATGTAAACACACACACACACGTTGTTACAATTGGCCTTGTATTTTGCATTAAAAGACATGAGTAATCTTTATTGTCAGATGGCTTGTATTTTGCATTGAAGCATGTGAATGATGGAGCGCATCTTGCTTTCATTCAAGTATGCAAACTTTTCTCAGAGACTTTGAGTTTGACTTTGCTCAAAAACACTGTCAATAATGCTGCTCCTGGTTTGAATAGGCCTCAAGTTAACTAAATGCATTTGAAAAAAAGCCTTTGATTTTCATCAAGATTTAAATCTTGCAAATCAACCAGAATAGTAATGCTGAGGTGATTTCCATGTATTTTTTTTGGCTAGTAAACTGACCCTTGGTGCTGATGCCACGTAGGTCAGTGACCTTCATCAACATGCGAGGGAACATGTGAGGTTTGTCAGGTCGACGGCGTCGTGCATAGATCTTCAGAGCTTCCAGAAGGGGCTCCTGCAGACGATCTACACGCTCAGGCTCCTCAAGATCCATTCGGTCTACAGAGAAAAAGGTTATTATTAGTATAGTAGTACCTCCATCCATTTTTTGTGGTATGGTGGTTAAAACCAATTCTGAATACTAGCTAAATCTCTGTCAAATGTGTACATTCTTCCTGTAGTGTCATCTAGATCAGGGATGGGCAACTACATACATATACAGCTCTCAATGTCTTTAAGTATGGCCCGCTGGATTAGATTACATTCAGATGATCAATATGAAAAAACATTTGAAAAGTAAGTCACGTAAAGATTGCTTTCAGTTTATGATGTTAGTACTATCTCCAACCAGAAGAGGTCGCTTGCTTCCAGCTGCTCCCCGTATTAATTTCAGCGCAGTGTAAACATTCGCTAACGTTAGCAAATAATAAATGAAAAACAGACCATAAAAACAGTATTTTCCAATCAAGATTGTTAACAGATTATCTTTTTAACAAGTTCTAGGGGATACCTATGTTTGGATTTTTATTTTAATTGCCATCACACCTATGTGCACAGACACCATAGTTGCACTTGCCTCTAATTTCAAAGGTAAAATTCAGTCAACAAAATCTTTTTGCCAAATGCATGACAGAAATGTTTGCACTGAACTAAGTTCTTAGGGTTTCTGCGGGTCCTTAAAAAGTCTTCAGTTTAATTGTTTAAACTTATGACCATGAAAACTCCTAAATGTTACAAAAGGTCTAAATTATAAAGACAAGAATTGCTATATGGATTAATATGACGATTAAACTTCAAAGCCTATGATTTCACATTTTCTCTGAATAAAAATGAGCGCTGCACGTTTCAAAATCAGGTGCTGATGTGTTTTGTGTTCTGG
The DNA here is from genome assembly GCA_027422435.1 of Schizopygopsis pylzovi. Taxonomy (NCBI): domain Eukaryota; kingdom Metazoa; phylum Chordata; class Actinopteri; order Cypriniformes; family Cyprinidae; genus Schizopygopsis; species Schizopygopsis pylzovi. Next base: position 314,291 of record CM049834.1, read on the forward strand.
GATCAATTTGTTTTGAATAATCCCTTTTCAACTGTCCTCTTAGGTTGTTTTGAGAATGTTTTGTAGGCCACTCATAAAAAAGGACCTCTGTACATTTGTTTGTTGCAAATTTACAGACAATGAAATTGAGATGTTTACATTGACTTGTTGGGTAATATTTCTGTCAACTGACAACAAAGTTTCCCTTCTGAACAAGCATAACTGCACAAGTTTTATAGCAGGGTTCGTACACATTTTTACCAACAAATTTCCATGACTTTTGAGACAATATTCATGACCTAATTTTACAATAAGAATAAAAATCTGTTCAAATTATCATAGCATGTTAACTAAAATGAATGACTATTAATTCTATTGTTTGCTTTTTTGTTTTAGTAAAAGCTGAAACTGCGCCAGATGTGAAGGTCCTTGCAGTCCGAAATGTTCGCACGCAAAAACGCATACAAAAATTTCTGACTCGGTGTGTAAGGACCTTTACTCCACACAGAGAACATATCACATCACTATTATCATTTATTTAACTCCGTTAAACGCAGGGCCGGAATTTCGTTTTGGAAACTTTTCTCTTTCGCAAGTGTTTACATTAAGAAAAAATGACAATGCTTACAAGGATACTCGCCAGCAGTGTTCGAACTATACCGTGGACTTTGGGGAGCCCATTTCTTTCTTTTTTTTATAAGCGGGGGATTTTGTGCACTTGCGATGGGCTTACAAAGATACATAAAAGCTATGGGGGGGTGGGGGTGCAATTATATATATATATATATATATATGTAGGGCCCTATGAAATCCGTTTTAAATTTTTCCCAAATTCCATTTTATTTTTTTCTAAATTAATTTTTTTCGTTTCAATTTTTCTAGATTACAGAATTTTTACTCTTACAGTAGCCTTATGAATTGTTTTTTTTCCTCAGAAATTCTGTGTTGTGTATTTAAATTTGACTGGTTATCAGATTAAGGCATGAAACATCGATTTAATTTATATTTTAATGATTGAAAATTAAACATTTACATGTTGAAAAATAAAGGGGATTTAGCCTACTATTAAAAATACAATATTTTGTGACTATGTCTTAATAAAATAAAGTTTTATTATTTGTCAACAGTAGTAGTAGACATGTTTTTGAAGTAGAACTAAATTCACAGTTTCATTGTTTGTAGGGACAAACAGATACAGATAACTAACACGCACATTTCTTCTCATTCTCTGTCACTCTCAAAATGGGCATATTTGAGAAACAAGTTGAGTAGTTTGCTTCACTGAATATAATTGTCGGTCATTTAACATTTCTTTCATAAAACAGTTGACTAAACATCTTACCTCGCTCTCTTTTATTAATCTGACGCTTTGTCACACGCTCAGCATCTGTGAACGCTAAACTCCGCCTACTTCGATTTGATTTGAATTCAATTACTTTGACATTGACGAGCGCTGTTTGCTGTTTTACACATAATAATCCACGATGATCACAGTATACAAAACTGAAATTGCACATCAAAATAACAGTCAATATTTTTTGATTTTTCAAATCATGTTTTCAGGGGAGCCCATTTATTATTAAGGGGAGCCCCTAGCTCCCCCATAGTTCGCACCCTGCTCACCAGGATGGCCATTTTAACGTCATTTTGTGTGTAATTTTGCCGCTTAAACACAACAAGCTGCACTTTTAGAGCCCCATATTTCAGCCTCGACTTTTAGTTTATGGCTTTGGGACAATTTTCACGTCAGACGCGGGCCGGGCATCGGGCTTGTTTTAGGATTCCTCCTTATTTTTGTATTTTAGAAATCCATCAATTATTATGGTGATGAAAAGGATTAGCCGCTCGTGGAAACAATACCGCGACTGACAAGAGCAGCTCGACCTGTCTAATAGCACACATTTGTCTAGGTTAAACGTTTAAACTAACATTGTGATATGCTTTTTTAAGTATTTTATATATAGATTTTATTTTAGTCAAGTGGTGATTTAAGAAGGCTAAATTGATCAAACATAATAGGCAAACTCACTGTCTGCAGCTGGCCGATTGCTCAAAAGCTACTTTAAAAACAAAAACTTGAATTTAATAAACAAATACATTTTCCAAACATATTTCTAAATTAACTTAATAAAGAAACGAAATACGCTTTGCCATTAAAAATGAAACTGAACTATTTTAATGGCTAGAACAGCAGCTGTGTAATGGGGAAGAGAGAAAGAAAGACATGGGCTCTTGTCGGACTCGGGAAGGTAATTCTGATAATCTGCTGAACAAGGATTGGACTGGGGTGTATGTTTGAGGCCCGTGCAGGATTCTACTGAGCTTGTTTGGTATCAAAGTCAATTTGGTACTCGCAAGGCGGCTTTATGCGGACGCCATTAGGACATGACTGAGTGCAGCGGAAACCGCCTCTGGAGCGTGCGAGTACAGAACGGCTTAAAAAGACGTGCAAATAAATAATAGGCTACATTTTAGTGACAACGCAACAATGACCCGATTAGGCAGGTGACAATTCTGTCAACTGTACCAAAATGCCAGAGAAAGACTTGTATCGCACCGTGCAGCTCTTTAGTGCAGACGAGATGCGCTGATTACGTGTTTTCAGAGAAAGTCAGAGAGAGAAAACACAGCTGATGAATCCGTTTTCAAATGACCGATTTGATATTCTGTGTGGATCTATTTACTCTTCAGCCTACAAGCTATTGAATAAATGTGTGAATATCCATCATTTTAAAGTCGAAAGCTGTGGGAAAGAGTAGAAATATGCGATATAGCCCATGCGCAATCCCGTACCGAAATTCAGGACCTGAATAAACATAATTGTATTATACAGAGATTTGTCAAATAGATTTCCATGACTTTTCCAAAACTTTCTGGGTTTATTCATTTTTCCAAAACTTTTCCAGGCCTGGAAATTGTGGTTTTAAAATTCCATGACTTTTCCAGGTTTTTCATGACCGTACGAACCCTGTATAGTTAATAAAATCTTTAAAAACAAATTACATTAATTATACGTTAATTTCTTTCAATAAAAAGGAAATTGAGTAAGACGGTGTAAAAGGTGCGTGGACGTGGATTAGTAATCTAGCCGCTTGGTATAAAGGAGAGAAAATGCTGGCCCTTGTCACTCTTAAAGTTGCCCATCCCAGATCTAGATGGCAGCAGTGTTTCAACATAATTGCATCATGTAATACCTCCCCAAATGAGGCAGATGGCGTTGAGGAGGCCAGTCTCCGTATCGTCCATCTCAAGGGGCAGAAGCTGACTGGCAAAGGCAAACACCAGGTCAGTGAGCGGACCGAAGCCAGCATTATGCATCTGAGTCCGGCTGAGGGTTAGACCATCTGAAAAGGTCATTGTGTCCTGCTCCGGTGTGTATCGCGTGTAGATTCGCAGCATCTGGAAGAGACAGACATTTATGAGGCTAAGAATAATGTGAAAGTAATGAAGTAGATGCATTGTCTATGTCAAGGTGAGATTCTTAAAGGAAGGCACACATACTAGAAGGTCCAAGCAGGCTGATTCAATGAGGGTGATCTGGTCTGCGATGGTGAGGGTGGTGAAGCCTGGAAGACGTTTGGCAAATTCCACAATTTTAATGATGCACTTGGTGGAGAGCTCACTGAATTTGTCCCACAGGCCCAGGTCCAGCTGAACCCGGTGATCTGAGCTTGAGTTCTGAGGAAGATAAAAGGAGAAAAAGGGTTAATATGTGTGCAAAATGAATTATGTATTCATCCACATGTCATTCCAAACCCATGTTTTTTTATGCCATGGAAAACAAGGAGAAATTATGCACAAAAAAAATTATTTTAATCTGTTCTTCACACTCTTCAACTTTTGAACATTTGGAATACAGCATATGAATTATATGGACCACTTTATTGATCGTTTTATGGTTCTTTTTGTAGCATTTTGGAGCTTGATGGCCCCAGTGATAATTTACTTTCATTATATAGAAAAAATTGCCCAGGAAATTCTTCAGAAAGAATTTTACAGAAGAAAAGGTCATACAGATTTGGAACAACACGAGGTTGAAGAAATTACAATATTTATATTTTGGGTGCACTGTTCCTTTAAATGAGGTTTCAATAATGGAACATGTTTATCACACTACATCTGACATGGCCGGTTTACATTTACATTTATGCATTTAGCAGACGCTTTTATCCAAAGCGACTTAGTGCATTCAGGCTATGCATTTGTATTGTCAGTATGTGTGTTCCCTGGGAATCGAACCCACAACCTTTGCACTGCTAACGCAATGCTCTAACCACTGAGCCACAGGAACACACCCCTATATATAAATTCCTCATTCCATTGCTGACAGATCTGCTCATTTTCAGAAAATACTCACTGTGGTGTATTTTTCCAGCTGGCCGAGTGAAGGGAAGGTCTCTTGGTGTGCTTTGGTCACTTTGTTGACCAGCTCCTCCAGTTCCCCACTCAGCTCATAGATCTCTGGTGGAACGACCTCATCCTTCACGTCTTTCTTTTTCTTATTTCGATCGTTGCGCACTTCAGACACAAAACCCATTTGTGAAGAGAACATTCATATTGAGCTCTAACCTCCATGCTTACCAGTTTATTGGTTTGTGTTTGAACTTTTATTAGTCCTTTGTGTCTTCAAGTGGCTCAAACTGGTGGTTTACAGTTGTCTACAGTTTGTTTATGCCTCTGTGTCCCGGCGCTCAAGTCTCACCACTCTAAATCTTGTAAAAAATCTTCTAAATCTCTGTCTCTGGGTTGTATGTCTGTTTCACAGCTTCTAGCCTATATCAGTGTGTCCCCGTCTGTCTCCAGTCCCGTCTCTATATTTGTGTTTGTGAATGTGAGTCTTGGCTGAAGGCCAAGGAGCCCGTGTGCCGGGCAGAGGCCTAAACCCTCACCTTCCTTGGACATGCCAACCTCAAAGCACTTCTGCAGCCGGCAGTACTGGCAACGGTTGCGTGTGACCTTGTTGATCTGGCAGTTCTTGTCATGGCGGCAGGTGTACACCATGTTCTTCTGAATACTGCGACGGAAGAAACTCTGCAACAGACATCCACGAGAGAGCGAATAGGTCAGCTGAAGAGTTATGTAAAAAGATAGTGGTTGACTTACTCTTCAGCTGACCTATGCAATTGCTGATCCAGAACAGTTTTTGCTAATGATGTCATTTTGTTTTTGTTATATAAAAGGATAGTAAAAAATCTGATAAGTGTGTATACCTGTGACCACACATTAACCGAATTGATCGAAATATTGTTATTGTGCCAAATTGCATTGTTTCTTACGGCAAACGGCTTGATTTTTAAGAAGCTGTGTCAAGACAAAAGTTGTTTGTTCAACAAAAATAGATGAGAAACTTACTTAGTTGAATAATAATATTTGTATTTTTTTTATATTACAGAAACACACAATATAGGACAATTAATTTATTGGACGTTGGTATCTTTCATCATAATGCCACATTTTTATATTGTTTTATTATGTTTGAAAGCAATAAGCTGCTTGAGTCTTTTACCACAGAGGTATGTGGTATAACACATATTTTACCCCTTAAACACAGTAAAATAACTATATTGCATTACTTCTCATTGCTTTAAAGGGACAGTTCACCCAAACATTAACAGTTCAATCAAGTGTTTGGTTACCAGCATTCTTCAAAATAACCTTCAACATTAGAAAGGAACTTATATAGGTTTGGAACAAGTGGAGGGTGAGTAAGCGATAACAGAATTTACATTTTTGGATAAACTATCCCTTTAACATGCCGTCCACATTATTTGGTGTCTCGTGTAGCTGATACTGCGCAACTGTGTAATTAACAAAAGTGACCTTTTGTATGTTTTCATAAACATGTTTGCTCCCTGCACTACAAGTTCCTCAGTCAGTCTTAGTTTCTTGGTGTTGACAGGAGCGAAAGTACTTTTTAGTATTCAAGTATTTTTACCATGCAAGAGCTAAACCTCCACGTCTCTCTGTATTTTTCACATTTTTGCCAAACGTCAAGACAAATTGTGTAACAGACTCATGAGGAACATGAGATTCGTCAGGCCACATGCGATGGAAGTTCTGCTGTTTACCTTGCAGCCCTCGCAAGAACTGACACCATAGTGGTACCCGGAAGACTTGTCCTGGCAGACGAAGCAGGGATTGTAAATACGGGGCGGAGGTGGTGGAGAAGGGGAGCTGGGCATCATCTCCTCCGAACTGGTGCTCTGGGTCTCCACCGCTGAAGAGGAGAGAAAAGAAAACATGAGACGCTTCGTCTAATCACATCACTTCACTCTATTTACACAACACAGGAGGATTTAATGAGGGAGATATTAAACGCCACATGGAGAGAAGAAAAGATACTCCCGTGAACCTTTTAAACCATATCCGATTTCATAGAGACACAAGGGCTTTGAAAACTGTCATGATTCCTCGCTAAACCTTTTTCATGATGCCCTCAAGCAAAAACTTGCAAGACACTACCATCGCCGCTTTTTGACTGAAATTATAGCACAGTCAGGTTCCCCCCCAGACCCATTTCTCTCTCTCCCACTCTTTCTCAAACAATCTCGCTTTCATCTCTCCCGCTCGCATTACTTCCTTTCTGTTTAACTTTTCATCAACCGACAAGGTCAAAAATCAGGCTTCCCACACCGTCGGTGAAACCAGACTCTGAAACCATGCCCAGAGCCTCCATACAGTCAAACATGCTGCGTCCCCGTCACCTACCCGCCTCCGAACACCTCGCGCCACCAAAAAAAAACAATAACAACACCCGTAGCTACGACAGTGCTAAATCCCCTGCTGGAATTCCTCAAGTCAGGATATACGTGCTGCCTGATCTCGCTGGTTTTGCTCTTGTAAGCGTTTCCTCTCTCTTTGTCACGCTGCTTGTTTCTCTTTCCCTCTCTGGCTGATCTGCGGTGCTGGTTGCTCAGGGTGAGCTGCTCCAAGCGTGTTGTAACAGACCTAAATAACAGATTATAATGATTATAGCCCCATTGACTCCCTCTGCCAATGCATTGATGAAATTGACATTGGATGTGTCTTCAGTTAAACAAGGAGAAAACCGAAGTCAACAAAGATGAAGTTCTCAAGGTGAATGCATACCTTGACTCCAGGGGTCAAACAACTAAAAATCAAGTCAGAAATCTTGGGGTGATTCTGGAGACAGACCTTAGCTTTAGTAGTCATGTCAAAGCAGTAACTAAATCAGCATACTATCATCTCAAAAACATTGCAAGAATTAGATGTTTTGTTTCCAGTCAAGACTTGGAGAAACTTGTTCATGCCTTTATCACCAGCAGGGTGGATTATTGTAATGGTCTCTAGGGGTCGACCGATATGTGTTTTTCAGGGCCGATGCCGATACCGATTATTACAGATCAAGTAGACCGATAACCGATAATTTGAACCGATATACGTGTCGTGTAAAAATGAAAATGAATGCCAAAATTAATAATAACAAGAGCTCTGACAAAAAAACGTTCTTTAAATGCTTTTAAACGTCTTTAATTCTGAAAACTGTTAATAACAACAACATTAAATAAACAGTAATATTAATAATAACATAAGTGCAGGGATCACCCAGAAGCATTCTGTAAACATTTTGTAAAACTTAAAGTAAACGTATTTAGCTTATTGTGTGATTATTCTCAACAAAAGTTGTAATAATTGTTGTAGTTGTTTTACGTATATTCTACTGCACCACAGTAATATATTTGGCTAAACCGAACTTATATTTCGGAGCTGCATTATGGAGGCTGCCGTGTGCAGAACATCATCTAGCCCGAAGGAAACAAAATCATGTGCCTTCGGGCTAGGAAACAGAAAATCATGCAAAAATTCAACCGGCGAATTCGCACGTGCGCGCTCGGGAGAGGGAGAAAAGGCGAGGCCTGTCTGCTCACTCTCCATCTCCTCGAGCTCGACATCCGACATCGACATATATTACTCTTACCTTTATGAAAAAAAAAAAAAAAAAAAAAAAAAAAAAAATCACACGGCGTATTTTAAGTTGTTTTTTTCTTAAAAAAAAAAATCCTCCATGTCCTGTAAAGCTCGCTTCAGCTTCCACTGAACAAAAAACATTTTGGGTTTTTATTCAACTAATAAGTTGGGCACACTGTGATCTGTACTATATTTTTTATGTAACTGACAGATCTCGGCAAAAAAAAAAAAAAAAAACACGGGAGTGGGAGGGAATGGGAGTCATTCTTCCGGGAGTGGAACGGGACGGGATTTCCCCCCAGTTTTTTCGTGGGATTGGGACGGGAAGAGATTAATTTTTGTGGGAGTGGGACGGGAAAGGTTTGAGAATTCACTCCCGTGTCACCCTCTACGCCCAACGCGTCAATCTCCGGTCCAAGCCGATCAAAAGAAGCCCAATTGGGCAGCAACCCGCCCAATCTGGCAACACTGCAGGCAGTGTGCCAAACCACTGTGAGGAAGGGGAGGGGGAACGCAACTGTTTCGACAAGCATTTTTTGCGGTGGTGGGGTTTCTACTTACACAATTATTTTAGGTATACATATATTTTTCACAAAAGAGAGTGCGATTTAAAAAAAAATACAAAAATTTCCGGGATTTACGCCCCTGCTGCAGTGTTTGTCCCGATGACCAGTGAAAATTTAGTTGTGGCTCTCTCCACGTTCACGGGCCTGGTTCTTAGTCCGAAATAACTGACCGTTAACAAGATGGTTGTCGAGTGGCGGGACTGGCCTATGACGCCACCAACGGGCGAGCTTATGCACAAGCCCAGTCATAGTTCAATGTTCTGAGAAGTCCTCTGGAATTCTAATATTCTAAGACATTAATATTAAAAAACTTGGCCTAACCAGCCACGGAAAAAATCTGAAACATTCCACGTTTCATCCACTTTATAATCCACTAGCAGAGGACATTTTGGCGGGGGTAACATTAGCCAGTTAGCATTAGCTGCCACAAATATTTTATCAACTAAAATGATATTTAAATAAAAACTTACCTCTGAATCTCTGGGCTTCGACGTCGGGTTACTTCTATGCCTAGGACCTCCTCGGTTGAAAGCCCTTGTAAGAACCATGAGTAACTGCTATGACTTCTCCGCCAAAAGAAAGAAAGACCGCAAACTGGACGTCTTTTTATTTGAGATTCAAGCAGCCAATCAGGGCTGGCTCTACATATTTGACACACCTTTCCACCAATCAAAAGTATTGAGCTGGCAGTCTCCGTTCCCGCTCTCCAGTAAATTAGGGATAATGTACTCAGGCTATGCAATGAGAAAATATTTCTAATGAAATAGGCTTACACTATAACAGTGAGAATCAGCCATTTGTGTGTTTATGTGTGTTGTTTTCATTTACATAATCAATATAATATCATAATTTCATCAGCTGGATAATTGTATTATACTGATTTACTATCAGTAAATTGACTTACAAAACTTTTATTTCCTTTATTTCAAGGCTACTCAAATATAGTGATATGTTAAAATCTACCATAAATCATTAAGGTATCATTAAAACCTTTAAACAACAACTTGTCACAATGCTTGTCACAGACAAGCCCAGTCATAGTTCAATGTTCTGAGAAGTCCTCTGGAATTCTAATATTCTAAAACATTAATATTAAAAAACTTGGCCTAACCAGCCACGGAAAAAATCTGAAACATTCCACGTTTCATCCACTTTATAATCCACTAGCAGAGGACATTTTGGCGGGGGTAACATTAGCCAGTTAGCATTAGCTGCCACAAATATTTGATCAACTAAAATTATATTTAAATAAAAACTTACCTCTGAATCTCTGGGCTTCGACGTCGGGTTACTTCTATGCCTAGGACCTCCTCGGTTGAAAGCCCTTGTAAGAACCATGAGTAACTGCTATGACTTCTCCGCCAAAAGAAAGAAAGACCGCAAACTGGACGTCTTTTTATTTGAGATTCAAGCAGCCAATCAGGGCTGGCTCTACATATTTGACACACCTTTCCACCAATCAAAAGTATTGAGCTGGCAGTCTCCGTTCCCGCTCTCCAGTAAATTAGGGATAATGTACTCAGGCTATGCAATGAGAAAATATTTCTAATGAAATAGGCTTACACTATAACAGTGAGAATCAGCCATTTGTGTGTTTATGTGTGTTGTTTTCATTTACATAATCAATATAATATCATAATTTCATCAGCTGGATAATTGTATTATACTGATTTACTATCAGTAAATTGACTTACAAAACTTTTATTTCCTTTATTTCAAGGCTACTCAAATATAGTGATATGTTAAAATCTACCATAAATCATTAAGGTATCATTAAAACCTTTAAACAACAACTTTTACAAAAAAATGGCTCAGCAGAGGCTGTCTCTTGATATTGTACCTTAGCCTTTAAAATAAACAGTACATATATGTACCTTTTAATGCTTGGGAACATATATGTACCATTTTGACCATCAAAAAGGTACATATATGTACCTTGAGGTCCAATAATAAGCCCTATGGGGTACGTTAGTGTAGATTGTACCTTGGGGGACAGAAATGGACTCCTACTGTACCCCTATTTCTGACAGTGTACAGTAGGCCTATATCCGAGGAGCGCGTGAATTTAGTGATTACACTTGCTCTGATGACAGCCAGCCTTACATTAACTAGCTAAGATACTACAACTCCATAGGCTACTAATACATCGATTAGCAATGGATTATAAATATACTTAATTATTATGAAAATACCAGAGATGGCTTGAATAACAGATAAACTATACATAGTTGTAGTCGAGTGTTTATTGTATTTATTTTATCATTCAAAACGTGTATATCTTCTGTTTACTCAGCAACAGCAATGCAATGTTCCCGCTAGAGCACATGAGTGCTTCTTCGGTGACTGGATCTATGGGTTTTCTGTGTGAAGGCGTCCTCCGGCATCCAGTATGAACGAAAAACACCACCCCCCGGTTTCACAGACAGATACTATTGAACCTAGTGCTAGACTAAAATGCAACTCTTAGCTGTTTTAACAGAAATAAACTTGCACTGACTGATCCTAAAATATATCAGTGTCTTTGTTTAGTCTCAAGATGCTCCCCAGTAATTTATTTTTTTCGGGAATCCCACGGGTCACGGGAATCCCATACGGTAAAAAAAAATATTTTTTCTGGCCAAAATATATTTTAAATATATGTTAAATATATGTTGTATCTGTGATGTTCAATAAAATATATTTTTGAAATCGAAAATATATTTAATTTCAACCAACATACATTTCAAAATATATTTTAGGGTGAAGAAAATACATTTCCAACCTTACAGTAGAATGTGTATGGAGATCAAAGTATCCGTTATTTCAAATGTATTTAATGTAATTAAAAATAATAATAATAAAAATAACAGTAACAGATATGCATCTTATGTACATCATCAAAAAACTAATGGATACAAACAAAACAGAGCCAAAGGTTTAGCAATAATTAGGTCATGTTTATTCATTTGTTTACAGTATGTCACATTAACACAATATCTCACTACTAATGTAGTGTTCACTTGACTTTGAAATGAACTGTCAGTGATACAGTATACAACATACAAAAACGTCTAGGTTACGTACGTAACCCCCGTTCCCTGATGGAGGGAACGGAGACGTTATGTCGTGACGACATAGGGGATTTACCTGGAAGCCCCGAACATCTCTGACTAAGAGAAAACGCCAATGAAATTGGCTAGTGGATTTTGCATACCTGAGCCACTCCCCGTGCATACGGGTATAAAAGGGCGACAGGTGCATCCACTCATTAGGTTTTACGCTGAGGAGCCGAGACGAGTCCCTGGCAACCAGCGATGGTTCAAGATTGTGGCATGGGGACATAACGTCTCCGTTCCCTCCATCAGGGAACGGGGGTTACGTACGTAACCTAGACGTTCCCTATCTGTCGGTCACTACGAGTTATGTCGTGACGACATAGGGGTCCTATGGAAAGCGCCACAAGCTGAACCCCGTCACAACCTTGTGGCATGCAGATGTTGACAAGCGAGTGCGTGACAGACAAATGCCATGCAAGAGGTTGCAACCTTCCTACCGCTCCAGTGCAAATTCGCTAACCTTGGTGCCCACCGGGACCACTGAGTACATCGCTGCTGGAGATAGCCAAGCCGCTGTTCCTTTCCCCACGGAATCGGAAGGGATTTCGACCTTCAGTGAAAGACAGCTTCAGGTCTTTCCTATTTGTTGTTACAGCTTGTCGTAACGGCAGGGAAGCGAGCCTTCCATAGAAGGGCGCTACGGAGGCCACATCCTGCCCGAAGGGAGGTAACATGTGGAGACACTGATATGGACTGGCCCAGGCTTGGGGCAGTACTACATACGACTGGACTCTGGGGCAGATCCTACCTAGGAGTAGGGAGGAGGGCTGCCAGCAGAACCTGACAGAAACTCTGTCACAGGGAAGACACGGGTTTACCATGAGGGAAACCTTACCGTGGAAGAATACACATATGGGATTACCCGAAGGGGAATCAGGCCATACGGACACCTAGCCCAGTACAGGGGCTGACCGGAGACCCGGGCGAGCTAACACCAGTACTGGGCCTGGCGTCAGACTGCTCCGCCCAGTCTGACTGCCGGGGGTGCTTGGAGGATTCCACCAGGGTTCACCGTCCGGGGAACTGAACTGGGGGAGAAAAAGGCGCTCGTATCCCCGGGTGAGGGGGAATGGCGCAGCAAGCGTGACACCGGCCAGTTCTTTTCGCCCATTACTTACCCAATACACGGGAAGAAACTGGCTCAACGCGAAGATTGTAGAATCTTGCGAAGGTGTTCGGTGTCGCCCAGCCCGCAGCTCTGCAGATGTCTGCCAAAGAGGCACCGTGCGCCAACGCATGGGAGGAGGCAACACTCCTGGTGGAGTGAGCCCTCACCCCCAGGGGGCATGGCTCGCCTTGCGACTGGTACGCCAAGGCGACGGCCTCCACTATCCAGTGGGCCAACCTCTGTTTGGAGACAGCCTTCCCTTTCTGCTGCCCTCCGTGGCAGACAAAGAGCTGCTCGGAGCTTCTGACGCTCCGGGTGCGGGTCACGTATATGCGCAATGCTCTTACGGGACACAGCAACGCTAAGGCTGGATCTGCCCCCTCCGAGGGCAGTGCTTGCAGGTTCACCACCTGATTGCGGAAGGGCGTGGTGGGAACCTTGGGCACGTATCCAGGCCGGGGTCTCAAGACAACGTGAGAGTAGACCGGCCCGAACACAAGGCACTCTTCGCTTACCGAAAACGCCTGGAGGTCCCCGACCCGTTTGATGGAAGTGAGCGCGGTCAGGAGCGCTGTCTTAAGAGACAGGAACTTCAGCTCGACTGAGTCCAGCGGCTCAAAGGGGCCCCTCTGAAGTCCAGCCAGGACGATAGAGAGGTCCCAAGAGGGCACAAGGGGAGGCCTGGAGGGATTCATCCTCCTGGCCCCCTTCAGGAACCTCACGATGAGATCATGCTTTCCCAGGGACCGGCCGTCCACTGCATCGTGGTGAGCCGCAATAGCGGCTACATACACTTTCAAGGTGGAGGGTGACAGCCTACGCTCCAACCTTTCTTGCAGGAAAGAAAGCACTACTCCAATCGTGCATCTTCGGGGGTCTTCTCGCTGAGAAGAACACCAGGACGCGAACAGACTCCATTTCAGTGCGTAGGTTTGCCTTGTTGAAGGAGCCCTAGCCTGAATGATGGTCTCTACCACCGCCGGTGGTAGACCACTCAAGTCTGCCGCGTCCCGTCCAGGAGCCACACATGGAGGTTCCATAGATCTGGACGCGGGTGCCATATGGTGCCGAGCCCCTGAGAAAGGAGGTCCTTCCTCAGAGGAATGCGCCAGGGAGGTACTGTCGCGAGGGAAATGAGTTCGGGAAACCAGGTCCGGGTGGGCCAATGGGGCGCAACCAGCAGGACCTGCTCCTCGTCCTCCCTGAGCTTGCACAGTGTCTGTGCGAGTAGGCTCACTGGGGGAAACGCATACTTGCGTAAGGCCCGAGGCCAGCTGTGTGCCAGTGCGTCTGTGCCGAGGGGGCCCTCGGTCAGGGAGAAGTACAGCTGGCAGTGGGAGGACTCGGGGGAGGCAAACAGGTCTACCTGAGCTTCCCCGAATCGACTCCAGATCAGCCGGATCGTCTCGGGATGGAGTCGCCATTCTCCGGGGAACGTGAGCTGTCGTGAGAGCGCGTCGGCCGCACGATTGAGCTGCCCCGGGATGTGAACAGCACACAGTGACTTGAACTGCGTGTGACTCCAGAGGAGGAGATGGCGGGCGAGCTGTGACATGCGGTGTGATCGTATACCCCCCAGCCAGTTGATATACGAGACCGCCGTAGTGTTGTCCGTGCGGACTAGCACGTGCTTGCCCAACAGCAGTGGCCAGAACTGCCGCAAGGCTAAATGCACTGCCCACAGCTCCAGGCAGTTGATGTGCCAAAGCAGTCGGGGCCCTGTCCAGAGCCCCGAGGCTGCCTGCCCGTTGCATGTAGCGCCCCAGCCCGTGCTGGAGGCATCTGTTGTGACAACAGTATGCCGGGACACTTGTTCTAGGGGCACCCCGGCCCGTAGAAAGGCAAGGTCTGTCCAGGGGCTGAGGGAGCAGCGACACTGCTGGGAGATACCTACTCGCAGTGTACCGCGGCGCCATGCCCACCTTGGGACCCGGGAGTGTAGCCAGTGCTGAAGTGGTCTCATATGAAGCAATCTGAGCGGCGTGACTGCAGCTGCGGATGCCATATGCCCCAGGAGCCTCTGAAACTGTTTCAGTGGTACCACATTCCTGCCTCTGAAGAAACTCAGGCAGTTCAGCACTGCTTGGGCACGTTCCTCCGTGAGGCGTGCCGTCATACTCACCGAGTCTAACTCCACACCGAGAAAAGAGATTCTCTGCACAGGGGAGAGCTTGCTCTTTTCCCAGTTGACTGGAGCACCAAGTCCCTGTGATCGCCCAACTGCTCTCTGGATTGGGCTAGAATAAGCCAATCGTCGAGATAGTTGAGGATCCTGACGCCCACTTCCCGTAACGGGGTAAGGGCGCCCTCTACAACCTTCGTGAACACACGGGGAGACAGGGAGAGCCCGAAGGGGAGGACCCTGTACTGCCATGCCCGACCTTCGAACGCAAACCGTAGAAACGGTCTGTGTCGCGGAAGGATCGAAACGTGAAAGTAAGCGTCCTTCAGGTCGATCGCTGCAAACCAATCCTGGGGCTGAATGCATTTGATCATGCGCCTGTGCGTCAGCATCTTGAACGGGAGCTTGTGCAAAGCCCGGTTCAAGACTCGCAGATCCAGGATTGGCCGAAGGCCACCACCTTTCTTGGGTACGATGAAGTAAGGGCTGTAAAACCCCTGCCTCATCTCGGCTGGAGGGACCGGCTCGATTGCATCCTTTGCCAGGAGGACAGCAATCTCCTCGCGCAAGACAGGGGTGTTCCGGACTGCCACCGACGTCTCGAGAACGCCGTTGAACTTGGGAGGTCGCCTGGCGAACTGAATCGCGTAGCCGAGTCGAATTGTGCGCGTGAGCCAGCGAGACAGGCTGGGCAGCGTGAGCCACGCCTCCAGACGCTGTGCAAGCGGCTCCAACGGCACAATCGATGTACCTGTGGAGGTGCAGCGAAAGGGAGTAGGGGTGGATGGCACAGAAGGCGGAGCGTTCTGAGGCATCCTCACCGAACTCCCTGGGTCCCGAACGGGACTGGCCAGAGGTGCGTGGGGAGGAATGTCGTCCCCGAACCGTACTCTCTTGGCTACTGGCAAAATGGGTCGTGGGCGAGAGTGAGGAGGCAGGGCGTCGCACACTGTCGTCCCATGGACCTGAGAACCCGGAAAAAAAGGAATTTGCTCTTTCTTTGAGAAGGTGGGTACCGCTGGCCCTTGGACCAGCGGCGGAACAGAAACAAAACGAAACAGAAGATTCTCCTCCCGGCCCTCCACCGGGGGAAGGAGCGGCGCTGTTCTCGCCATCTCCTGAGAAAGAGCAAACTCCAACATCTCCGGGTTGCCCGCGTCAGGGCCGCTTCGTCGATTTCCTGGACGACTTGGGGCCTGGCTGGGACGCGGGGGGCGCCGCTCTCCTGCGAGAGGCTCGACGCACCGGCCTATGTGTCGATTCGGCCTGGGGCGGAGCGGCTCTGGAGGACGCAGGAGGGCGCCCACGGTGACGGGCAGACCGAGGCCTGGCCCCGGGGGCAGCGGTGGATGGTGCATCACGCCGGGGCAGGATGTGCTGGATCGCCTCGGTCTGCTGCTGTACCGCCGAGAACTGCTGGGCGAAGCCCTCGACGGTGTCGCCGAACAGCCCTCCCTGGGAGATGGGGGCGTCGAGAAAGCGTGCCTTGTCGACGTCCTTCATCTCTGCCAGGTTGAGCCAGAGATGGCGCTCCTGGACCACCATGGTGGACATCGCCTTCCCGTGGGACCGCGCCGCGACTTTCGTCGCTCGTAGAGCGAAGTCAGTCGCCGTGCGCAGCTCCTGCATCAACCCCGGGTCGGTACTACCCTCGTGCACCTGTTTGAGCGCCTTGGCTTGGTGAACCTGCAGGATAGCCATGGCGTGCAGGGCGGAGGCTGCCTGGCCCGCAGCACTGTAAGCTTTGGCCGCGAGAGCGGCTGTCAGCTTACAGGCCTTGGACGGGAGACGCGGACGGTTCCTCCAAGTGGCGGCGTTTCGTGGGCACAAGTGCACCGCGACCGCTCTCTCCACCTGGGGAATGCCCGCGTACCCCCTGGCCACTCCGCCATCGAGGGTAGTGAGGACGGAGGAGGCGGACGAGCGGCTTCTGGCCGTGAAAGGGGCCATCCACGAACTCGTCAGCTCCTCATGCACCTCCGGGAAGAAAGGCACCGGGGCAGGGCGCGGTTGTGAGCCGCGCCCCGCTCCGAGAAACCAATCGTCCAGCCGCGAGGGCTCGGGACTGGGCGGTCTGTTGACCTCCAGCCCGATGCTCACGGCTGCCCGGGCAAGCATGGCCGTCAGCTCTGGGTCCGGTGCGGCGGTGGCGACAACACCCGAGGGGGGCAGCCCCACTGCACCTTCATCCTCAGAGGACGTGAACCCATCCCCCGATGCTGCGATCGACATCCTATCTACAGATGGCGCACCGAATGAAATGCTGGGCGCCCCGTGGGACAGACCAGCGAAATCACCCGGGAACCGGACGGGATGTTCGCTGCGTGAGGAGTAAGAGGTCCGTGGGGGCGTGCCCGGCGGAGAGGCTCTTACAGTAACCCTCAGATCTCCCAGAGCGTCAGCCGGCGATCCTCTGCTCGAGCCAGAGAGATCAGCACGGGTGGCGGCAGAGGGTGCCAATCCTTTCATAAAGGAAAGGCGAGATCGCAGCGAAATCATGCTCATACGCCCACAACAGACGCATGAGTCATCCACGAACGCAGCTTCAGCGTGTCGGCGGCCCAGACACTGAAGACAACGATCGTGTCCGTCATCCGCAGACAGAAAACGACCGCAACCAGAAGGACACAGACGAAACGGCATCTTGAAAAAGACGCGATCGTCCGTGATTTGCTCTTTTAGAATTTGCTCTTTTAGTTGAAGTGCCCAGGGGAATCGCTGATGAGAGGGACTCCGCTGATCGCACCGTTACGCCAACCGGGAACAAAACAAAGATGAACGGCTTTGTGGAGATCAGCACTCTTCTCATCCACTCGGCTCCGAAGCAAAAATCTAATGAGTGGATGCACCTGTCGCCCTTTTATACCCGTATGCACGGGGAGTGGCTCAGGTATTCAAAATCCACTAGCCAATTTCATTGCCGTTTTCTCTTAGTCAGAGATGTTCGGGGCTTCCAGGTAAATCCCCTATGTCGTCACGACATAACTCGTAGTGACCGACAGATAGGGAACTGCTATGTACACTTTAGTTTTTGACAATTCATTATAAGGGATACAATATAGCACTTAATGATAATAAATTATTAAAACGATCATTATAATTTTCAGTTTAAATAGAACTTCGTTGGGTTCTTGGAGGAATTTCCTCTTCAACATCAGTTAGATAACGTTTATACGTTTAAATCCTTTGTGGAGGCTCGCTCATTGTGTATGTGCACGTCACAGCAAATCATATGTGACCTGTTGAGGAAATTAAAATGATAAAATAAAATAAAACATTGAGGATTAATTGTAAAACAAAAATTTGGAAAACATTTAAAATAAATATAGTATGTTATTTACTGTGAAATCTATGCTTACCAAGCAGTTTTACAAGGAATTCAAAAAATGCAGCGTCTTCTTCCAAGATCCGTAGCTTAATGTGCGCAGGAGAGTAACTTATGCACATGTGCATTGCGCAATGCCTTGGTGATTTAAAAAAATAAAGATAAAAAAAAAATTAAAACTACATATTTAAAGAATCCTACAAATATATAATGTAAGTGAAAAATTAAAATTAAAATTTCTGTTCATTTAAAAAAAAACTTTTATTTTCTTTTCTTTTTGTTTTGTTTTGAAAAATAACCGACCGTTGTCTGAAGCGCGAATTCCGACCGTGACCGTGAGAAGAACGCTGAAGATAGGAGACGGGAGGAAACAAGCCGATTATGTTTGCGTTAATTAAGTGGGTGGAGGATGGAAAATTCTCAATTCTGCCAACTGAACATATTCATTTTGATGAGGATGAATACTTCGCGGGTATGGAGGAAAAGGACGTTTATTTGGTGGAGTGGCGCCAAGGCGTCAAGGAGTCAAAAGGTGGATGGCCGGTCTATGAGGCCTCCATCATCAAGATAGCAGGTGCCTTTTTTTTTATCTCCAATACAATATTCCTTTATTCTCGTTTATTATGCCTTAACGTCAGCGCTTGTAGACTTGAAGATATTAGTAAAATATTAATGTTTTAGTTCATTAACACCAGTATGTTGTGACGTACTTTAGCCTTTTCTTATTATTCTACATCCTCAGAAAGGGAAAAAACTTTACAAATAAAACTTAAGGAAATTGAAGAACAGCTACCCAAGCCAGACATTATTAAGAGAAGAAGTAAACCTTCTATGAAACTCCTTGAGGCCGCAGAGGTGAGAGACGAACCAGCAGCTAAGAAAAAGGTGAGTGTTTTGCCGTACATATATATAAGTTAACGTTAGTCAAACAAAAAATTATTCAGACACCAGATATATTTTTTGATATTTTTTACTAGTGGGTGCAGGACACTATAGTTAATTTATGTAAGTGAGGATAGCAAAATAAAGTAAACTGTGACATATCATACCCAAACATTCTTGATACAGTGAACTACCAGTAAAACTGATTAAAAAATTTGGTAACAAAAATTGGATTTGACACTTTGACAGGGTTCGTACGGTCATGAAAAACCTGGAAAAGTCATGGAATTTTAAAACCGCAATTTCCAAAAAAGGAAAAGTTTTGGAAAAATAAATAAACCCAGAAAGTTTTGGAAAAGTCATGGAAATCTATTTTACAAATCAAAAATTATGTTTATTCAGGTCCTGCATTTCGGTACGGGATTGCGCATGGGCTATATCGCATATTTCTACTCTTTCCCGCAACTTTCGACTTTAAAATGATGGATATTCACACATTTATTCAATAGCCTATAGCTTGTAGACTGATGAGTAAATAGATCCACACAGAATATCAAATCGGTCATTTGAAAACGGATTCATCAGCTGTGTTTTCTCTCTTTGAATTTCTCTTAAAACACGTAATCAGTGCTTCTCGTCTGCACTAAAGAGCTGCACGGTGCGATACAAGTCTTTCTCTGGCATTTTGGTACAGTTGACAGAATTGTCACCTGCCTAATCGGGTTGCATTGTCACTAAAATGTAGCCTATTATTTATTTGCACGTCTTTTTAAGCCGTTCTGTACTCGCACGCTCCAGAGGCGGTTTCCGCTGCACTCAGTCATGTCCTAATGGCGTCCGCATAAAGCCACCTTGCGAGTACCAAATTGACTTTGGTACCAAACAAGCTCAGTAGAATCCTGCACGGGCCTCAAACATACGCCCCAGTCCAATCCTTGTTCAGCAGATTATCAGAATTACCTTCCCGAGTCCGACTAGAGCCCATGTCTTTCTTTCTCTCTTCCCCATTACACAGCTGCTGTTCTAGCCATTAAAATAGTTCAGTTTCATTTTTAATGGCAAAGCGTATTTCGTTTCTTTATTAAGTTAATTTAGAAATATGTTTGGAAAATGTATTTGTTTATTAAATTCAAGTTTTTATTTTTAAAGTAGGCTAGCTTTTGAGCAATCGGCCAGCTGCAGACAGTGAGTTTGCCTATTATGTTTGATCAATTTAGCCTTCTTAAATCACCACTTGACTAAAATAAAATCTATATATAAAATACTTAAAAAACCATATCACAATGTTAGTTTAAACGTTTAACCTAGACAAATGTGTGCTATTAGACAGGTCGAGCTGCTCTTGTCAGTCGCGGTATTGTTTCCACGAGCGGCTAATCCTTTTCATCACCATAATAATTGATGGATTTCTAAAATACAAAAATAAGGAGAATCCTAAAACAAGCCCGATGCCCGGCCCGCGTCTGATGTGAAAATTGTCCCGAAGCCATAAACTAAAAGTCGAGGCTGAAATATGGGGCTCTAAAAGTGCAGCTTGTTGCGTTTAAGCGGCAAAATTACACTCAAAATGACGTTAAAATGGCCATCCTGGTGAGCAGGGTGCGAACTATGGGGGAGCTAGGGGCTCCCCTTAATAATACATGGGCTCCCCTGAAAACGTGATTTGTGAAAAGTTATTATTATAATTTTTTTTTGGGGGGGGGGGGGGGGGGTCTCAAAAAATATTGACTGTGATATTTTGACGTGCAATTTTAGTTTTGTGTACTGTGATCATCGTGGATTATTATGTGTAAAATTGCAACAACAAAAATCGTTAATTAATGCTTGACGGTGATTTAAACCTAACTCACTTCAATAAAGATAATTATAGGCCTACATGAGCATCTGCTGTCCTCGATTACGCAGCGCTCTTGTTAGGATGACAAAAAAAGCTTTAAAAGTCTGCTCTGCCTCAGCGGGAAAACAGCGCTCGTAAATGTCAAAGTAATTGAATTCAAATCAAATCAAAGTAGGCGGGGTTTAGCGTTCACAGATGCTGAGCGCGCGACGAAGCGTCAGATTAATAAAAGAGAGCGAGGTAAGATGTTTAGTCAACTGTTTTATGAAAGAAATGTTAAATGAATTATATTCAGTGAAGCAAACTACTCGACTTGTTTCTCAAATATGCCCATTTTGAGAGTGACAGAAAGAGATGAAATGTGCATGTTTTAATTATCTGCATCTGTTTGTCCCTACAAACAATTAAATTTAGTTCTACTTCAAAAACACGTCACCTACTAGTGTTGAAAAATAATACAACTTTATTTTATTAAGACATAATCACAAAATATTTTATTTTTAATAGTAGGCTAAATCCCCTTTATTTTTCCACATGTAAATGTTTAATTTTCATTCATTAAAATATAAATTAAATCGATGTTTCATGCCTTAATCTGATAACCAGTCAAATTTAAATACACAACACAAAATTTCTGAGGAAAAAAAACAATTCATAAGGCTACTGTAAGAGTAAAAAACAATGTTTGCATTCAAATAATCAGATGAGCTAAAACAGAATTTGGCAACAATAAAACATAAGGTGAGAAAAAATATAACATTTGATATGGCCCTAAACATGTAATTTTTGTTACACTTTAATAAATTTGTGTTAAATTGTATAAGTTTCATGGTTTTAATTAATTAGACATGCTTTTTGATAAATACAATTTAATTTGATCATTAAAAAGAGTCCATGAAATGAAAACGGAAAAAAACGGAATCTAGAAAAATTGAAACGGAAAAAAATTAATTTAGAAAAAAATTAAATACAATTTGGGAAAAATTTAAACGGATTTCATAGGGCCCTACATATAAATATATATATATATATATATATATAATTGCCCCCCCATAGCTTTTATGTATCTTTGTAAGCTCATCGCAAGCGCACAAAATCCCCCCGTTATAAAATAAAGAACGAAACGGGCTCCCCAAAGTCCACGGTATAATTCGAACACTGCTGGCAAGTATCCTTGTAAGCATTGTCATTTTTTTCTTAATGTAAACACTTGCGAAAGAGAAAAGTTTCCAAAACGAAATTCTGGCCCTGCGTTTAACTGAGTTAAATAAATGATAATAGTGATGTGATATGTTCTCTGTGTGGAGTAAAGGTCCTTACACACCGAGTCAGAAATGTTCGTATGCATTTTTGTGTGCAAAAATTTCGGATTGCAAGGACCTTCACATCTGGCGCAGTTTCAGCTTTTACTAAAACAAAAAAGCAAACAATAGTATTAATAGTCATTTATTTTAGTTAACATGCTATGACAACTTGAACAGATTTTTATTCTTATTGTAAAATAATGTAAAATTAGGTCATGAAAATTGTCTCAAAAGTCATGGAAAAGTCATGGAAATTTGTTGGTAAAAATGTGTACGAACCCTGTATTTAATATGTATTTGATCATTTATTTACTTTTCACTTGGTAGATCTCGGTGAGTTTCACATTTGTAAAGCAGATCCGTACACAAAAGTGTTGGCACCCTTCAACTTAGACTTGAAACTCTTCCTCCATCGTCTTGTCTCTGTCACCTCACTCTTCTTGTCTGTGTCACCTCACTCGTCTTGTCTGTGTCACCTCACTCTTCTTGTCTGTGTCACCTCACTCGTCTTGTCTGTGTCACCTCACTCTTCTTGTCTGTGTCACCTCACTCGTCTTGTCTGTGTCACCTCACTCGTCTCGTCTGTGTCACCTCACTCGTCTTGTCTGTGTCACCTCACTCTTCTTGTCTGTGTCACCTCACTCATCTTGTCTGTGTCACCTCACTCTTCTTGTCTGTGTCACCTCACTCGTCTTGTCTGTGTCACCTCACTCTTCTTGTCTGTGTCACCTCACTCGTCTTGTCTGTGTCACCTCACCCTTCTTGTCAGTCATCTCTCTTCACGTGATAAATGAAATCTGATCTGTGATGTAGAGGTCTGTGCAGGACTGTTTGAGGTTTTATTCCGCACACACCCGCTCCCGTGATATATTCACTGTTTCTTCACATTTCTGACGAAAGACAGATAGATAGGCTAACAAATAAAAGTTTAGTCTGCACAAAATTGTATTTATTTTATTTGTCTTGTCAAGAGTCTTGAATTTATTGGCAGAAAAATGTCCATAACATTTTGCTGCCAACACAGCTCTGAGCATCGTTACACTTGCTGTGCTCAGACAATAAAACGAAGCACTGGTTCATTCATACATGTCATGCATCAAACGCATAACGGTCCGAGTGCCGGCTGTACCGGTGCTCGATAAGAATAAAGCGCAGATATGCTGTTCTGAAAGGATGTCCGGAACGGGATATAGTTAGACTGCCCGCTCCCGTTCAAATTGCACCAGAGTAACCGACCGTTACCGCGTTGTATTTGGGAAATTAATCCCGTGGCGAAATCTGTCGGGACAGCCGCAGCAATGCAGACCTAGACTGCTGTGATGCACGACTCTTGTTAGTTCTGTGCGCTGCATTGAGCAGCCGTGTTCAGTTTTAATTGTAGTGTCCTCTAACTGAACAAAATTATTTTATCACTATAAAAAAATCTGAACGACGGTGGGGGATGGTGCCACGGTGGGCAAGTGACGTAACGGTGTTGTGGCTTAACACCGGTATAACCGCCAACAATATGTTAATTGTTAAATATGTTAATTGTTAAATTATAATTACAATTATAATTTATAAGTACAAAATTATATACATTACGGTTCCTAAAAATATTGCTGAGATTATCTCGGTACCGTATCTACTTGGTTTGCATCTTTTTCTCCAGTATGAAGATTTAATCTGTCTTTATTGTACAGCTCTGTACACTTTCAGTTCACTGCTCGATGCAACGATACCTTCAAAATGGCGCTTCGGTGACGTCACACATAATAAACGCATGTGATTGACAAAGACCAATTGCACGTCTTCATCTGATGCATCAGTTTTCAAACAACTGAAAACAATGAAGTACATTGCATGTCAAAAATGATGCTAAAGGGGAACCTTGGGCATTAAAAAAGGGACGCTGAAGGATCCTGACCACATATGTGATGAATTAGGAGTGAGAAGGCCCTGATTTATTGATAGAAATACTGTAGAACGAGGTGTATATACACAGCTGACTCACCTAGTTACCTCAGCGGTTTTCTGCCTCCCTCTGCCACCTGTCTTCTCTCTCTCTCTCTCTCTCTCTCTCTCTCTCTCTCTCTCTCTCTCTCTCTCTCTCTCTCTCTCTCTCTCTCTCTCTCTCTCTCTCTCTCTCTCTCTCTGCGCTGGTTCCTATTCCCAAGATAGGGTTAGGAGCTACTCTGGGTTTGAGTGAAGTTCCAGGCTTGGAGACTGTCCTCAGACAGCACGCCAAAAACCATTATTGTACTCTATCCCATCATTTGTAAGTGTGAATTCATGAAAACCCCTGCCACAGATGATCAGACATGTTTTTATTGATTTATTTTTCTTATGATAGGACCGTGGGTAGTGTGAAGTGAAGTGGCAGAAAGGTTTAAGGCTAGTCTCAGACAAAAATGCATGTTAAAGCCAGAGAACCAATATTAAAATATGTCAGTGCCATTGTTTTTCTGTAGATACACACCTGTAATGTACTGTTCGAAGGCATTTTTATTAAAGCTACTCACATATCCTGATTTAACTAAGGCCTAGTCCTGGTTTAAGCTAAGCCTTGTCTGTTAAGCTGGGCCTAAATACTGAAATACATTAAAAATCTACTCAAGGAAGATTGAAAATAAATAATTGTACAGGACTAATGTTTCATTAGTGTATCTGTACTTTACCCAAGTAAATGCATATGTAATTATTCATGACAAACCTAGATGTGAAATGTATTATAATAAGCTTTTTGTGATATACTTTAAAGGTCTGATTAAATGAATAGTTGTTAAAACATGACTATAGTAAGCACAATTTTTATTTAAACACGTTTATCTTTTGAGCAAATTAACCCTGGTTTTAATATGTAGTATCCAAGGTAACATAGTTTATGTAATATTATCCAAAAAATAGTATCTAGTTAATGGCTATGTTTAATTATGCGTTATGTGGGTTATAGTTAATAATTTTTAATGTTTATGGGTAATCATGTTTTTGCAGTGAAACTGACCTTTGACCTTGTGTCAGTCAGCATTTCATCACTGTACCCTATTAGAAAATATACTTTTTTTAAATGTGATCCTAATTAGCAAATCAATTCTTGATTTATGGCCAAAAAGTATTTTGTGAGTCAAACTGGACATTTATAAAGATTAATTAAATGCCTTCCGTGATAAACACATTCACAAAAATGGGAAGAACATGAAGTTATAGTGATCTTGACCTTTGACCCCCAACATCTCTTCAGTTTATATTTGAGTTTATGTGAACATTTGTGGCAAATGTAAAGAGACTCCTTTAAGCCATTCATGAGAAATTGCATTGACAATATATGACGCAGTTCCGGTGGCAAGCCAAAGGGGGCGGTAGAGAGCAGATGGTGTGTGTATGCCGGGGTAATACACACACTTTTTTCTCAGTTTACTATCTATCTGAGGACCTCTCTGAAACGTTGAGAGAAGCCTAGATACAGACTCTGGAGGCCATTAGAGTGAAAAAAAAAGTGAGGACCGGCCAAAATGTCCTCACTTTGCTAAAATGTCCTCACTCCAAAGGTTAAAAACTTGCGATGGTCCTCACAAAGATGGCCATAAAAAACACACACTCTCTCTTTCTCTCTCACACACACACACACACACACACACACACACACACACACTCTTTCACACACACACACACACACACACACACACACACTCTCACTTATACACACACACTCAAACTGCCAGTTTGACATCCGCACTGTCAGCTGTGTGTGTGTGCACGCGTGAGTGTGTGTGTGTGTGTGTGTGTGCGTGCGTGTGAGAGAGAGAGAGACTCTATCGTTCTCCTGAATCAGCATCAGAAGTAAGGAACAGTCAGACACACAGATCAATGACATGAAGCTGCTGGAACATGAAGAACACACATAATGAAGAAGATATCGGTCCGAACCGGTGTGAGATTATTCTGATGTAACTATGGTCTGTTTTCTGGAATCCGTGAGGTGTTAGTGTGTGTTGTCAGAATGTGTAGTCTGACGGCGGTCGTGTCTCTGTGGCTTCTCAGGATGTTTGGGAAGAAGAAGAAGCGTCTGGAAATCTCGGCTCCATCTAACTTCGAGCACCGCATTCACACCGGCTTGCCGCAGCAATGGCAGAGTCTGCTGGCCGACGTGGCCAACCGGCCCAAGCCCATGGTGGACCCCTCCTACATCACACCCATGAAGGTACTTCCTGTTCCTGCGCCTCACTTCCTGTGCCGGCAGCTCTCGTTACTTTAGTTTAATCACTGACGATTATCAGAGTCCATGGGCCTCGCTCCAAAACCCCAAATATAAATCATAAAGCAGCGCATGTGCTCCACAGAGGAACCAATCCCAGAATGCACTGCCTTTAATGCTTTTAACAATACGGCTAACTCTATTGAACTATATTATTGTGTAGAGTGTCTGAATTCAGACCGGGGCTGCAAGGGAAACATTCAGAGAAACACAGTAAAAACATATTACAAAATGAATAATTACATATCAATTTCACCAAAACACATAAAGCTCAAATATGAAAATGTGATTTAAATAAATAAATAAATAAATGTATAAATAAAAGCGAGATATTATATATCATAGTATGTAATTTTATATTCAGTAATACACTTTATATTATATAGATAGATAATATATGGTACTGCATGTGTAAAATATATTAAACATATATTTACTCATGCAGTGTATATATATATATAATATATATACACATATATGGAAATAGGCTATATATTTCTTCTATCATATACTTGTTTCATGTTTTAAAATATAGCTAGTTTAAGCACATCTGCTCATACTAAACACTGAGTGAACAGACTATCGCTGTGCTGAAAGTTGCACAGCCATTACTTTTTAAAGTAATATATAATTGAATGGCGTTTGTCTAATCATCATCCTGACCACAGGCTGTGCTCTTCTGCACAAACATACGCATACTAGAAATAATTTTACATTTCAATATATTACAACATTAAGCACTAACAAATCTATGAGAAATCTGTAACTCATTATGTGTGTAAATACATTCATTTTTATATGGGAGCATCTATGTGCATATACTCAATAAAGTAACAAACGTTATGAATATTAATTTCTAAATATATTTGTATGCATGAATATATAGCCATAGTATAGTCAATGCATATATTGCGAAATATAAGCACTAGTTTTCAATATATGGAAATGTATTACGTAATATACCGCATTATATGTTGCAGTATATTCCCATATATTTTAGTTTCATAAGGGTGCTGTACACCTCGTAACACATCAGCTTTTAGACATTGTTCTATTTTCTGTTTGACAAGGAGGACAGCTGCCTGCAATGCAAAGTCAACGGAGAGCATTGGATTGCACAACCCCCCCCCCCACCCCCACCCCCGTGTGGGCGTGGTTTTCAGGTTATGACGCGTGTCGCTCTGTCTCTATAGCACACTAGTCTGATTGGGGGTTGTAGTTTTTAATTAAAAAACACGGATTCCTCCAGTAATGAATCAAGTAAATCTTGAGTGAGTCATTGAATCATTCGTTCAAGAGATTCATTCATTCAAAAACACTGATTCATCCAGTAATGAATCAAATAAATCTTGAGTGAGTCATTGAATGAGTCAATAATCTATTTTGCACTCAAACAACTCTTCATGGAGTTTTTATGTAGTGGCTGATTTTTGTTTCGTGGTATTCAGCTGCAACTACATTTTGCATAAAGAGACACATAATAAATGTGTTTAATATCTAAATGTTTGAATTTAACCACATTAGAATCGAAACTGAGAATCAGAATTGATCAAATTCAAACGATACTCGACCCTTATGATGTTTTGTGTTTGGATGGAACAGGGCGAGTACGAGCGCGGGGCCCGTGACGGGAGCCCACAGGGGTCGGGGCCCGAGACGTATCAGCGTGTTCCCCTCAAACTACCTCAGAGCCACGGCAAACCCGGTTACCCAGCCGGTCTCCAGTACCAGTACCGGCCGCCGCAACCCAGTCCTCCCTACACCCTGCAGGGGGCGCACTCGCAGCCCTCCTCGCCTTTCACCCCGGGTCCCGGGGCCTATCCGCCGCCCAGCTGGAGCTCGTCCTCCGAGCAGCCGCCCTGCAGGGTTTCTCTCGAGCAGTTCCGGGCGGCGCTGCAGCTGGTGGTGAACCCGGGCGACCCACGCGAATATCTGGACAACTTCCTGAAGATCGGCGAGGGATCCACGGGCATCGTGTGCATCGCCACCGAGAAGCACAGCGGCAAACAGGTGGTCGTGAAGAAGATGGACCTGAGAAAACAGCAGCGGCGGGAGCTTCTGTTCAACGATGTGAGCAGAACTAAATGTGACCCTGGAGCTCAAAACCAGTCATGAGATTTATGCATCATCTGAAGATTAATAAATCATATTTCCGTTGATGTATGGTTTGGACAATATTTGAAAATCTGGTGCAAAAAAATCAAAATATTGAGAAAATCATCTTTAAAGTTGTTCAAATGAAGTTCTTAGCAATGCATATTAATAATCAATACGGTAGGAATATCTTCGGACATGATTTAAATGAAAAAAAATCTAATGATTTTTGGCATAAAATAAAAATTGGTGTGCAATATTCGTTATCAGAGCTGGGTGTACGTGTAATCTGGATTAATTATACAATCATATATATATATATATATTAGAGGTGGGCATAGATTAATTTTTTTAATCTAGATTAATCTAGATTCATTTTGGAATTAATCTAGATTAATCTAGATTAAAATGGCTCATTTGAATTCTGCTGAAGGCATTCAGAATATGTGTGCTACCCAAATAATGACTAAAAGTATGTCTTTGAGAACGGGTTTCTCAAGCCAGGTGGCGCATTAGACCAGGGGCTCATCTCCTGTTTCCAAAATGCATCACAAACTTTAATCTCTTCCCGTCCCAATCTCACGAAAAAACTGGAGGAAAATCCCGTTCCACTCCTGGAAGAATGACTCCCATTCCCTCCCACTCCCGTGTTGTTGTTTTTTGTTTTTTTGCCGATAACTGTCAATTACAGTAAAAATATAGTACAGATCACAGCGTGCCCACCTTATTAGTTGAATAAAAACCCAAAATGTTGTTTTTTGTTATTATATTGAACTGAAAGCCATCTTATTATGCACAGTGTTGCACAGATTAAATTTCATGTAAATCATCCATGCTAACACACACGTCTTCTATATTTTTTTTTTAGACATTTCACTCTCTATAGATATAGTTTTCTATGTACTGTATTTTTAGATATATTCGAGTTTCGAAGTTTCTCGCTCAAGTTCACATGAGACCTAAAGCGCATCCTGTTTGCTTAAAAGCGCATTCGTTGTTATTCTGAGTGCACACAAATAAACGTAGAGTCTTTACAGATTCGAAAGATGTATTAGGCTACTTTTATCTGTATGACCAAGAATGACGGAGATTTTAAGAGCAAGTGAGCGCACCGGAGCATGTCTTGCAGCAAACGCACTTCCACACAAACACTTCAATAGCGCACATTTCTCTAGGTTAACATCATATTGAGCGGCCATGTAAAGTTGCTACTACATACATCTTTCAGATGAAAAGCCATATTTGAGGTTGATGAATGATAGGTGAGCGTTTGGATGTCCTGCCCGATTGTATTACCACATAGACCAGCCGTTAACAATCTGTCCATCACGGACTGCGAGCCTCTAGTTCGAAGACTCGTTCTCGCCCCTACAGTGCAATTCGGCTAGGTATACATCCGCGCTAAAATATCAGGGTGAAAGTCATCATAGCTTGCGTAGTATAGACCCAGCTCCCAACCCAACTTTGAGAATAGATTAACGGCGATATTTTTTTTATCGCCGATAAGAGTCTCACGTTAACGCAGCACGTTAACGCCGATAACGGCCCACCACTAATATATATATATATATATATATATCATCAGATTACAGTTACTTTATAATGACAGTACATTATTCATAATTTATTGATTCTACTAGGGCTGTGACGGTATTGGATTTTTTTATTACCGCGGTGAAGCAGCAACAAATATCGCGGTTTGGCGGTTAATCGCACGACCCCCCCCCCCCACCCCT
This sequence comes from Schizopygopsis pylzovi, assembly GCA_027422435.1. Lineage (NCBI taxonomy): Eukaryota > Metazoa > Chordata > Actinopteri > Cypriniformes > Cyprinidae > Schizopygopsis > Schizopygopsis pylzovi. Next base: position 344,502 of record CM049834.1, read on the forward strand.
AAGAAAAAAATGTTTTGACGTGGTTGCACTTGTGCAAATGCATGGTCTGCTGCTCCTGCGCGCTGCAGAGCCACAGCACATTGTAGCAGGAGTCAGATTTCACTGATCACGTGAAGAGAAGCACTTTCAGCGCGAGCGCTTCATGGGTAGAGCCTACACTCACTGCATCAGCACGAGCGCGAAGGTGCACGCAGCCGCACTAAGCACACCGGAGGATTTGGTTTTCAAACTAAAGTAAAAGACTGCTTCTTAAACCAGAGAAGGCGACACAAATAATACTGATGAAAAAGAACGGGTTGAAAGTTGAACAACTAGATTAATCAATGCATGCTGATTAACTTATCATAAATAGAGCCCTGAATGACTTGATCAAGAACGCATGCAGCTTGTAAGTTTGTAAATTAACATGGAAATGAATAATAATAAAGTCGTCTTATTTATTCTTAAAACAGCTAATTAAATGAACAATAATAACAAAATAATATTAATCTCTAGCTTTGTTTTTTTGTCAATATCTTCTAAGTTTAATAGGAATTATGGAACAGTCTTTGTCATCGTTTGTAACCGATTCTTTGTACAACAAATTATTAAAATAATAACAACCTGAGCAAGCTGCAGAAACAACAAGCGAGCTCAACATGCCCCATGCTTAGTTCTGGTGATTTGTGCTAAACTTCGATTCCTATTTCTTTAGACATTGTTTTTTGTGTAACAGTCCGTGGATATAAACGCACTTGTCAAAACGCAACGTGTTGCAAAATGTGTTTGTTGAAACGGATAGGTTGTAACAGCAAATTAGGATGTAATTAATATTATTTGACGATTCGTTAGGCTACATTTATAATAACAACCTTTTTAAAGTGCAAAATAAAAGAGGCTTTTTCTTCTTCCCGACCCGACCGTTCCCGCTAAATATATCTCGTTTCCAGAATCTCACAATGACATTTCCTCTACTGAAAGAGAGAGAGATAACAAACAAAAATGTAGTCTGCACAAAATGTATTTTATTGTAGGCTATTTATTTTATTCGTCTTGTCTAGAATCAAATTAGTTTTACATTTTTTTTGTCAACATAATAATTTGTCGCAGAAAGAAAAACAAATAATAATGTAGGCCAGTTTGTAAAAAAAGCATATTTGTTATTTTTATTCGTCTTGTCAAAATACTAAATTTGTTTAACCTTTTGCTGTCAACACGGAAAAGTGTCGCAGAGAGAAAAATAAGACATCTTTCATTTAAATTTATATGTAAAATATGAACAAAACCATTGGCTTAGACATTGCAAAATTAAATCTATTTTTCATGAAACCAAACAATTTAACTTCTCTGAGAAGAATGTCCCGAGTCAGACTTGCCTGATGTGGGTTTCTGACCATTTCAAGGGGAGTTGAACATCCTTCAAGGACCACCTTTTTCTCCATCCTTTTTCTGCTCTGTCACTCATCGACGGGGCTCTAGGCAAAACCCTGCCATGCCGCCCCCACTTCACTCAAATACAATTTTAAAGATGCATGTGAAAGATTGGATAATTTGTTTATTGACACAACTACATTAAAATAAAAGCAAGCACGGGCATGTTTTGATTATTGTTTTTTCCCCTATTGCAGTGTAAAATAAATAATAAATAACCACTAAAGCGGCAAAAACAGTGTGCACAGATATTGGCAGTCAGGGCTTAATCTGAACAAACCCGGTCCGGATCAGCACCTCCGAACTCCGATCATCTCATCTGACGGATCCTCTTCCTCCAGTTTGTGTCAGGATTATTGTAGTTTTCATAATGGGTACGGTTATCTAACTTTGACCAACACACGACCCTAAACCTAAGGTCACTATCCCTAAGGAAAATTCCCCTCTTAAACTTTACACCTAAAAGATTTTTACCCCTAGACTAAAATAGCCCTAATTAATTAATTGGTTCATTTAAAACTAAAACAGGAAACATCCGAAATACACCGACAAAAGATGATGAGTTTTGGTGGGCGCTGAGATGAGGGGCTCAATTCAAGCGGACACTAAAGCGGGCAGCGCAAATCTAGGCCGGAGCACAACCAGGTCAGACTGGTCTGACCTTTGGAGGTTTTTAATTCCTAACCCACGTGTGTGCATCTTGTCCCTGATGATCACGTGGTATCTTCAGTACATAATTATGAAGTGTATATAAATTTACGTGCAAAATAAGTTTCAAAGCAAAACCAATAATCACCCAAGTACATTTTACCCATTGGCATAAGCAAATAAAACATAAATAAATATTATGAACGCACGGTGCACATCCGTGTACTCGATATCAAAATCAAGCACCGATAATAAGGACGTCCTGATGATTAGATTAACCGCCTACAGAAGAAGGACTCGCATTACCAGGAAAAAAAACGAACGAAAGGGTCCCAGGTTTCTGAAAATATGCCAGGGAGGATCTGTTTTATTAAGAGGACCTAAGTCGTCCTCTCCTGGATGAAACCGTGAATAGCACGTTTTCTCGGATGGGACAATATAGTCCATTTATGTCCATTAAAATGGCAAATGAAGTAAACTGTGGCGTATTATACCCAAAAAGGATTCCTACAGTGGAGACTAACACTCGTATGCATGTCATCATTGAAACAACATACTGATTCTGACCCGTACGTATTAAAATATATAAAACAACAAGTCAACGTACTACATTTGAATGCATTTTAAAGGACTAAATATTCCTACAGACAAATGGCCAGTGAAGGACAGTGAAACATTTAAACAATGTAACATTTAACATTTAAAAAAATGGATTGCTCTTTTAGTATGTTAAATTGTAGACCGTCCATCCTTCAGGTGTGTCCTGCTGTTTATTGATCTTTGTCCATTTATGTTTTTTATCTATCCATTCATCTGAACCTACCAACACCTGAAAGAGGGCAGCTTCCCGGATCTAACGATATCACGTGTAATTCGGGGCTATGAGTCATTAGATAGGCCCAGTTAAGCTTTGGCCAATCGGATGCAATATTCTAATGAGGGTGGTTACTAATGAGGGTGAAAGTCGTTTTTACCTCTATACCTAACCCTAACCCTAACCCTTTAAAAAAAAAAAAAAAAAAAAAAAAAAATTGAATTTTTATATGCAACAGTCTTTTAACCACGAACTATTTAAAAATCCAAATTCTAATATTAAAAATGTAATAATAGATTACACAGCCGTTTAAAACAATATGAATAAGTCCTAAATACCCCTTTCAGGTCATTCTAAATACTTCAACAACGACAAAATAACCAGAACCCAACCATCCAATTGTGGCTCTGGCCAAACTCGCTTAGTGATTGGCCATAATACACTCGCCTGGGCTTGATCACCTTGAAGGCGTGCCGCCTCAGAGGAGGGTGTATAGTGTTTAAAGTGCTGAAACACCCGATGAGTCTGAGGTACACTACTGATGAAAGTGTCTTAAATATTTCCCTCACACAAACATACCTGAGGGAGTAAGCTTACAAAGGAAAATCAGATTCTACAAAATCAAAAACAAAACCTTCTGGCAGAAACAAAATGAAAGATAGTCCCTTACTTACACGTACCCTAAACCTAACATTTGTAGACCTATGGACGTGAAACCTAACATTTCCAACCCTTGGGACCAATGCCCAAATAGGCAAATCTCTTAGAAGGGAACAAAACAAAGCCAACAGGAGCATAGCCTAACATCTAACCAAGGAACTGGATCACACACTAAACCTACCCCTTACAGGCTTAAAGGCAAGACATAGCCCAGTCAAAATTATTTGATGGAATGCGATGTCAGGTCAGGATTACTGGATTGTTGACTGAAAGGTTGGCAGTCTGGTTCGCTGGTCTGGAGCAGGTTCAGTCAAAAACCTTGCATTTCTCGATCTAATAGTAATAAAAAGCCAAAAACCTATAAAGGCATTTCTTCTAGATGGGAATCAATCAAACCGTTCCAGCAAAAATTCTCTGATGGAATACGATGCCAGATCAGGATTACTGGATTGTTGACTGAAAGGTTGGCAGTCTGGTTCGCTGGTCTGGAGCAGGTTCAGTCAGAAACCTCGCATTTCTGGATCTAATAGTAAAAAAAGCCAAAAACCTATAAAGGCATTTCTTCTAGATGGGAATCAATCAAAGTTGATACAGTTAAGTCTAACATGTGTCGATCCGTCCCCCCTTTTATCAATGTCCCTACTTCTTGGTCTTCCAAATGCTCAGCCCAACGCCCAAACAGGCTCTTCTCCTAGACAGGAGATATATCAAGGCTTCTCTGGTATAGTCTAACAGGCGTCGGCCCGTGCACCTATCCTCAGTCTCCCTACTCCAAACCTTCCTGGACGGGTGCTAGGTCGGGGGGAGCTGTTGTAATTTTTCTAACCTAACCCGTAAATAACACCTGACTGACACCTAAATTTACCCCTGAGTGGCCGTGTGGATTGTAGACACCTGCCGGTTTTACCCTTAATGGGTACGGTTATCTAACCTTGACCAACACAGGACCCTAAACCTAAGGTCACTATCCCTAAGGAAAATCCCCCTCTTATACACCTTACACCTAAAAGATTTTTACCCCTAGACTAAAATAGCCCTAATTAATGAATTGGTTCATTTAAAACTGAAAAAGGAAACATCCGAAATACGCCGACAAAAGATGATGGGAGTTTTGGTGGGCACTGAGATGAGGGGCTGAATTCAAGCAGACACTAAAGCGATTAAAAAAGGAGCTCAAAATAATAATATCAAATAATTATACCAAAAATACAGTGCAATCATTTCGGACGTAGCACAGTGCTCATTCAACAAATGAAAATAATTATTTTATGCTCTGAGATATGCACCAAAGCGACAGATAAAACCTGTAACACCTAAAAGGAGAAACTAATAGGTCCAAGGTTTCTTTATTTGTCACATAAAAAATTATACAGGGTATAATCAGAAGTGAAATATAATTGAAATCAGGTCCGCTCAGTGGATAGTGCAAAAGAATAAAAATAACAATTATATAAAAGTAACAACACAAGAGCATATATATGGTAAGAAAAGAGAAATAAGAGTAAAATGTGCAATGGAATAAAAAGTGCAAAACAATATGATGTGCAAAAAACAGTTATTACTGTTAAAACAGTTAATACAATTGTTGGTTTTAGAAACAATTAAACTAAAATTAGAAATAAGATATCACAGAAACACGTCATAAGGTGAAAAACTAAAGTTTATAGACATACAACAAAGCAGAATCTGTCTATAAAGAGGGCTTAAGTCGCCCTCTCCTGGATGAAACTGTGAATAGCACGTGTTAGTGGACGGGACAATAGAGTCCTTTTATGTCCATTAAAATGGCAAATGAAGTAAACTGTGGCGTATTATACCCAAAAAGGATTCCTACAGTGGGGACTAACACTCGTATGCATGTCGTCATTGAAACAACATACTGATTCTGACCCGTACGTATTAAAATATATATGCAAAACAACAAGTCAACAGACTACAGTTGAATGCTTTTTAAAGAACTAAATATT
>CM049834.1:355000-360000 GCA_027422435.1 Schizopygopsis pylzovi
CATCATCTGATACGACGATCAAATGTTATGGCTGTAAAAAAATTGGGCATCTTATTCGTAGTTGCCCTGATAAAGTAAATAAGAGCACAGTACCGGTTGATGCAGATAACGCGGAGAGTGCTGTCGCTGAAACCAGTGCATCTGCGGCTGCTTCACTGGAGATTATGAATGGCATAACTGCGAATGTATCACTTGAAGAGCCAGTTCCGGGAGAAAGCAGTGTGGAGAAGTTGATGTCTGATTCTTCTCTTGTTGATGAAGGTGTTGTGGTAGGGCCTGTAGCGGCAGAGACAGTGGGAGGATTGAGTAAGACGGTCTCGTCCGCATTTGTTGAGCAAGACAGAGAAACTGAAAATGAAGATTTGAGAATGAATGATTGTAAATTGAACATGGAAGTTGAATCGATCTTCAAAGTTCCTATTAAAAGGAAGAAAAAAAATCGACATGATAAAGTCAGTAAACAAGCTAAAAACAGTGACGGTGAAGATGAAATCATAGCTTCGGACGATGATTCTGATTCTAGTGCTTCGGTGTGTTCAGAACTTTCTGAAGCTTGTTCTCAGAATGAGAATGTACAGGTTTTGTATAAAGCTGAGGACATCAGTCTCTTTCTTCAGGAAACAAAAGGGCTAAAGGGCGTAGAGGTTGAGGATTATTTTCCTAATCTTGCGCAGTTTGTGAAGGATGCAAGATATTTGATGAAAGAAGGGTCTTTCTCTGATCTTGAAGTGTTTCGTTTACGGAAGTTTGTGAGTAGGATAAAAAAACAAATTCATAGAGATGAGAAGAATGCCATGGTTTAAATCTCTTAGTTTTTTTTGGCTTTATGCATAATCTCTGTTTTTTCCCCTCTTAGTTTCTTGTGGAACTTAAATAACATTATGAGTCAGCAAAAAATTGGAACTTTAAATTTAAATGGAGCTAGAGATGTTCGTAAAAGGATGATGTTGTATGAGTTTATAAACCAGAAGTCTGTTGATGTAATGTTTATACAAGAAACGCATAGTGATAAAAGAAATGAGGTGGACTGGAAAAGAGAGTGGGGAGGTCAACTTTTTCTTAGTCATAAATCCTCTATGAGTGGAGGTGTCGAAATTTTATTTTCTAAAAATGTAACCCCGGTATCTTATGAATTTGTTGAAATAGAAAAAGGTCGTTTTTTAAAAGTTATAGTTAAATTAGAAAAAAATTGTATTGTTTTTTTAAATATTTATGCTCCTAATAATGGAGCGGAAAGGGTTTTGTTTTTGAATTTAGTCAACACTACTCTGAAAAGCTTAAATACGGATGATTTTTTTGTTTTAGGTGGTGATTTTAATTGCACTGAGAATGATAAAGTAGATCGGAATCATTTAGAGCCACATATTGCATCTCAAAACGTTATCAGACAGTTAGTTCAAACTTTTGATCTTTGCGATATTTGGAGAAATATGTATAAGAAATTAAGACAATATACATGGGTTCATTGTAAAGATAATTTATTGTCTTTGTTACGTCTTGATCGATTTTATACTTTTAAATATCAGGTTAATATTTTTAAATCTTGTAAAATTAATCCTGTGGGATTTTCAGATCACAGTGCAGTTATTTGTTCTGTATTACTGAGCAATATAAAGTCAAGCAGTGCCTATTGGCATTTCAATACATCTTTGACTGATGATAATAATTTTAAAGATTCTTTAATTTTTTTCTGGGATGTTTTTAAACAACAAAAGTATTTATATAGTTCTTTACAACAGTGGTGGGATTGTGGGAAAAAAACAAATTAAAAGTTTTTGCCAGCAGTACACCTTTAATGTTACAAGAGAAATAACACGATCATTGAATACTTTAGAGACTGATATACTTGACTTACACAGTTTATCTGCATCTACAGGAAAAAAATAATATGTTGAATCTCTTACAGCAAAGAAAACTTTATTGGCAAATTGATTGGGAATCAAGGCACAAGGAGCGTTGGTTCGCTCACGCTTCCAGAATGTTACACAAATGGATGCACCTTCTAAATTTTTCTTTAGCATGGAAAAAAAAACAGTCAAAGCAGAATAATTCATTCTTTGGTTTCTGATACAGGACAGGAATTAAATAAAACTTCTGAAATAAGACAAGCTGTTGTAGAATTTTATAAACAATTATATACAGCTGACTTAATTAAGGGAAAAATATTGAATACAAGTCGTTTTTTTTAAGGATTGCCAATTCTTGATGAAGAAAGTAATGAAGATTTGAAATTCCCTTTGACGGTGCAAGAACTTTATACAGCTTTGATGAGCATGGAGAATGGGAAATCCCCTGGAATTGATGGGTTACCTATTGAATTCTATAAACTTTTTTGGCCCATTCTAGGAGAAGATATTTTAGCAGTGTTTAATGAAAGCCTAATTAAAGGTTTTCTTCCACTTAGCTGTAGAAGGGCGGTTATCACCCTGTTACCAAAAAAAGGTGATCTCCAAAATATTAAAAATTGGAGGCCTGTTTCTCTTTTGTGCTCAGAGTATAAAATCCTCTCCAAGGTTTTGGCTACAAGATTAAGTAAAGTAGTAGAAAAAGTGATACATTACGATCAGACTTATTGTATACCAAATAGATCCATTTTTGATAATATAACCCTTATAAGAGATGTGTTGGAGGTTTCAAAATTATTTGGTATTAACACTGGCCTTATTTCCTTAGATCAAGAGAAGGCTTTTGATCGTGTTGAACATCTTTATTTGTGGCATACATTACAAGTTTTTGGTTTTAATTCTGTTTTTATAGATATGATCAAAACAATGTATTGTGAAATTGAGAGTGTGATTAAAATTAATGGTAGCTTGTGTACCCCTTTTAAAGTGCAGAGAGGGGTAAGACAAGGTTGCCCTATGTCTGGAATATTATATGTCCTGGCTATAGAACCTCTGCTTTTTAGGTTACGAAATATGTTAAAGGGTTTGACATTGCCACAGTGTAATACTACTTTTTACTTATCTGCATATGCTGATGATGTTATTGTTTTTATAAATGACAACAATGATGTTCAAGAGTTACAACAAATTGTTAATGATTTTAAAAACATTTCATCAGCTCTTGTAAATTGGCAAAAAAGTGATGCCTTATGGATTGGGAATTGGGAAGGAGGAAATCCCATTCTACCAGGGGGTTTATTATGGAAAAGAGATGGTTTGAAATATCTTGGTGTTTTTTTTAGGTAATGATTTTTTCATGCAGAAAAATTGGGAAGGAATGGCAGATAAAGTAACAGGACGTTTGAAAAAATGGAGATGGCTGCTTCCTCAGTTGTCTTTCAGAGGACGCACACTAATTATCAACAATCTTGCGGCCTCTTCCCTGTGGCATAGACTTGCATGCGTTGATCCTCCTGTTGGATTTTTAACAAAAATTCAAGCAAGAATAATGGATTTTTTTTGGGACAATTTACATTGGATCCCTCAGAGTGTTCTGTTTCTGGCCAAAGAAGAAGGAGGCCAAGGTCTAGTGCAGCGGTTCTCAAAGTGTGGTACGCGTACCACTAGTGGGACGTGAGATTTCTCTAGTGGTACGCAGAGGAATCTCAGAATTAAATATAAATCAGGCCGCGTGTCCACCAAAGCGATTTTTTTTAATTGTTTTAAATGGGAGCGTCTTTTTCATGCTGAGCACTCGGGCGTTTTTTTCTTGGCACCGAGAATTTAAGAATGTTAGCATTCATCACTGTCACTTTTTAGTCAGCTAACCAATCACAGTGGAGGAGGGGCGGGACTAATACCGTCACACCCTGCTTGTACTACGACTGAAAAGCTATGGAGAAGTTAATATTGCTTGTCTCTGAGTATTTATGTCTTTACCAGATGGAATTGCCAGAGTACAATAATATTGTTATGAAATATAATGCTTGGAGAAACATTTCATTCGTGATGCCTCTGCCATATTACTTCAGCGGATATTCCATATCATAGCAACCGCAGCGTCTCGAAAATACGCTGCCCTCAAGCGCTCACACCTGGGTGTTTTCAGCTGGCTTTGGTGGACACGGGGCCTGATTGTTGTTACTTGCAGCTATATATACAGCCTGTGTTTTTTTTTTTTTATCAAGTACTTTTTTATTTAAAAGTTAATTTAAAAACTGTACTGTGCTTAAAGATTAAATGAAAATGTATTGTAGCTACTTAAAGTTAAATAAAACTAAGTTACTGTACTTAAATGTTAAGTAGCCTAAGTATGATACATTTTCATTTAATCTTTATTTAAATACAGTTTTTTTAACATTTAAGTACAGTACAGTTTTTATTTCACTTTTAGGTACAATATATTTTAATTTAATAATTACGTTTTTTATTTACGTGGAAGTAAGCATGGTGCAGTGTTCATGTTCAAACTGTGTATTTACTTTATTTTAAGAGGCTGACAATAATAAATATCCTTATAAGGATTAAAACTGACTCGTTTAAAAATATATATATATATTTTTTTTACTGTGTATAGTGCTACTGAAAGTGACGTGACATACTCTGAATTTGTGCTCTGCATTTAACCCATCCAAAGTGCACACACACACAGCAGTGAACACACACCGTGAACACACACCCGGAGCAGTGGGCAGCCATTTATACTGCATTTTAATGTTGGTCATAATAGTGGTACTTGGAAAGCCAAATATTTTCTGAGGTGGTACTTGGTGTAAAAAGTTTGAGAACCACTGGTCTAGTGCATTTGGCAAGTAGATGTGCTGCGTATCGTCTTCAGTTTTTGCAAAAAATTTAGCTGGGATCAGAAAAACTGGTATGGAGACCAGTAGCTCAATGTATTCTGCGACGAGTAAGTGGACTTGGCCTGGAAACTGTCTTGTTTCTAATGGAACCTAAAAAACTTGATTTAAGAGGAGTTCCTGTTTTCTATCGAAGCCTCTTTAAAATATGGAGTTTATTTAAATATCAATGGATGGAACCATTAATGTCCTTGTACTGGCTTCTTGAGGAGCCCATTGTGTTTGGTGCACGTCTTGATGTTTCTGGTGAAGAAAT
>CM049834.1:365000-474681 GCA_027422435.1 Schizopygopsis pylzovi
ATCTATCTTTTTGTTTTAACCGAACGAGTTTAATGCCGATGTGCAGTTCAGTGTTGTTTAGAGACGATAATTTTTTTTCAATCGTAGTCTTTGTTTATCAGCGTATTGAGGCTGTTTATTGACTGATGCGCCTCTTTTTTTTGCACCACAGTACGCACACGATGTACTCAGAGGAAGAAGAAGATGATTGTGAACAAGAACAACACCATGAAAAAAATTTCGGCGCCTCAGAGGAAAATTCCAGGAATATCCTCGATGCATACTACTCGCACGACACACCCGAGCACTTTCTTTGCGACGAAGACATAAGGATCCCGCTCTTCCCCACTGTCGTCGAAGAGGCCAGTGAGACGCTAAGATTTGAGTTCGACCTCGATGGAATCGTCATTGAGTTGCGCACTTTGATCGCTGTGAAGGCAGGGCTACACTATCTTTTTGTGGGCAGGGTGGTGGGTACAAATTTGCAGGAACACTGGCATCAGCTAAAAAAACACATTCCACTCACCGACTACAGCGCTGCGGGTGTATCGGCCTTGTTAAAGACCTACGGTCACTCGTTGGGCTACGTGGACGGGGGATACCAGCTTAATATGAGCTGCGTCACGGCAGAAAAAAAGTATCCGCACCCGGTCTTTGAGTCCGAGATGTCAGCCAGGGCCAACGTCGAAACTACGCAGAAAATATTGATTTTTATATCAAAGTTCGGGCAGAAAGCCCCCGCGCCCCTCGATGTCGTAGCGCTGGATGACACCACGGCGGTCGAAAGCGCAACGTTCCACCCTGCCTGCACCATGAGGGCAAAGGAGCCAGGGACTTCGCTCATGTGGTCGCGGTACGGCATACACGAAGTCGTCGGCCACAGGGGAACCATCTTCACCGCCTGTGGCATAGCAGAAGTGGCAAATTTTCAGACAAACCTGGACCAGCACATCATGACGGTGGATACGAAGCTAAGGGACATTTTCAACGGCACTGCCTACCACACAGACATCCACTTCATTCAACTCTACGCTACCACGCCCCACGTGCACGGCACCGGCCACAGACACCCCGTGAGCCGGGTCATCACCACCTGCGGTCTGCATAAGGAAAATCACAACAGGCGGATATTGAGGAACGCGGAGGAGTACGTTCGGCACATGGAGGACCTCGCCAGTAAAACCGACTGCCCAATCGCGGCCAGGCTTGAGGCCGTCATCCTCACTGAAACTCTTGTACCGAACGTTTTCAACGTACGGGATTATTTCAACATCGACTCACTAGTCATGCTCCTGGAGACGACCACGATGCTAGTGCCGTTTAGAAATAACGACCAAGGTTTGGGCCTGCAACATGTGCTGCGTCCAGTGGCAGAGCACCTGAGCACCACAATGCGCAACATGCTCCAGTGCCACAAAGGGAAGGGGGGTTACGAGTGCAGCTGGACAGCCTTCCAAACAGAGCTAGCACTAGAGGAGCTCTTCTTTGGGAGGACCTTCTCTCCTCGATCCAGGCCTTATTCGGTGAGCCTCGGGACCAGCACAACCGACAAAAACAGCATCTCAAAGGTGCGCGGCTTCCTGGGCCTGGCTCCCGTTGGGAGCGCCAGTGTCGGGCAGTCTCCGCCCCTACTTTCCATGTGGCTAAGTGACAACGTGCAGCGTCTGAGGGTGGCCAGGGTGTTCACATTCAGCAAGTCGCTCCATGCCGTGCCGGCAGTGGTCGGAGATGCACTGGTGCTCCTCCTCCTCTGCGACCTGCACGAACGCAACGATAGAATCAACCTGGCAAGCTTAAAAACCACTGACCCCCCTACCTTCATGGCGAAGCTTGTGGGCTGCCGCTCCACAAGCGAACTCTCAAACGAACTCATCGCCCGGAAGGGATTCCAGTACCCATTGACATTCGCGAGGGCCTTGCAGCTCATGCTCGCCCACGGACATGACCCCGCCGAGTGTCTGCGCCTAGGCCTACAATCGCTGAAGTGGTTCCCAGCCCTGGCGTTCTGGGACGAGGCACGTAACCCCAAAGTCAAGTGGGACAAAATTAGTTATGTTCAGCTGCATCTCCCCACAGACACCCCTTCACCTGCGGGCCAGGCGGCAGAGCTCACGGGCGACGTGTGCGCCATGATTGAAAGAAAAGATCTGTCTTACGCCAGTACCCTCAAAAGGTACAGGGAGAACGGCATGCCGTGGATGGCGGAGACGCTCAGGCGCCTCCCACCTCCGCTGGATAAGCAGTAACGCATCGTAGTCCTCACCTTTGTCAGTGCCGTGGCCATGATCCAGAATGGAGATTTCGTCTTGTTCCAATCCCTGGATCGCTTTATCAGTGACATGCCCGTCAGCCAGGTCCAGCTACAACGCGCTCAGATATTGACACTCCTCATCCTCCTGCACAGACCAAAAGTACACAGGCTTCACGAGACCATTGCCTGCAAGGAGCCACCTCTCACAACGCTGCCGACCACGACCAACGCTCCTAAACGCCCTCGGCCGAAAACCCCCTCACCGCCACCCTCTGACACCGACGAAGAAGAGCAGGGAGGGGAGCCGCAGGTCATTGAAAGGGCCGTAACCAACACCTTGCCAGCCAACCAGACAGGCCGGTGGGGCCCAAGGGAGGTCGCCCTGATCAATTTGCATCCACTGGTACAACACAAGGATGCATACAAAGAATTGGTGAGGAGGTGCGCAGAGGAACAAATACCTACCAGGACGTTCAGGGCCTTCAGGTCGAAAAGGCAACGGCTGACATAGAGGTAAACCATGCTCACTTTTCACCCTGACTGTGCCTACAATTAGGTGTAACTTTTCTTATCGCTAACGTGTGACATTTGCAATTCGCAGGTCCTGACGATCCACAGTGTGTGACGCAAGTCATGCGGTTCCCCGCAAGAGTGCAACGATTCAACCGATTTTTCATCACATATCCTTTACTAACTTGATTGCACAGTTTTCTACTTATTGCACATGTTCCATATTTTTTTTATCACTGACGCTTTACTATCTTGAATGTACCGTTTTCTAATTATTGCAATATCTGTGACTTGATTTTTCATCGCTGACCGTTTACTAACTTGATTGCACAGTTTTCTAATTATTGCACATATTTTCCATATTTTTTTTTTAGCACTGACACTTTACTATCTTGAATGTACAGTTTTCTAATTATTGCACATATGTTCCATATTTTTTTATCACTGACACTTTACTATCTTGAATGTACAGTTTTCTAATTATTGCACATATGTTCCATATTTTTTTATCACTGACACTTTACTATCTTGAATGTACAGTTTGCTAATTATTGCATATATGTGCCATATTTTTTCTTCGCTGACCGTATACTAACTTGATTGCACAGTTTTCTACTTATTGCACATATGTTCCATATTTTTTATCACTGACCGTATACTATCTTTATTGCACAGTTTTCTACTTATTGCATATATGTTCCATATATTTTCATACCTGATCATTTACGAACTTGCTTGTAGTTTATACATACACATACATTTAATTAAATAGGTCAAAACTTACATGACGTTGTCTTGCCAATTAATTCCACTGCCAAGTTCCTCCATCACTGTAGAACCTAGAGTAAAAAAACTAAAACATTTAGTTAGTTATGAAAATAACTAAATTCTTAAATCAAGATGCATTTACTACACGAGTAAAATTGCATAAGATGGAGTTAAAATGCTAGTTTCAGTCCCAATCAGGAAAAAAGATTATTTTTCAATAAAATCCTATTCTATTTGGTCCTATTTGCTTGTTTGCTTGTCTTCACTGGGTTTGCCCATTTTTAGATACTACAAAAAGGCTAAATATAAAAAAAGCCTTTTTGAAGGTGCAGTACCTTTGTCTGCCCACAAGATGTAGCTATCACGCTACATATGAATCTAACCTAGTTTAAAATCCTATACACATGGTAAGGAAATCTCAGCACCTTGGGAACTACAGAACTGGTGTTATAGGGAGATCTAGACGATTATGCTCCAAACCTGAGGGTTCAAATTCGTATTTTACCTCTGTAACTAACACTAATCCTAATCTAATCTTTTTTTGAGATAAAAAAGTTCCAAAAAACAACTCACTCAAACCTAGGCAAGCTACAAAAATCTCTCTCTCTCTCTCTCTCTCTTACACACACACACACACACTCTCTCTCTCTCTCTCTCTCTCTCACACACACACACACACTCTCTCACTGTGACCTTTGACCTGGATATCTAACGACACACTCATCTGTGAAAACTAAGCAGGGCACAAGGCAAGTTTATTTATGTAGCACATTTCATACACCGTGGTAATTCAAGGTGCTTTACATGAAAGGAAGTGGAATAGTGATTAAAAATAATCATCACAGCAATAAAAACAAGGAGTTAAAAATAATAATATCAAATAATTATACCAAAAATACAGTGCAATCATTTCAGACGTAGCACAGTGCTCATTCAACAAATGAAAATAATTATTTTATGCTCTGAGATATGCACCAAAGCGACAGATAAAACCTGTAACACCTAAAAGGAGAAACTAATAGGCCCAAGGTTTCTTTATTTGTCACATAAAAAATTATACAGGGTATAATCAGAAGTGAAATGTAAGTGAAATCAGGTCCGCTCAGTGGACAGTGCAAAAGAATAAAAATACAAATTATATAAAAGTAACAACAGAAAAGTACATATATGGTAAGAAAAGAGAAATAAGAGTAAAATGTGCAATGGAATAAAAAGTGCAAAACAATATGATGTGCAAAAAATAGTTATTACTGTTAAACAGTTAGTGGACGGGACAATAGAATCCTTTTATGTCCATTAAAATGGCAAATGAAGTAAACTGTGGCATATTATACCCAAAAAGGATTCCTACCGTGGGGACTAACACTCGTATGCATGTCGTCATTGAAACAACATACTGATTCTGACCCGTATGTATTAAAATATATATGCAAAACAACAAGTCAACAGACTACAGTTGAATGCTTTTTAAAGAACTAAATATTCGTACGGACAAATGGCCAGCATATAGGATTGTGGCACATTTAAACAAGGTAACATTTAACATAAAGAAAAAACGGATTGCTCTTTTAGTATGTTAAATTATAGACCATCCATCCTTCAGGATGTGTCCTGCTTTTTATTGATCTTTGTCCATTTATGTTTTTTTATCTATCCATTCATCTGAACCTACCAACACCTGAAAGAGGGCAGCTTCCCGGATCTAACGATACCACTCGCGTGTAATTCGGGCCTACGAGTCAGCAGATACGCCCAGTTAAGCTTTGGCCAATCGGATGCAATATTCTAATGAGGGTGGTTACTAATGAGGGTGAAAGTCGATTTTACCTGTATACCTAACCCTAACCCTAACCCTAATCTTTACCTCTAAATCTTACCGCAACCTAGCCACAATATAAGCGTAACTTAATTGCAACGCAATGATAACTGATAACAATAACAATGAAAAATCAGGCACAACCAAATGCTTAAACATTTAAAACAAGCCATCACACCTAAACCTAATTATAATTGTTATAGTCCGTTCCATTAACCGTAATATTAATTCATTATATGTAATTAATCTAAACAAATCTGAGCCATTCTTTTGTCTGCAAGATGGGATCTGAGTTGACTAGAGATGATTCGGACCAAATCAGAATAACATTCATATTGTTATAGTCTATTCCAAAAAACTTACTTAACCGTAATATTAATTTATTAAATGTAATAATCTAAAAAATCTGAGCCATTCTTTTGTCTGCAAGATGGGATCTGAGTGGACTAGAGATGATTCGGACCAAGTCATAATAACATTTTAACACATCAACGATAGTATTTAAGCTATAAGAGTGTTCTTTTAAACATAAATAGGCTATTATTAACATTAGCATGCTAATAGGAATTAAATAGTATCAGCAACGGAACACCAAGACAGTATGGATCCAAAAACAAGTGTTAGAACAAGAGAATTGCACTATTTTCCACCAAAAAATAAGGAAAATAAAGCCATTGGCAGATCAGATCATTATTTGCATATGCAAATATCTCACTAAAATCCGTTTTTTAAGCCTTAAAAACAGCCATTTCTGTTTCATTAAACTCTAAACAAATTATATTAATATAATCTACGGACAGGGGGGATTCCAAAAATAATAAAATGTCAACAAATATCAATCTGAAAAATGACCAAATCCTCAACATAATGATAAATGCTGTCTACAAATAAGGCATGACTTAACACTCCAACCACTGATTCAGGGTGTATGCAACCAACGGTTGTCCTTGGTAAGGATGATGTCGGTTTGGTCTTTGCATATACCTTAGGGGAGAGATCTGGTAGAAGCTTGGTGCTTCCTTTCGGGGTTGCATCCGCCAGTTCGAACCTCGAACCAAAACCAGCAGGGGAGATTGGAAAGCCACGGCTAGTTCGGGGCAGACCTTTTTCCTGAGTCTTGGGACTCGGCTGGTTTGGGCAAAGGTCCTTGGGGACTCCTGGGAGACTCAGGCTTTGTCTGATATCTCGGGTGTTCTATAGGACCTGATCTCTGGCTCAGCTGGAGTAGGCCCCACCAAAATCGGTAGTGGAGAGGGGCGCGGAGCCCTAATCCCTGAGTTCACTAAGAACTCGGCCGATTTGGGCAAGGAGACGGTTGGGGTCAAACCCAACAAAATCCAGCTCTGACTCTGGGTAACCTTGCGGTGTTAACAAAGGGTCACTTGGGAGAGTGGTAAGTATCCAGCCCCCCTGGGTCCACTAGGACAGCACGCAGGGACGGTGGCCTGGGGCTAACAGGCCTTAATTGGAGCCCAGTCCTCTAATGGTGATTGGCACCACTCACACAACGGCACATTTCGCACCAACACCCCTACACACTGACATTTGCTTCTTATTGAACCTTTGAAACTCGTTTTTATTGATTCTCAAAAATGATATATATATTTTTGACAGTTCTTCAACCTAAAATAACTTGTATTACGGTAATAAAACAACCAACGCATTTCATTAGACACTTGATTCTCACTATGAACCTTAAAATAAATCTATTTTTTTTTATATATATGCAACAGTCTTTTAACGACGAACTATTTATAAATCCGAATCCTAATATTAAAATGGAATAATAGCTTACATAGCCGTTTAAAACAATATGAATAAAATCCTAAATACCCCATCAGGTCATTCTGAACACAATACTTCAACAACGACAATATAACCAGAACCCAACCATCCGATTGTGGCTCTGGACAAAACTCGCTTAATGATTGGACATAAGACACTCGCCTAGGATTGATCACCTATGGCGTGCCGCCTCAGAGGAGGGTGTATAGTGTTTAAAGTGCTGAAACACCCAATGAGTCTGAGGTACACTACTGATGAAAGTGTCTTAAATATTTCCCTCACACAAACATACCTGAGGGAGTAAGCTTACAAAGGAAAATCAGATTTAACAAAATCAAAAACAAAACCTTCTGGCAGAAACAAAATGAAAGATAGTCCCTAACTTACACGTACCCTAAACCTAACATTTGTAGACCTATGGACGTGAAACCTAACATTCCCAACCCTTGGGACCAATGCCCAAATAGGCTAATCTCTTAGAAGGGAACAAAACAAAGCCAACAGGAGCATAGCCTAACATCTAACCAAGGAACTGGATCACACACTAAACCTACCCATTACAGGCTTAAAGGCAAGACATAGCCCTCAACCAATTCACAACTTATACAGGAGTTGCGGAAGGACCGTTCCAGTCAAAATTCTCTGAAGGAATACGATGCCAGATCAGGATTACTGGATTGTTGACTGAAAGGTTGGCAGTCTGGTTCGCTGGTCTGGAGCGGGTTCAATCAGAAACCTCGCATTTCTCGATCTAATAGTAAAAAAAGCCAAAAACCTATAAAGGCATTTCTTCTAGATGGGAATCAATCAAACCGTTCCAGCCAAAATTCTCTGATGGAATGCGATGCCAGATCAGGATTTCTGGATTGTTGACTGAAAGGTTGGCAGTCTGGTTCGCTGGTCTGGAGCAGGTTCAGTCAGAAACATCGCATTTCTGGATCTAATAGTAAAAAAATCCAAAACCCTATAAAGGCATTTCTTCTAGATGGGAATCAATCAAAGTTGATACAGTTAAGTCTAACATGTGTCGATCCGTCCCCCCTTTTATCAATGTCCCTACTTCTTGGTCTTCCAAATGCTCAGCCCAACGCCCAAACAGGCTCTTCTCCTAGACAGGAGATATATCAAGGCTTTTCTGGTATAGTCTAACAGGCGTAGGCCCGTGGACCTATCCTCAGTCTCCCTACTCCAAACCTTCCTGGACGGGTGCTAGGTCGGGGGGAGCTGTTGTATTTTTTCTAACCTAACCTTAACCCTAATTAAAGAGTGAAAATGTTTTTTTTTTTCAAACTAACACTTCTAAAACATGTCTCTGTTGTCCTGGAAGCTACATGTCTCAGAAAAAACAGTGGTAGTAGAAAAACACTAATTAAAGAGTGAAAATAAAATCAAAAATCAAACTGACACTTCTAAAACATGTCTCTGTTGTTCTTGTTTGAGAAATCATTGTGTTTCGATTTTTTGAACCATGTTGGAGTAAGTTATTCGTCCAAAACCACCCTGTATGCAAAAAGAGCAGAGTCCTGGAAGCTGCATGTCTCAGAAAAAAACAGTGGTCATCGAAAAACACTAATTAAAGAGTGAAAATAAAATAAAAATTAAAACTGACACTTCTAAAACATGTCTCTGTTGTTCTTAAATGAGAAATCAGTGTGTTTCGATTTTTAGAACCATGTTGGAGTAAGTTATTCGTCCAAAACCACCCTGTGTGCAAAAAGAGCAGAGTCCTGGAAGCTACATGTCTCAGAAAAAACAGTGGTAGTAGAAAAACACTAATTAAAGAGTGAAAATAAAATAAAAATTCAAACTGACACTTCTAAAACATGTCTCTGTTGTTCTTGTTTGAGAAATCAGTGTGTTTCGATTTTTAGAACCATGTTGGAGTAAGTTTTTAGAACCATGTTGGAGTAAGTTATTCGTCCAAAACCACTCTGTGTGCAAAAAGAGTAGAGTCCTGGAAGCTGCACGTCTCAGAAAAAACAGTGGTCGTCGAAAAACACTAATTAAAGAGTGAAAATAAAATAAAAATTAAAACTGACACTTCGAAAACATGTCTCTGTTGTTCTTGTTTGAGAAATCATTGTGTTTCGATTTTTTGAACCATGTTGGAGTAAGTTATTCGTCCAAAACCACCCTGTATGCAAAAAGAGCAGAGTCCTGGAAGCTGCATGTCTCAGAAAAAAACAGTGGTCGTCGAAAAACACTAATTAAAGAGTGAAAATAAAATAAAAATTCAAACTGACACTTCTAAAACATGTCTCTGTTGTTCGTGTTTGATAAATAAGTGTGTTTCGATTTTTAGAACCATGTTGGAGTAAGTTATTCGTCCAAAACCACCCTGTGTGCAAAAAGAGCAGAGTCCTGGAAGCTGCATGTCTCAGAAAAAAACAGTGGTCGTAGAAAAACACTAATTAAAGAGTGAAAATAAAATAAAAATTCAAACTGACACTTCTAAAACATGTCTCTGTTGTTCTTGTTTGAGAAATCAGTGTGTTTCGATTTTTAGAACCATGTTGGAGTAAGTTATTCGTCCAAAACCACCCTGTGTGCAAAAAGAGCAGAGTCCTGGAAGCTGCATGTCTCAGAAAAAAACAGTGGTCGTCGAAAAACACTAATTAAAGAGTGAAAATTATAATTTTTTCGAACTAACACTTCTAAAACATGTCTTTGTTGTTCTTAAATGAGAAATCAATGTGTTTCGATTTTTAGAACCATGTTGGAGTAAGTTATTCATCCAAAACCACCCTGTGTGCAAAAAGAGCAGAGTCCTGGAAGCTACATGTCTCAGAAAAAATAGTGGTAGTAGAAAAACACTAATTAAAGAGTGAAAATAAAATAAAAATTAAAACTGACACTTCTAAAACATGTCTCTGTCGTTCTTAAATGAGAAATCAGTGTGTTTCGATTTTTAGAACCATGTTGGAGTAAGTTATTCATCCAAAACCACCCTGTGTGCAAAAAGAGCAGAGTCCTGGAAGCTGCACGTCTCAGAAAAAACAGTGGTAGTAGAAAAACACTAATTAAAGAGTGAAAATAAAGTAAAAATTAAAACTGACACTTCTAAAACATGTCTCTGTTGTTCTTAAATGAGAAATCAGTGTGTTTCGATTTTTAGAACCATGTTGGAGTAAGTTTTTAGAACCATGTTGGAGTAAGTTATTCGTCCAAAACCACTCTGTGTGCAAAAAGAGCAGAGTCCTGGAAGCTGCACGTCTCAGAAAAAACAGTGGTAGTAGAAAAACACTAATTAAAGAGTGAAAATAAAATCAAAAATCAAACTGACACTTCTAAAACATGTCTCTGTTGTTCTTGTTTGAGAAATCATTGTGTTTCGATTTTTTTAACCATGTTGGAGTAAGTTATTCGTCCAAAACCACCCTGTATAAAAAAAGAGCAGAGTCCTGGAAGCTGCATGTCTCAAAAAAAAACAGTGGTCGTCAAAAAACACTAATTAAAGAGTGAAAATAAAATAAAAATTCAAACTGACACTTCTAAAACATGTCTCTGTTGTTCGTGTTTGATAAATAAGTGTGTTTCGATTTTTAGAACCATGTTGGAGTAAGTTATTCGTCCAAAACCACCCTGTGTGCAAAAAGAGCAGAGTCCTGGAAGCTGCATGTCTCAGAAAAAAACAGTGGTGTAGAAAAACACTAATTAAAGAGTGAAAATAAAATAAAATTCAAACTGACACTTCTAAAACATGTCTCTGTTGTTCGTGTTTGATAAATAAGTGTGTTTCGATTTTTAGAACCATGTTGGAGTAAGTTATTCGTCCAAAACCACCCTGTGTGCAAAAAGAGCAGAGTCCTGGAAGCTGCATGTCTCAGAAAAAAACAGTGGTCGTAGAAAAACACTAATTAAAGAGTGAAAATAAAATAAAAATTCAAACTGACACTTCTAAAACATGTCTCTGTTGTTCTTAAATGAGAAATCAGTGTGTTTCGATTTTTAGAACCATGTTGGAGTAAGTTTTTAGAACCATGTTGGAGTAAGTTATTCGTCCAAAACCACTCTGTGTGCAAAAAGAGCAGAGTCCTGGAAGCTGCACGTCTCAGAAAAAAACAGTGGTCGTCGAAAAACACTAATTAAAGAGTGAAAATAAAATAAAAATTCAAACTGACACTTCTAAAACATGTCTCTGTTGTTCTTCTTTGATAAATAAGTGTGTTTCGATTTTTAGAACCATGTTGGAGTAAGTTATTCGTCCAAAACCACCCTGTGTGCAAAAAGAGCAGAGTCCTGGAAGCTACATGTCTCAGAAAAAAAACGTGGTAGTAGAAAAACACTAATTAAAGAGTGAAAATAAAATCAAAAATCAAACTGACACTTCTAAAACATGTCTTTGTTGTTCTTGTTTGAGAAATCAGGGTGTTTCGATTTTTAGAACCATGTTGGAGTAAGTTATTCGTCCAAAACCACCCTGTGTGCAAAAAGAGCAGAGTCCTGGAAGCTGCATGTCTCAGAAAAAAACAGTGTTTGTAGAAAAACACTAATTAAAGAGTGAAAATAAAATAAAAATTCAAACTGACACTTCTAAAACATGTCTCTGTTGTTCTTAAATGAGAAATCAGTGTGTTTCGATTTTTAGAACCATGTTGGAGTAAGTTTTTAGAACCATGTTGGAGTAAGTTATTCGTCCAAAACCACTCTGTGTGCAAAAAGAGCAGAGTCCTGGAAGCTGCACGTCTCAGAAAAAAACAGTGGTCATCGAAAAACACTAATTAAAGAGTGAAAATAAAATAAAAATTCAAACTGACACTTCTAAAACATGTCTCTGTTGTTCTTCTTTGATAAATAAGTGTGTTTCGATTTTTATAACTATGTTGGAGTAAGTTATTCGTCCAAAACCACCCTGTGTGCAAAAAGAGCAGAGTCCTGGAAGCTACATGACTCAGAAAAAAACAGTGGTCGTCGAAAAACACTAATTAAAGAGTGAAAATTATAATTATTTTCGAACTAACACTTCTAAAACATGTCTTTGTTGTTCTTGTTTGAGAAATCAGTGTGTTTCGATTTTTATAACCAAGTTGGAGTAAGTTATTCGTCCAAAACCACCCTGTGTGCAAAAAGAGCAGAGTCCTGGAAGCTGCATGTCTCAGAAAAAAACAGTGGTCGTCGAAAAACACTAATTAAAGAGTGAAAATAAAATAAAAATTCAAACTGACACTTCTAAAACATGTCTCTGTTGTTCTTAAATGAGAAATCAGTGTGTTTCGATTTTTAGAACCATGTTGGAGTAAGTTATTCGTCCAAAACCACCCTGTGTGCAAAAAGAGCAGAGTCCTGGAAGCTACATGTCTCAGAAAAAACAGTGGTAGTAGAAAAACACTAATTAAAGAGTGAAAATAAAATAAAAATTCAAACTGACACTTCTAAAACATGTCTCTGTTGTTCGTGTTTGATAAATAAGTGTGTTTCGATTTTTAGAACCATGTTGGAGTAAGTTATTCGTCCAAAACCACCCTGTGTGCAAAAAGAGCAGAGTCCTGGAAGCTGCATGTCTCAGAAAAAAACAGTGGTCGTAGAAAAACACTAATTAAAGAGTGAAAATAAAATAAAAATTCAAACTGACACTTCTAAAACATGTCTCTGTTGTTCTTGTTTGATAAATCAGTGTGTTTCGATTTTTAGAACCATGTTGGAGTAAGTTATTCGTCCAAAACCACCCTGTGTGCAAAAAGAGCAGAGTCCTGGAAGCTGCATGTCTCAGAAAAAAACAGTGGTCGTCGAAAAACACTAATTAAAGAGTGAAAATTATAATTTTTTCGAACTAACACTTCTAAAACATGTCTTTGTTGTTCTTAAATGAGAAATCAATGTGTTTCGATTTTTAGAACCATGTTGGAGTAAGTTATTCATCCAAAACCACCCTGTGTGCAAAAAGAGCAGAGTCCTGGAAGCTACATGTCTCAGAAAAAATAGTGGTAGTAGAAAAACACTAATTAAAGAGTGAAAATAAAATAAAAATTAAAACTGACACTTCTAAAACATGTCTCTGTCGTTCTTAAATGAGAAATCAGTGTGTTTCGATTTTTAGAACCATGTTGGAGTAAGTTATTCATCCAAAACCACCCTGTGTGCAAAAAGAGCAGAGTCCTGGAAGCTACATGTCTCAGAAAAAACAGTGGTAGTAGAAAAACATTAATTAAAGAGTGAAAATAAAGTAAAAATTAAAACTGACACTTCTAAAACATGTCTCTGTTGTTCTTAAATGAGAAATCAGTGTGTTTCGATTTTTAGAACCATGTTGGAGTAAGTTTTTAGAACCATGTTGGAGTAAGTTATTCGTCCAAAACCACTCTGTGTGCAAAAAGAGCAGAGTCCTGGAAGCTGCACGTCTCAGAAAAAACAGTGGTAGTAGAAAAACACTAATTAAAGAGTGAAAATAAAATCAAAAATCAAACTGACACTTCTAAAACATGTCTCTGTTGTTCTTGTTTGAGAAATCATTGTGTTTCGATTTTTTTTAACCATGTTGGAGTAAGTTATTCGTCCAAAACCACCCTGTATGCAAAAAGAGCAGAGTCCTGGAAGCTGCATGTCTCAGAAAAAAACAGTGGTAGTAGAAAAACACTAATTAAAGAGTGAAAATAAAATAAAAATTCAAACTGACACTTCTAAAACATGTCTCTGTTGTTCTTCTTTGATAAATAAGTGTGTTTCGATTTTTAGAACCATGTTGGAGTAAGTTATTCGTCCAAAACCACCCTGTGTGCAAAAAGAGCAGAGTCCTGGAAGCTACATGTCTCAGAAAAAAAACGTGGTAGTAGAAAAACACTAATTAAAGAGTGAAAATAAAATCAAAAATCAAACTGACACTTCTAAAACATGTCTTTGTTGTTCTTGTTTGAGAAATCAGGGTGTTTCGATTTTTAGAACCATGTTGGAGTAAGTTATTCGTCCAAAACCACCCTGTGTGCAAAAAGAGCAGAGTCCTGGAAGCTGCATGTCTCAGAAAAAAACAGTGTTTGTAGAAAAACACTAATTAAAGAGTGAAAATAAAATAAAAATTCAAACTGACACTTCTAAAACATGTCTCTGTTGTTCTTAAATGAGAAATCAGTGTGTTTCGATTTTTAGAACCATGTTGGAGTAAGTTTTTAGAACCATGTTGGAGTAAGTTATTCGTCCAAAACCACTCTGTGTGCAAAAAGAGCAGAGTCCTGGAAGCTGCACGTCTCAGAAAAAAACAGTGGTCGTCGAAAAACACTAATTAAAGAGTGAAAATAAAATAAAAATTCAAACTGACACTTCTAAAACATGTCTCTGTTGTTCTTCTTTGATAAATCAGTGTGTTTCGATTTTTATAACCAAGTTGGAGTAAGTTATTCGTCCAAAACCACCCTGTGTGCAAAAAGAGCAGAGTCCTGGAAGCTGCATGTCTCAGAAAAAAAACAGTGGTCGTCGAAAAACACTAATTAAAGAGTGAAAATAAAATCAAAAATCAAACTGACACTTCTAAAACATGTCTTTGTTGTTCTTGTTTGAGAAATCAGGGTGTTTCGATTTTTAGAACCATGTTGGAGTAAGTTATTCGTCCAAAACCACCCTGTGTGCAAAAAGAGCAGAGTCCTGGAAGCTGCATGTCTCAGAAAAAAACAGTGGTCGTCGAAAAACACTAATTAAAGAGTGAAAATAAAATAAAAATTCAAACTGACACTTCTAAAACATGTCTCTGTTGTTCGTGTTTGATAAATAAGTGTGTTTCGATTTTTAGAACCATGTTGGAGTAAGTTATTCGTCCAAAACCACCCTGTGTGCAAAAAGAGCAGAGTCCTGGAAGCTGCATGTCTCAGAAAAAAACAGTGGTCGTAGAAAAACACTAATTAAAGAGTGAAAATAAAATAAAAATCAAACTGACACTTCTAAAACATGTCTCTGTTGTTCTTGTTTGAGAAATCAGGGTGTTTCGATTTTTTGAACCATGTTGGAGTAAGTTATTCGTCCAAAACCACCCTGTATGCAAAAAGAGCAGAGTCCTGGAAGCTGCATGTCTCAGAAAAAAACAGTGGTCGTAGAAAAACACTAATTAAAGAGTGAAAATAAAATAAAAATTCAAACTGACACTTCTAAAACATGTCTCTGTTGTTCTTGTTTAATAAATCAGTGTGTTTCGATTTTTAGAACCATGTTGGAGTAAGTTATTCGTCCAAAACCACCCTGTGTGCAAAAAGAGCAGAGTCCTGGAAGCTGCATGTCTCAGAAAAAAACAGTGGTCGTCGAAAAACACTAATTAAAGAGTGAAAATAAAATCAAAAATCAAACTGACACTTCTAAAACATGTCTCTGTTGTTCTTGTTTGAGAAATCAGGGTGTTTCGATTTTTTGAACCATGTTGGAGTAAGTTATTCGTCCAAAACCACCCTGTATGCAAAAAGAGCAGAGTCCTGGAAGCTGCATGTCTCAGAAAAAAACAGTGGTCGTCGAAAAACACTAATTAAAGAGTGAAAATAAAATAAAAATTCAAACTGACACTTCTAAAACATGTCTCTGTTGTTCGTGTTTGATAAATAAGTGTGTTTCGATTTTTAGAACCATGTTGGAGTAAGTTATTCGTCCAAAACCACCCTGTGTGCAAAAAGAGCAGAGTCCTGGAAGCTACATGTCTCAGAAAAAACAGTGGTAGTATAAAAACACTAATTAAAGAGTGAAAATAAAGTAAAAATTAAAACTGACACTTCTAAAACATGTCTCTGTTGTTCTTAAATGAGAAATCAGTGTGTTTCGATTTTTAGAACCATGTTGGAGTAAGTTTTTAGAACCATGTTGGAGTAAGTTATTCGTCCAAAACCACCCTGTGTGCAAAAAGAGCAGAGTCCTGGAAGCTGCACGTCTCAGAAAAAACAGTGGTAGTAGAAAAACACTAATTAAAGAGTGAAAATAAAATCAAAAATCAAACTGACACTTCTAAAACATGTCTCTGTTGTTCTTGTTTGAGAAATCATTGTGTTTCGATTTTTTTTAACCATGTTGGAGTAAGTTATTCGTCCAAAACCACCCTGTGTGCAAAAAGAGCAGAGTCCTGGAAGCTGCATGTCTCAGAAAAAAACAGTGGTCGTAGAAAAACACTAATTAAAGAGTGAAAATAAAATAAAAATTCAAACTGACACTTCTAAAACATGTCTCTGTTGTTCGTGTTTGATAAATAAGTGTATTTCGATTTTTAGAACCATGTTGGAGTAAGTTATTCGTCCAAAACCACCCTGTGTGCAAAAAGAGCAGAGTCCTGGAAGCTGCATGTCTCAGAAAAAAACAGTGGTCGTAGAAAAACACTAATTAAAGAGTGAAAATAAAATAAAAATTCAAACTGACACTTCTAAAACATGTCTCTGTTGTTCTTGTTTGATAAATCAGTGTGTTTCGATTTTTAGAACCATGTTGGAGTAAGTTATTCGTCCAAAACCACCCTGTGTGCAAAAAGAGCAGAGTCCTGGAAGCTGCATGTCTCAGAAAAAAACAGTGGTCGTCGAAAAACACTAATTAAAGAGTGAAAATTATAATTTTTTCGAACTAACACTTCTAAAACATGTCTTTGTTGTTCTTAAATGAGAAATCAATGTGTTTCGATTTTTAGAACCATGTTGGAGTAAGTTATTCTTCCAAAACCACCCTGTGTGCAAAAAGAGCAGAGTCCTGGAAGCTGCATGTCTCAGAAAAAAACAGTGGTAGTAGAAAAACACTAATTAAAGAGTGAAAATAAAGTAAAAATTAAAACTGACACTTCTAAAACATGTCTCTGTTGTTCTTAAATGAGAAATCAGTGTGTTTCGATTTTTAGAACCATGTTGGAGTAAGTTTTTAGAACCATGTTGGAGTAAGTTATTCGTCCAAAACCACTCTGTGTGCAAAAAGAGCAGAGTCCTGGAAGCTGCACGTCTCAGAAAAAACAGTGGTAGTAGAAAAACACTAATTAAAGAGTGAAAATAAAATCAAAAATCAAACTGACACTTCTAAAACATGTCTCTGTTGTTCTTGTTTGAGAAATCATTGTGTTTCGATTTTTTTTAACCATGTTGGAGTAAGTTATTCGTCCAAAACCACCCTGTATGCAAAAAGAGCAGAGTCCTGGAAGCTGCATGTCTCAGAAAAAAACAGTGGTCGTCGAAAAACACTAATTAAAGAGTGAAAATAAAATAAAAATACAAACTGACACTTCTAAAACATGTCTCTGTTGTTCGTGTTTGATAAATAAGTGTGTTTCGATTTTTAGAACCATGTTGGAGTAAGTTATTCGTCCAAAACCACCCTGTGTGCAAAAAGAGCAGAGTCCTGGAAGCTGCATGTCTCAGAAAAAAACAGTGGTCGTAGAAAAACACTAATTAAAGAGTGAAAATAAAATAAAAATTCAAACTGACACTTCTAAAACATGTCTCTGTTGTTCGTGTTTGATAAATAAGTGTGTTTCGATTTTTAGAACCATGTTGGAGTAAGTTATTCGTCCAAAACCACCCTGTGTGCAAAAAGAGCAGAGTCCTGGAAGCTGCATGTCTCAGAAAAAAACAGTGGTCGTAGAAAAACACTAATTAAAGAGTGAAAATAAAATAAAAATTCAAACTGACACTTCTAAAACATGTCTCTGTTGTTCTTAAATGAGAAATCAGTGTGTTTCGATTTTTAGAACCATGTTGGAGTAAGTTTTTAGAACCATGTTGGAGTAAGTTATTCGTCCAAAACCACTCTGTGTGCAAAAAGAGCAGAGTCCTGGAAGCTGCACGTCTCAGAAAAAAACAGTGGTCGTCGAAAAACACTAATTAAAGAGTGAAAATAAAATAAAAATTCAAACTGACACTTCTAAAACATGTCTCTGTTGTTCTTCTTTGATAAATAAGTGTGTTTCGATTTTTATAACCATGTTGGAGTAAGTTATTCGTCCAAAACCACCCTGTGTGCAAAAAGAGCAGAGTCCTGGAAGCTACATGTCTCAGAAAAAAAACGTGGTAGTAGAAAAACACTAATTAAAGAGTGAAAATAAAATCAAAAATCAAACTGACACTTCTAAAACATGTCTTTGTTGTTCTTGTTTGAGAAATCAGGGTGTTTCGATTTTTAGAACCATGTTGGAGTAAGTTATTCGTCCAAAACCACCCTGTGTGCAAAAAGAGCAGAGTCCTGGAAGCTGCATGTCTCAGAAAAAAACAGTGGTAGTAGAAAAACACTAATTAAAGAGTGAAAATAAAATCAAAAATCAAACTGACACTTCTAAAACATGTCTTTGTTGTTCTTGTTTGAGAAATCAGGGTGTTTCGATTTTTAGAACCATGTTGGAGTAAGTTATTCGTCCAAAACCACCCTGTGTGCAAAAAGAGCAGAGTCCTGGAAGCTGCATGTCTCAGAAAAAAACAATGGTCGTCGAAAAACACTAATTAAAGAGTGAAAATTATAAATTTTTTCGAACTAACACTTCTAAAACATGTCTTTGTTGTTCTTGTTTGAGAAATCAGTGTGTTTCGATTTTTATAACCAAGTTGGAGTAAGTTATTCGTCCAAAACCACCCTGTGTGCATAAAGAGCAGAGTCCTGGAAGCTGCATGTCTCAGAAAAAAACAGTGGTCGTCGAAAAACACTAATTAAAGAGTGAAAATAAAATAAAAATTCAAACTGACACTTCTAAAACATGTCTCTGTTGTTCTTGTTTGATAAATAAGTGTGTTTCGATTTTTAGAACCATGTTGGAGTAAGTAATTCGTCCAAAACCACCCTGTGTGCAAAAAGAGCAGAGTCCTGGAAGCTGCATGTCTCAGAAAAAAACAGTGGTAGTAGAAAAACACTAATTAAAGAGTGAAAATAAAATCAAAAATCAAACTGACACTTCTAAAACATGTCTTTGTTGTTCTTGTTTGAGAAATCAGGGTGTTTCGATTTTTAGAACCATGTTGGAGTAAGTTATTCGTCCAAAACCACCCTGTGTGCAAAAAGAGCAGAGTCCTGGAAGCTGCATGTCTCAGAAAAAAACAGTGGTCGTCGAAAAACACTAATTAAAGAGTGAAAATTATAAATTTTTTCGAACTAACACTTCTAAAACATGTCTTTGTTGTTCTTGTTTGAGAAATCAGTGTGTTTCGATTTTTATAACCAAGTTGGAGTAAGTTATTCGTCCAAAACCACCCTGTGTGCAAAAAGAGCAGAGTCCTGGAAGCTGCATGTCTCAGAAAAAAACAGTGGTAGTAGAAAAACACTAATTAAAGAGTGAAAATAAAATCAAAAATCAAACTGACACTTCTAAAACATGTCTTTGTTGTTCTTGTTTGAGAAATCAGGGTGTTTCGATTTTTAGAACCATGTTGGAGTAAGATATTCATCCAAAACCACCCTGTGTGCAAAAAGAGCAGAGTCCTGGAAGCTGCATATCTCAGAAAAAAACAGTGTTTGTAGAAAAACACTAATTAAAGAGTGAAAATAAAATAAAAATTCAAACTGACACTTCTAAAACATGTCTCTGTTGTTCTTGTTTGAGAAATCAGTGTGTTTCGATTTTTAGAACCATGTTGGAGTAAGTTTTTAGAACCATGTTGGAGTAAGTTATTCGTCCAAAACCACCCTGTGTGCAAAAAGAGCAGAGTCCTGGAAGCTACATGACTCAGAAAAAAACAGTGGTCGTCGAAAAACACTAATTAAAGAGTGAAAATTATAATTTTTTCGAACTAACACTTCTAAAACATGTCTTTGTTGTTCTTGTTTGAGAAATCAGTGTGTTTCGATTTTTATAACCAAGTTGGAGTAAGTTATTCGTCCAAAACCACCCTGTGTGCAAAAAGAGCAGAGTCCTGGAAGCTGCATGTCTCAGAAAAAAACAGTGGTCGTCGAAAAACACTAATTAAAGAGTGAAAATAAAATAAAAATTCAAACTGACACTTCTAAAACATGTCTCTGTTGTTCTTGTTTGATAAATAAGTGTGTTTCGATTTTTAGAACCATGTTGGAGTAAGTAATTCGTCCAAAACCACCCTGTGTGCAAAAAGAGCAGAGTCCTGGAAGCTGCATGTCTCAGAAAAAAACAGTGGTAGTAGAAAAACACTAATTAAAGAGTGAAAATAAAATCAAAAATCAAACTGACACTTCTAAAACATGTCTTTGTTGTTCTTGTTTGAGAAATCAGGGTGTTTCGATTTTTAGAACCATGTTGGAGTAAGTTATTCGTCCAAAACCACCCTGTGTGCAAAAAGAGCAGAGTCCTGGAAGCTGCATGTCTCAGAAAAAAACAGTGGTCGTCGAAAAACACTAATTAAAGAGTGAAAATTATAAATTTTTTCGAACTAACACTTCTAAAACATGTCTTTGTTGTTCTTGTTTGAGAAATCAGGGTGTTTCGATTTTTAGAACCATGTTGGAGTAAGATATTCATCCAAAACCACCCTGTGTGCAAAAAGAGCAGAGTCCTGGAAGCTGCATATCTCAGAAACAAACAGTGTTTGTAGAAAAACACTAATTAAAGAGTGAAAATAAAATAAAAATTCAAACTGACACTTCTAAAACATGTCTCTGTTGTTCTTGTTTGAGAAATCAGTGTGTTTCGATTTTTAGAACCATGTTGGAGTAAGTTTTTAGAACCATGTTGGAGTAAGTTATTCGTCCAAAACCACTCTGTGTGCAAAAAGAGCAGAGTCCTGGAAGCTGCACGTCTCAGAAAAAAACAGTGGTCGTCGAAAAACACTAATTAAAGAGTGAAAATAAAATAAAAATTCAAACTGACACTTCTAAAACATGTCTCTGTTGTTCTTCTTTGATAAATAAGTGTGTTTCGATTTTTATAACCATGTTGGAGTAAGTTATTCGTCCAAAACCACCCTGTGTGCAAAAAGAGCAGAGTCCTGGAAGCTACATGTCTCAGAAAAAAAACGTGGTAGTAGAAAAACACTAATTAAAGAGTGAAAATAAAATCAAAAATCAAACTGACACTTCTAAAACATGTCTTTGTTGTTCTTGTTTGAGAAATCAGGGTGTTTCGATTTTTAGAACCATGTTGGAGTAAGTTATTCGTCCAAAACCACCCTGTGTGCAAAAAGAGCAGAGTCCTGGAAGCTGCACGTCTCAGAAAAAAACAGTGGTCGTCGAAAAACACTAATTAAAGAGTGAAAATTATAAATTTTTTCGAACTAACACTTCTAAAATATGTCTTTGTTGTTCTTGTTTGAGAAATCAGCGTGTTTCGATTTTTATAACCAAGTTGGAGTAAGTTATTCGTCCAAAACCACCCTGTGTGCAAAAAGAGCAGAGTCCTGGAAGCTGCATGTCTCAGAAAAAACAGTGGTAGTAGAAAAACACTAATTAAAGAGTGAAAATAAAATCAAAAATCAAACTGACACTTCTAAAACATGTCTTTGTTGTTCTTGTTTGAGAAATCAGGGTGTTTCGATTTTTAGAACCATGTTGGAGTAAGATATTCATCCAAAACCACCCTGTGTGCAAAAAGAGCAGAGTCCTGGAAGCTGCATATCTCAGAAAAAAACAGTGTTTGTAGAAAAACA
This sequence comes from Schizopygopsis pylzovi, assembly GCA_027422435.1. Lineage (NCBI taxonomy): Eukaryota > Metazoa > Chordata > Actinopteri > Cypriniformes > Cyprinidae > Schizopygopsis > Schizopygopsis pylzovi. The sequence continues at coordinate 386,575 of CM049834.1, forward strand.
CTAATTAAAGAGTGAAAATAAAATAAAAATTCAAACTGACACTTCTAAAACATGTCTCTGTTGTTCTTGTTTGAGAAATCAGTGTGTTTCGATTTTTAGAACCATGTTGGAGTAAGTTTTTAGAACCATGTTGGAGTAAGTTATTCGTCCAAAACCACTCTGTGTGCAAAAAGAGCAGAGTCCTGGAAGCTGCACGTCTCAGAAAAAAACAGTGGTCGTCGAAAAACACTAATTAAAGAGTGAAAATAAAATAAAAATTAAAACTGACACTTCGAAAACATGTCTCTGTTGTTCTTGTTTGAGAAATCATTGTGTTTCGATTTTTTTAACCATGTTGGAGTAAGTTATTCGTCCAAAACCACACTGTGTGCAAAAAGAGAAGAGTCCTGGAAGCTGCATGTCTCAGAAAAAAACAGTGGTCGTCGAAAAACACTAATTAAAGAGTGAAAATAAAATAAAAATTCAAACTGACACTTCTAAAACATGTCTCTGTTGTTCTTGTTTGAGAAATCAGTGTGTTTCGATTTTTATAACCAAGTTGGAGTAAGTTATTCGTCCAAAACCACCCTGTATGCAAAAAGTCCTGGAAGCCCTGGAAGCTGCATGTCTCAGAAAAAAACAGTGGTCGTCGAAAAACACTAATTAAAGAGTGAAAATAAAATCAAAAATCAAACTGACACTTCTAAAACATGTCTTTGTTGTTCTTGTTTGAGAAATCAGGGTGTTTCGATTTTTAGAACCATGTTGGAGTAAGTTATTCATCCAAAACCACCCTGTGTGCAAAAAGAGCAGAGTCCTGGAAGCTGCATGTCTCAGAAAAAAACAGTGGTCGTCGAAAAACACTAATTAAAGAGTGAAAATTATAATTATTTTCGAACTAACACTTCTAAAACATATCTTTGTTGTTCTTGTTTGAGAAATCAGTGTGTTTCGATTTTTATAACCAAGTTGGAGTAAGTTATTCGTCCAAAACCACCCTGTGTGCAAAAAGAGCAGAGTCCTGGAAGCTACAAGTCTCAGAAAAAACAGTGGTAGTAGAAAAACACCAATTAAAGAGTGAAAATAAAATCAAACTGACACTTCTAAAACATGTCTCTGTTGTTCTTGTTTGAGAAATCAGGGTGTTTCGATTTTTAGAACCATGTTGGAGTAAGTTATTCGTCCAAAACCACCCTGTGTGCAAAAAGAGCAGAGTCCTGGAAGCTGCATGTCTCAGAAAAAAACAATGGTCGTCGAAAAACACTAATTAAAGAGTGAAAATTATAAATTTTTTCGAACTAACACTTCTAAAACATGTATTTGTTGTTCTTGTTTGAGAAATCAGTGTGTTTCGATTTTTATAACCAAGATGGAGTAAGTTATTCGTCCAAAACCACCCTGTGTGCGAAAAGAGCAGAGTCCTGGAAGTTGCCCAGCAAACAGGGGACGTCCCCCGGACGTTCGGAACGTCCGTTTAGGTCCGCAGTACGTCCGCTTTATAACGTTCGCGGGCGGACGTTCGGAGGACGTCCAGATTTGGTCCGCTGTGTAACGTTCGCGGGCGGACGTTCGGAGGACGTCCGGATTTGGTCCGCTGTGTAACGTTCGCTAGCGGACGTTTTGAGGACGTCCACTAACGTCCGCATTTGGTGCTCTTTTTGACGTTCGCTGGCGGACATTCGCCCGAGCCAGTTTGTGAACGTCCCTCATCTGCCATTTCCATTAAAACGCTTGAAAAATCCAGTCGTATATAAAAAAATATAAACTCATATCGGATTTTAAAGGGTAGGGTGAACTAAAATGGGCCAAATAAGGTTGTGGCATCATCTCTTAAATAGTTTTTATAGTCAGTCATAATAACCAATCTTGTATTGTTTCTTTCAACACTTGATGACATGTAAGAATGGTCTGAGTTTCTTAAGGCGCGGGTGGGGCAGAGTGTTACGTGAAGCTTGTAAGATAAATTGTAAGTGAGCCATTAGCCTAGTAAATTTCATTCATCTCTAATAAGTGTACTAAAGCAATTATAAGTATGCTTACCAACAAGGCAAAGGTTTATGAACAATGTTTGACATTCTCTTTCAAATAAAAAAAAAGGTTTAATTTAAAAAAGACACTTCAGTTTATTTTTTGTAAAAAAAAGTCATTTTAGGTAGAAATGGCTGGTTAAGATAAAATGGGCTGCATACACACATTTTTTACACAGAAATTGAGGGTGAAAATAGGTTTATAGGCCTAGATATATATGCATTCAAATCTAGTCTTAAAAGAAATACATAGTTTTTGAACATAGTTAAATACATAGTTTTTGCTATTCTTTTGTTATAACTCTTTTCTATATTTTAAAATCCAATTTATTCCTGTGATCAAAGCTACATTTTCAGCATCTTCACTCTAGTCACATGATCCCTCAGAAATCATTCTAATACAGGACCCTGGACCACAAAACATAAGTGTAAATTTTTCTAAATGTAGATTTGTACATAATCTGAAAGCTGACTAAATAAGCTTTTTATTGATGTATGGTTTGTTAAGATAGGACATTATTTGAAAATCTGGAATCTGAGGGTGCAAAAAATAATAATAATATCAAAATATTGAGAAGATCACCTTTAAAGTTGTCTAAAATAAGTTAGCAATGCATATTATTAATCAAGAATAGGTTTTGACATATTTACAGTAGGACATTTACTAAATATATTCTTGGAATATGATCTTTACTTAATATCCTAATGATTTTTGGCATAATAAAATTTATAATTTTGACATATATAATGTATTTCTGGCTATTGCTACAAATATACCCCAGCAACTTAAGACTTGTGCTCCAGGGTTGCAAATTCTGATTTGCTGTTCAAGAAACATTTTTAATTCAGTTGAGTACATTTTTTCAGGACTCTTTGATGAATAGAAATATCCAAAAGATCAGCATTTATCTGAAATAAAAAGCTTTTTGTAACATTATACAATTTACCATTCAAAAGCTTGGAGTCGGTAGTAAATAGTACAAATATTTCAAAATGTTACTGTTTTTGCTGTTTGAATCAAATTAATGCAGGCTTGGTGAGCAGAAGAGATTTGTTTGAAAAACATAAAAATTCTTACTGTTCAAAAACTTTTGACTGGTAGTGTACATGGACACAAAAGGCACCAATGCACAGAAATACACCTATACAACACGATCAGTTCATATTTAATTGCATTGTTACATTAAATATTCATTCCAACTTTATATTTAATGAAATGCATAGGGTGTTGTTGCTATGGCACACAAAAGACCATAGTGTCAATTTACTGTTAAAAATAAAATAATTTCAGCCGAAATGACCTGTGTTGTTCTCTTTTTATATTGGCCCATTTTAACCAAATGTTTTGCCGTGGCTCAAGAAGGTATGCTGATTTTAAGACAATTATACTTTTTGACATTTAAAAAAAATATATACATATTTAATAGACCCATGCAAATTTATAAAAAAATAAATAAATGTGCTTCAAAATCTAAATCAAAGAGCACAACATTTATGCAATAGTGAAATAATCCAATGTGCAGTTTAATATTAATTGATTAAATATAAATAGCACAATGTTTATAAATGGTTCCTTTTTTAGAATGAAATTAATTGTTGCATCGCACAAATCCATAAGGATATTAAATCAAGGAAAACATTTGAATGTACAGCCACAATACACATGGAAAACTCAAAATACTTTTATTATTGCTAAGGGAACTTCAAAAGTTTTCAAAACAGAATGACAGTTGCTCAATCAGCAGACACATGCAATGACCTCCAAACAGAAACAGCAGGAGACACCAAGCAGGAAGGAAACAAGTCCATTGAAGAGATGGCTGAAAAATAAAACAAATATACAGGTAAGTCTTACATTATCATGTAAGCTTATAACCAAATACCTGCTTTATTTGTTTGATCATGTGACTGTATATTTGAATGTGTTCATTTACATTTAGTCATTTTGCAGACGCTTTTATCCAAAGCGACTTACAATTGGGGAATACATAAAGCGATTAATCTAGAAGAGGCAAACAGACAGAGGAAGTGCTCATAACACCAAGTCTCAGGCATTGTTCAAATAAATACAAGCTAGCAAGGGAAGGAGAGAAAGATGAAGATAGAAAAAGGGAAGGATTTTTATTTATTTATGTGGAAGTCAAGTGGAAGTAGGAGGGTGCCGAGCCTGTGGTTGTTCTATATGTAAGCATCTGTGTCTTGAACTGGATGCGAGCTGCAACTGGTAGCCAGTGCAAGGAGATAAAGAGAGGTGTCATTTGTAGAGGTTTGATTGTGTTTGATGGAAGTCCAGCCAGAAGAGCATTGCAGTAGTCCAGTCTAGAAATTACAAGGGTCTGGACAAGAAGTTGTGCAGCATGCTCTGTCAGAAAGGGCCTGATCTTTCTGATGTTGTGAAGACAAGAAGCTCAGTCTTTGCCAGGTTGAACTGTAGGTGATGTTCTTTCATCCATGCCGAGATGTCTGCCAAGCAGCCTGAGATCCGTGCAGCTACCGTTGGATCATCTGGTCGAAATGAGAGATAGAGCTGTGTGTCATCAGCGTAGAAATGGTAGGAGAAGCCATGTGCCTGTATGATGGGACCCCAGTGATGTAGTGTATGTGGAGAAGAGGGGTCCAAGAACCGAGCCCTGGGGGACACCAGTGATGTAGTGTATGTGGAGAAGAGGAGGGGTCCTAGAACCGAGCCCTGGGGAACCCCAGTAAACAATTGATGTGCTTTGGATACCCCCCTCCCCAGGCCACCTTGAAAGACCGACCAGTGTGATGAGAGGGTGGACAGGAGGATCTGATGATTTACAGTGTCAAAAGCGGCAGACAGATCCAGCAGAATGAGGACTGATGATTTGGAATCAACTTTTGCAATTCGCAGGGCTTCAGTGACCGAGAGTAGCGCAGTCTCAGTTGAATGGCCACTCCTGAAACCTGACTGTTTAGCATCCAATTTGTTGTTCTGTGAAAGAAACAATGAGACTTGGTTGAAGACAACTCATTCTGAGTGTTTTGGCTATGAATGGAAGGAGAGAGACAGGTCTGTATTTTTCTATAAGAGAAGTATTTAATGTAGGTTTTTTGAGCAGTGGTGTAGCCGAGCCTGCTTGAATGCAGTAGGGAAGATGCCTGTGAGGAGAGATGTGTTGATAATGTGTGTGACTTAATAATGACTTTGCAACTTTTTTTTACAGACAAAACTAAAACAATCAGTAGTCATCAGCTGTTATAGAAGTGGTGGGAGGTGAAGGCAGACAGAGGAGATAATTAAATGTTCTGAAGAGATAACGCATATCTGGAGCGCTGTTGAGCTTGTTATGGAAATGTGACGATTTGGCAGTGTGGACTTCTGCAGAGAAAGATGAAAGCAACGATTGATACATACTCGGGTCCGACGGATCGTTTGATTTTTGCCATTTTCTCTCTGCTGTTTGGAGTCTGGTCCGATGTTCACAAAGAACATCAGATAACCAGGGGTTAGAAGGGCAGTTCGTGCTGGCCTGGAGGAGAGAGGACAAATGTCGTCTAGACAAGAGGTTAAGGTAGAGCATAAAGTATCAGTAGCAGCATTCACATCCAGAGATGAGAAATGGGTAGGTGTGGGAATAGAGGAGGATACTACAGAGGAAAGATGGGAGGGAGAAAGGGAGCGTAGGTTTCGTCTAAAGGTAACTGGTTCATGTTATCCATTAACTTTATGTAAAGTGTCCTTGGGTTTTTGAAAGGCACAATATTTATAATAATAATACTGTTTTATTTATATAGTCACTACAGGCACAAATTATGTGGTCTATTTCATACAAAAGGGTTGAAATATTTATGACGTCAAACACCAAATATACTTAAAGAACCCTTTAAAAAACACAGTTGTCCTAAACGGAAATCTCTCTGCTGTATACAAATCATTTCAGAAAAGCATCTTCACTCTGTAGGGGCAATTCAACCAGAATTTAAAATGCAGCACAATGTAGAACTCCACTGTTTCCAAGTCTTCAAGCTGTTTGGAGTGATAGACCAAGCTCAATTTTTTTTATATTGGTATGCCACTTAAATATCTGAATTTTTTGTATTGAAATGTTATGCTAACATTAAATATATATAAAGTCATAGTAAAAATAAAGAACACTCTCTTTGATTCCACGCATCTGATCTGCATGAACTCTCAACCAATGATTCACTGGAGCTCCGCAAGGACCACCTCCCTTATTTTTATGTTGCACACTGAAAAGTAAAAATAAATAAATAAATCATTCTGGAAATAAATACATTTGTGAATAAATAATCATAAAAAAAAGAATTTGCATGAACAAATACATATATTAAATATGAAAATACATAAAAGAATAAGTAAATACATAAATACTGAAAAAAATATATAAATGAAGGAGGTAATAAAATTCATGATAAAATTGTATTACAAATGAATGGTGGTAATGGTGTGTCATTTGAATTTACTTTCCTAGAGCTTCCTACCTAATTTGCTTATACATCAAGTCAGGAAGCGAACCTTAGAACACAAAAACAGATGAGACCGCAATTTGTATCAATTGTGGCGAATGCTTTCTTAATTTGTCCCATGAACTATGCATATTTACACAAAAAATGTTATACATGTTTGAAAATGATTAAGTGGACATTTGAATTAAAAAGGTGTTTAAATTATACATATATTAAATACTGCACATTGACATTTTTCACCTAAATAAATTCTGGTAAATACTATTTCTGCTTAATACTCCTTTAAAAAGTGATTATAATTGTATTATTAGAATATAACACGTGGATATGTTGTCATTCTTACACTATAATACTCAACTTTTATGTATTTTTTTTTGTAGAATATGTAATAGCAAGTTTGAGACAAGACAAAAAAGAAAAGGCAAGAAACAATATGTGACCAGCGCATATTAGGGGTGGAAAAACCAGGCAAACCAAAATAAATATTCTAATTTAAATTATGGCATTTCATGGATATGTACCTAAAAAAAATATATGCCATCTAATAAGTAGAAAGGATATAAGTTGTGTAGTAAACAAAAGATGAAGGCATATTGTTGATATCGTGTATCATTAGGTCCTTACGGAGCGGGAATAAAACATTTGAATGCATTGGAATGTGTCTCGCGAGTGGTACTTAATAACTGTCACAACGTCATTAACGTCCGTTGGTTGAAGACGGTGGTGGAAATAGACTGAATCCTATTGACTTGCTCTTTTTACATAAATTACGTGTATTTTGCAGGTAATTGGTATATAAAGTTAGTTATTTCGTTAGGTTTTAGTTAACGTTATAGGTTAAAGTTAGTTACTATATAGTATTTATTGTAGTTGTATTGTACAGTTTGTTAAGTTAGATTTAACGTTAAATTACCATAGATTAAGATTTGTACGTTAATTTATTCCTTGTAGTTAGGTTGTATATGTGTATATATATATACGCTGTTCATAAGTGTTGTGTCTAAATTAATCATATTGTATACGACGTTTGTTGCTATATTTACTTAAGTGTTCGCGTCCTGTAACGTTAGTTCACACTACGTTAGTAGGTTAAGTTATTTATAGTATCTTATTCAGTTATAGCGTTTAATACGTAGCAGGTCCATTACACTACTGTCTCCTCGACAACTGGGCGCACACACACAGTTACATGTGTGGTATGTATTAAATATACTAAGTTTTCATTCATAGCTTAAAAACTGCGCGTGGCCTGCGCGAGACAAGTTAACGGTAAGTTACACAGTGCGGCCGCGAGACTTGAGGGGACATCATTGCAATTACCTAGCTTGTGAGGTGCAATCTGTCAAATAATTTATTTTTGAATAACTGAAAAACTAATCATAATACACATCTCAACGTTTAAATTACATTAAAATCTTACCTTTTATAAGGGTTTCTCTCTCTCTTAAGTCTTGCCAGCGATGCGTGTGACAGCCATTCCATGCATATAATATTCAAATGCTGAAATGGCCCAACTTCTATCCTGATCTCCGGTTTAGTGAGGGGCAGAACTATGCATACCGTCACCTATTGCACTGGAGTTTAATCAAAACGTGGTCTAGTTTTGAACATTACGGCAAACACACTAAAAAGTCTTTATTTGTGTACCGCAAAAACAAAACAAAAGGCGCGCCAGTGAAAGTAGCTTTTGGGCCAAATCACAATAATAATTCACCTCCTGTGTTTGAAGAAAGATGTGGTTCATGAACTTGTACCTATGGTCATAGTTGGTATAGACTGTGCATGCCATTGATTCAGCCTGCATTAAACTATAAAATATATATATATATATATTATATATATATATATATATATATATATATATATTATCTTTAACATTTATACATTGCTATATTTAAATTTAACTTGATATTATGTGAATTTATATTTAAATGATACATTTCAACATGAAAAATCTAAATAGTATGAATTTACAAATTGTTTACTTAAAACAAAACCAGATGTTGAGTTTAGAATATATGTGACCCTCTCTGTAAAAACCAGGCTAAAGTCTAAAAATATAATTCTGAGATAACGAGCATCAAAGTTTGATTACCAACATTAATGTCACTATGATTTCAATATTTGACATGGCCTTACTCAGTCAATATGAAAGATGCCAAGAATACATTTTCACAGAATGTTCTTTACAATATGTAGGATAATTTTATTTATAGTCAATCTCAAAAAATGCCTTTAGCTGGGTTTTCACAGAGAGTGTAAGACATGTATATATATATATATATATATATATATAATGCAATCAAGGCTAGCACATTTTACATTTGATTATTCAGTGTGCCAGAATATTGTTAGACATATCTGAAAAACATTTGCTATTGCTTGTAAAATTGTTATTACTGACAGCTGACAATGTTTGATGTATAATGTATGTATATATGTATACTATAATTGATAATTAGCTTTATTAGAGCGTTGTGAAAAAATTATACAATTAAAATTATTTATTTTTTTCTTTTTTTATCTAGTTTTGATTACCATCTGATTGTTGTAAGTGATTAATCCAGCAGTCATTCTACATCTGTGATTTACAATGTTCATTAGACACTGAGTAGTCAATAATGATTGATGGAAACTGAATCAATTTTAATTCTTCAGACATTTGCAATATCTCACATATTCAATTATGTTTCTTTCTTTCTCTTTTGCTTGTGTCAGCAGCAATTATACTCCCCAACGGCTCTTTTAAGAGCCACATCTTCTTTATCTTTGGCTTTGTAAGTATATGGCTTGACTGCCTTTCAGACACCTTCTTATTATTTGGATTTAGATCAATTTATATTACATCATGCAGCAAGTTCAAGTAATCAGTGATGGCTTAATAAAGACATTAATGGGATAATTTTGCAATAAACAATCAAGCATAGTGCATCTGTCTTTTATCATGTTTATAACATAGTGATTTATCAATAATCATGGATGGACAATGGGCACATTTTAATTTGTACAGACACAACTCAGTCATATTCAGTAATGTTGCTTCTTCTGATATATTTTGCTTGTGTGTCAACAGCAGCTACATACATCCCAAAGGCTCTTTTAAGAGCCACAGCACAGAGTGTCTTTGGCTTTGTAAGTATGGCTTTATTATGTATGCTTTGACTGACTGTCAGACACCTTATCATTTGTGTTTATATCAACATCATGCAGCAAGTTAGTCACCCGTAATGTCTCAAGACATTAATGGGATAATTGTTGTAATAACCAATCAAGCATCCTGCATCTGTGATTTGTGAACTTTTGTTTATTTGTTTATTAGACCATCTGGCAGTTATGTCCTCCAAAAAGGGTAAGTTCTATTATACAGTACATTTGACAAGCACGTCCTGATTTTGCTGAATTAGATGTGTTCCTGCGTCAACATATATTGTGACCCTGGAACGACATTTTAATCCAAAACTTGAATCTTGACCATTTCCCTACACCTAAACTAACCTTAACCATAAGTAATTCCTAAAATCAGAGGGAATTATAGATGAATGACACTGATGTACAAGCAACAAACACTGATTGTAAGCCTAAACTTCACACAAATTATAAACTTGTTCTTCAAATCTGATTGGTTAATAACAATGTTGTTCCAGGGTAAACAAAGATGTTGACCCAGGAACATGTGGCACTTGGTAAAATCGGGTTCTGCGTTTAATAATGGGTATAGAACACAAAAATGTATTGCAATAGCGTGGCAAAAATCAGGAACCATTTTCATACTTTAAGGTGCAGTTCGTAACTTTTTTTTTGGTTAAAACTGATCCGAAATTAATATTTGAGAAATTACATAACCAGCCAGTGTTCAAAACTTTGCCTTACTTTAGCCCGATTCACAATGGTAAGCTTATAATAATGTTTTATAATTTAAGTGGTACGGGTAGGTTTTCACAGGAGATTCAAGCATAATACTGCATCATTATGTCACGTCTTCAAACAAAGAATTTGTCCTGGCTACTAGGCTATCAAAGAGGCAAAACTTACAGACTGTAGCTTTAAAGAAAAGGATGCAGTAGTCATTTATTGGAAAATAAGTGTTTAACTTTTTGACAGAGACACCAGTACAGTAGCTGGATGACATCCAAAGTCTGGGCAAAAGTGTCTAGGGCACGAAAGATTGCAGCCACCAGAGAAACCAAAACCTTGTTTGAGGTGGGCAGTACTGCTGGAAGTGAGGGCTTTAGCCTCAACCAGCCCATTGAGGAGGAGGACATCAACATGGTGTCTGACACAGCCCTGACAAGTTTTGAAAGCGAAGAAGATACGACACCCATGCTTAAAGAAGAACTTTCAGAATGGCCCAGCATGTTTCATGTAAAACACAATGCCACTGATGCTCTCCTAACCATCCTCAAAAGACATGGACATGCAGACCTCCCACAAACTGCAAGAACTCTCTTTGACAGGTCAAATAAATATGAAGTTAACACCAGAGATGGTGTTGACATAATAAAACTGACCGTATCAGATCAGCTCTCAAAACATCTTAGCAAATATCCCACAGCTTTAACAGAGCATCTGCAGTCACTTGACCTATCTTTAAACATTGATGGACTGCCATTATTTAAAAGCTCAAACCTATCCATCTGGCCAGTTCTTTGTTCCATTAACTTGACACCAGCATGCATCTTCCCCCTCTGCCTCTCCACTGCTGCATCCAAACCCAAAACAACAGACTTTTTCAGTGACACTGTTCAGGAACTGGCAGAACAAATGCAGAATGGTCTGACCTGGAAAGGCAAGTGTTTGAACATCCAAATAAGATGTGTTACCTGTGATGCTCCAGCCAAAGCCATGGTCAAGTGTGTGAAACAGTTCTCTGGTTACTATGGATGTGACAGATGCACCCAGAGGGGATCCTGGGATGGTCGGATGACCTATCCTGAAGTTGACAATCTGATCTTGAGGACAGACCAATCATTCAGGGAGTGCCAGCAACCAGAACACCATCATGAGGAAAAGATTTCACCTTTTTCTGTCCTCCCAATTGACATGGTCAAATCGTTCCCCATAGACTATATGCATCAGAGCTGTCTTGGTGTCATGAAAAAGATGCTGCTATTGTGGACAAGAGGTAGGTCAGAGTACCGGATGTCATCAGGAGATGTGGCCCGTGTAAGCGAGAGGCTGGTGACACTGAAGAAATCGATTCCTGACTGCTTTGCCAGAAAGCCAAGCGGGTTGCAAGAAATTGAACGTTGGAAAGCAACAGAGTTCAGACAGTTTGCTTTATACACAGGGAAGATTGTTCTGAAAGGAGCACTACAAGATCACCTGTATGAACACTTCTTGTGTTTCAGTACTGCTCTGTGTATTTTAGTGAACCCAGAACTTACCAAAGAACAAGGGCCTTATGCCAGCCAAATATTGAAATACTTTGTGGAGAAAGGACGGGAGCTGTATGGGGAGACATTTTTAGTGTACAACGTCCATTCATTGCTGCACCTTTCAGAAGATGCTCAAAACTTTGGATGCCTTGACAACTGCAGTGCATTTAAGTTTGAAAGCTATCTTCATCAGATGAAGAAAATGGTCCGCTCTGGAAAAAATGTCTTAACTCAAGTAGCAAATCGTCTGGAGGAAACATCAAAGCTAAAGCTACGAAACAAAGAAAAAGCACTGTCACTGAAGAGCCCAAACAATGTGTTTGTTTTAAGCTCTGAAGAATGTTGTGAGGTGGTTTCAGAAGAAGGGGACAACACAGTGTTATGCCGAGTGTTCGACCATTTACAGCCATTTCTGATGACACCGTGTGATTCCTGTGTTTACGGAACATATGCTGCTAACATTAGGCACTCACAAATGCAACACCTTGACAGAAAGGCACTTGAAAGGAGGGCATTCATGGTTGAGGAACACCATGGAATCAAAATTGTGGTGTCCATCCTTCATACATTGTAGGCTGTGAGTAGATGTGCATAGTTATTAATTAATCAAATTTACAGACATGACGAATTATAACCAAATAAACAATTGCATCACAATACGTAAGCCTGTCTGGAGAATAACTTTTTTTATATATACCATAAAACTGAAATTATGTAACATCAAATCTGAGCTAGCTGGATCCTACAGGAAGAAAACAAGGAGCATGAACAATAACAAACTGCCAAATATGTGATTTAATCATGAGGTTAGCACAAGTGACCTATGGCCATCTATTCGAATCTATTACTACATTTCAAATTACATTACAGCAATTCAACAATTTTTTTCTGTTTTTTAAACAGGATTATCTGTCCTATGTTGTGATCCATTTTATTGAACACAATGAAGTTGAGGTGGCACCATCTAGATGGTTGGAGTGGAATGAAGAGGTAAGACTATAATAATAATAATAATATGAAAAATATTATAATATATGAATATATATATGAAAACAAATGTATTTGTTAAATGTCTGAAAGGTGTTGTATTGCTATTGGCCTCACTCAAAGGCTGGTTTCTTGGCCAAAAAATGTTCCATGCCAGACAAGCAACTGTGGAGTAAATATGCCGTCAGAATATTTTCTGACACAGGTGAAGTATGCAAAATAATACATACATTATCTTTAAGCTAAATAAAAACTTGTAAACATTTATATAATATGTTGCATGTCTTTGTGAGCAGATAGTTATGATATGGCAAGATTCCGGGCAAGAAAAGCCCAGGAAACATCACATGTTGAGGACTCTGATGGAAATGGGGAGAGGAAAGTAATTCCTCCAAGACGTTTTAGAGGTATTAATAGTTGCTGTAATACAAATTGTAAGCTTCCTTGCAAATTTATTATGATAGGTAGTATTAATATTAACTTTTTTATATTTAATATTTTTTTATATACTATATACGCAATTTCTTGCAGAAGAAGAGGTTTGGCTCAGCCAACCCAGATGTTCAAAACAGACTGGAAGGTGTAAGTATGCACATAAACTAAATGAGATTAAAATAATCAGGGAAAGCCCAAATTCATGTTTTCAATGTTTTTTTTGTTTTTTTTCGCAGTTCATGAGAACAGTGAATCATCTCAAGGTGAATTTTTTTAAAGGATAATGAATGATTCAAAACAGAAGCAAGACTACTTTGACATCTAGTGTTTCTGAAGTATATAACATTATTTTCTTTTCTAAAATATTCCCTTTGACCCAGAAAATGAAATTACCAGCCTACATGCAAAGAAAACTAAACAAAAGAAAAGATCTAGATTAACAGCAACTGCACCTGAGAGTAAGTAGAAAAACAAGGATTATGCATTTAGAGAGGTCACAAATGCTTGCATAATCACAGCTACTATTTTTGTTGTTGTATTCAGCTGAGGACAATGGTGAAGGTAAGGCTACTGTTATTTTAGTTTTCATAGCTTTTAATGAATGTGATATATTTTTTACTCAAGTATTTTCCTGCGTTAGATGAGGAGCTGCAGCCAAACAGAAAAAAATCAAAAGGGTCTAGTTTGATGTTGCCCAGTGCTCCTTCTTGTGAGTAATTTTTTTTTAATATATTTTTTATATCATTTAGAAGTTTTGGGGTCATTAACTGTTTTCAACATTGATAGTAATTAGAATAGTTTCTTAAGCTGCAAATCAGCAAATTAGAATGCTTTAGCCATCACAGAAATAAGTAACATTTTTAATATATTAAATAGAAATCTGTTATTTTAAATTGTAATAATTTTTCATAATATTACTGTTTGACTTTATTTCTGAACAAATAAATATTATTAATAGTCATGAATGTTTAATTGTCTTCAGTAATATCAACATTAACAGTATATAATGCTATTTATTGTTCAGCTTTAAGAATGGATTTACCAAAATGCTCTGGAGAGACGGAGTTTGTGCTGTGAAAGAGCAAAGTATGCCTGATTGTACTGGTGCTCCAGAAGCTATTGATTCCTTGTATAAAACTGTATGACTCTTTAAGAAAACAGTTTGATTTATTTTAGTTTAAGTCATCAGTGGTCATTACTGCATGCTAAGAAATCAGAGACTTTTCGAAAACAAAGTTATAGCTGAAAGAAAATAGGTGGGCAATTCATTTTCATGTAATCTATGGCACAAATCAAATGTGTTAACTAACTGGATAGCCTGCTAGTCTGTGCCAACAGATTTGTAATGGATATACTTTTTTTTATCTTTTTTTTTTTTTTGTGATATGTTTACAGTTCCTTCAGTTTCAACATTCCAGTCTGAGACACATCATTCCAGTTCCACAAATCAGCAGTTTCAAGGTACAAAGGAAAATTAAATAATAATTTTCATGGTTTAAAACATAAATATTTCCAACATTGCAACATAACCAATTACCCCCATACCAAACGTACCGAACCGTGACACAACTGTGTCGCAACGAAACAAACCATGAATTTTGTGAACTGTTACACCACTAATATATACACTCAACAGCCACTTTATTAGATACACCTGTTCAATTGCTTGGTAACACAAATTGCTAATCAGCCAATCACATGGCAGCAACTCAAAGCATTTAGGCATCTAGATGTGGTGAAGACGACTTGCTGAAGTTCAAATCGAGCATCAGAATGGGGAAGAAAGGGGATTTAAGTGACTTTGAACGTGGAATGGTTGTTGGTGCCAGACAGGCTGGTCTGAGTATTTCACAAACTGCTGATCTACTGGGATTTTCACGCACAACCATCTCTAGGGTTTACAGAGAATGGTCCGAAAAAGAGAAAATATCCAGTGAGTGGCAGTTGTGTGGACGAAAATGCCTTGTTGATGTCAGGGGTCAGAGGAGAATGGGCAGACTGGTTAGAGAAGATAGAAAGGCAACAGTAACTCAAAGAAAAAAACTATAAATTAAATGCCACAGCCTACCTGAGTATTGTTACTGACCATGTCCATCCCTTTATGACTACAGTTTACCCATCTTCTGATGACTACTTCCAGCAGGATAATGCACCAAAGCTCAAATCATCTCAGGCTGGTTTCTTGAACATGACAATGAGTTCACTTTACTCAAATGGCCACCACAGTCACCAGATCTCAATCCAATAGAGCATCTTTGTGATGGAATGGGAGATTTGCATCATAGATGTGCAGCCGACAAATCTGCAGCAACTGTGTGATGCTATCATGTCAATATGGACCAAAATCTCTGAGGAATGTGTCCAACACCTTGTTAAATCTATTCCACGAAGAATTAAGGTAGTTCTGAAGGCAAAAGGGGGTCCAACCCGGTACTAGCAAGGTGTACCTAATAAAATGGCCAGTGAGTGTGTGTGTGTGTGTATATATATATATATACAGTGGGTACGGAAAGTATTCAGACCCCCTTAAATTTTTCACTCTTTGTTATATTGCAGTCATTTGCTAAAATCATTTAAGTTCATTTTTTTTCCTCATTAATGTACACACAGCACCCCATATTGACAGAAAAACACAGAATTGTTGACATTTTTGCAGATTTATTAAAAAAGAAAAACTGAAATATCACATGGTCCTAAGTATTCAGACCCTTTGCTGTGACACTCATATATTTAACTCGGGTGCTGTCCATTTCTTCTGATCATCCTTGAGATGGTTCTACACCTTCATTTGAGTCCTGCTGTGTTTGATTATACTGATTGGACTTGATTAGGAAAGCCACACACCTGTCTATATAAGACCTTACAGCTCACAGTGCATGTCAGAGCAAATGAGAATCATGAGGTCAAAGGAACTGCCTGAAGAGCTCAGAGACAGAGAGTTAAATATATGAGTCCAACACAATAATAATGTTAATTAATTAGTTAATAGTTAAATAGTTAATGTTAGTGTTCATAAAAATGAACTTAAATGATTTTAGCAAATGGCTGCAATATAACAAAGAGTGAAAAATGTAAGGGGGTCTGAATACTTTCCGTACCCACTGTATGTGTATGTGTATATATATATATATATATATATATATATATATATATATATATATATATATATGTATATATGTATATATATATGTATATGTATATGTATATATGTATATATATATATATATATATATATATGGGTAGTTCACAAATAATTTTTTTATCATTATTATACATATTTTTTAGTTTGTAATGTAACTGATATTTGACAACAAATTTTCACAGAAATGTATAAGTTATTTGAGGGTTTGGAGAGGAGACTACACTTAAAACTGGATCAAATGCATGCTGATATAAAGACTGCACTTGAAGCAATCCAGCAATCAGCCAAGCACCTCTGCCTCTGACCTAACTGAGGTGCTAGAGGAGCCTTGCAAGACAGTGGAGGAATTGGAAGACCTATGTAAAATGCTGAAAGTTGTTGACTTTCGCAAGAAAATTGTATGTCTTGAAACATATCACACTATGAGGTTTTACATTATGCAATGCACTTCCAGCACTGTGCTTCAATAACTGATTATTGTTGTTGTTTGTAGATGCGATATCTTTGTCTTCAGAGAGGAGGCAGTTTGGGTGATGGTATAAGGAGAATGCTGCATAAAATTGGAGAAAATTCCCTGTGGGCAGAGTACAGCTACAAAGGGAGAAAAGGAAAAAGACCATTTCAGAAACTTCTGATTAATGATGTGCTAATACGTAAGCGTCAAATCTTTACTCATGACAACTTGTCTGTCTCTAAGGTTACAAAAAGTGCACTGGAAGATGACAATCTCTTTGATTATATATGCATACTGTTGTTTACAATTCAAGTGTTCTCCGTATTTAAATATTCAGAGTTGCAATAGTCTGTTTTGAAAATTCGATAATTTTAATACTTCAGAGATTTTACTTTCTACATGCATTCTAATTTCTGTGATCTAATAATTATTATTTGAAGGTGCCTGCAGTAAGGTGTACCCAGACCACAAATCACAGAGTGTGGAGGAGATGATTGCCATGACTCTAAAGCATGCCCCACATCGTGAGAAAACAAAAACAATTAATCAGGTGAGAAGATTTTAATACCCACTAAAATATGCGGGAAATATACTGTTTATCACACTAAATATAATGTTTATACTATTATTATTATTTTTTTACCAGGAACATCACAAATGTGACTTTTTGTTCCATTTACAAGATAAAAGCTTTTCAAAACAAATGTACTGCTTAAATATTTAGGCACACTAGTGTGACAAGCAGTGGATTTCCCCCATATTTTACTGAA
Source organism: Schizopygopsis pylzovi (assembly GCA_027422435.1). Classification (NCBI taxonomy): domain Eukaryota; kingdom Metazoa; phylum Chordata; class Actinopteri; order Cypriniformes; family Cyprinidae; genus Schizopygopsis; species Schizopygopsis pylzovi. Next base: position 404,193 of record CM049834.1, read on the forward strand.
TATTTACAAAATTATGTACAAATAATGCTTTTTTAACTCAAAAAACAAGTGTATAAACTCATATTAATGAGACAGTACTGGCACTTTTGTGTGACGTGTATTTTTGAGCCTATATTTATTTATTTATTTATTTATTTAGTCATTTAGCAGATGCTTTTATTCAAAGTGACGTACACATGAGGGTATTATAGAAGCAATCAAAAGAGCAACAACATGCAAGTGTTAAGTCTTGGTTAACCCAACGCAGTACACGTAGGAAGGTTTAATTTGATATATTTTTTAAAGAAAACGAGTAGATGGAACAGGGTTCCTCAAATCTTTCCCTGGAGATCCAATCTGCTGCAGAGTTTAGCTCCAACCCTGATCAAACTCACCTGTGATTTTTCTAATGATCCTGAAGACTCTGATTAGCATGCTCAGGTGTGTTTGATTAGGGATAGAGCTCAACTCTGCAGGAGTGGTCCAGATTTGAGGACGCCTGAGACCGAATATAGAAAAAAAGAAACCTATTTTCATCTTAGAAACAAGTAGATAGAATAGAAAAAAAGCTAGTGTTAGTTTTACAAGAAAAGCTAGCAGTTAAAAATTAAATATGCAATTGATAGAGGGTCAAATGTGTGTCTTTTTTTAATAAAAAGACCGATAGATCAAATAAAATTGGAAATAGAGAATGTTAGAGGGTCAAATAAAGATAGTCATATATAATGAGTAGTCAGTTGATTCAGTTTTATAGAATGTTAGTATATGTCAGTAATGAATCGAGGTTTATGATTTTTGTTCATTTTATTATGCATTTTTTTTTTTTAGGTTCTGAACTCACGGGTGGAATCGGACCTGGAGAACTAACACGCAGCAACTGGAACACGCACACGCGCACACTCTCTCACACACACACACGCACTCTCTCTCACGCACACACACACATCAAGATAAATTGTTTACAAAAATAAAAAGTATTAATAAAGTATTGCTTGTGTGTTTATTCCTTGGATAGTTCAATTTTGTCTGATCTGACTGATGACTTGTTTACACTAAAGGACATTAAAAGGACCTGTAGCAAACGTTCTCTAAAGGTCCTCACAATGTTTCAACAACGTCCCGCGAACGTGTCAACGACGTCCTTTTGACGTCTAAAGAACCCTACATGATGACGTCCAGGGGACGTTCGCAGAGACCATTCAGGGGACGTTCTGGGGACCTTTTATTGTTAGCTGGGTGCATGTCTCAGAAAAAAACAGTGGTCGTCGAAAAACACTAATTAAAGAGTGAAAATAAAATAAAAATTCAAACTGACACTTCTAAAACATGTCTCTGTTGTTCTTGTTTGAGAAATCAGTGTGTTTCGATTTTTAGAACCATGTTGGAGTAAGTTATTCGTCCAAAACCACCCTGTGTGCAAAAAGAGCAGAGTCCTGGAAGCTGCACGTCTCAGAAAAAAACAGTGGTCGTCGAAAAACACTAATTAAAGAGTGAAAATAAAATTCAAACTGACACTTCTAAAACATGTCTCTGTTGTTCTTGTTTGAGAAATCAGTGTTTCGATTTTTAGAACCATGTTGGAGTAAGTTTTTAGAACCAAGTTGGAGTAAGTTATTCGTCCAAAACCACCCTGTGTGCAAAAAGAGCAGAGTCCTGGAAGCTGCACGTCTCAGAAAAAAACAGTGGTCGTCGAAAAACACTAATTAAAGAGTGAAAATAAAATTCAAACTGACACTTCTAAAACATGTCTCTGTTGTTCTTGTTTGAGAAATCAGTGTTTCGATTTTTAGAACCATGTTGGAGTAAGTTTTTAGAACCAAGTTGGAGTAAGTTATTCGTCCAAAACCACCCTGTGTGCAAAAAGAGCAGAGTCCTGAAAGCTGCATGTCTCAGAAAAAAAACAGTGGTTGTCGAAAAACACTAATTAAAGAGTGAAAAAAAATTAAAACTGACACTTCTCAAACATGTCTTTGTTGTTCTTAAATGAGAAATCACTGTGTTTCGATTTTTAGAACCATGTTGGAGTAAGTTATTCGTCCAAAACCACCCTGTGTGCAAAAAGAGCAGAGTCCTGGAAGCTGCACGTCTCAGAAAAAAACAGTGGTCGTCGAAAAACACTAATTAAAGAGTGAAAATAAAATTCAAACTGACACTTCTAAAACATGTCTCTGTTGTTCTTGTTTGAGAAATCAGTGTTTCGATTTTTAGAACCATGTTGGAGTAAGTTTTTAGAACCAAGTTGGAGTAAGTTATTCGTCCAAAACCACCCTGTGTGCAAAAAGAGCAGAGTCCTGGAAGCTGCACGTCTCAGAAAAAAACAGTGGTCGTCGAAAAACACTAATTAAAGAGTGAAAATAAAATTCAAACTGACACTTCTAAAACATGTCTCTGTTGTTCTTGTTTGAGAAATCAGTGTTTCGATTTTTAGAACCATGTTGGAGTAAGTTTTTAGAACCAAGTTGGAGTAAGTTATTCGTCCAAAACCACCCTGTGTGCAAAAAGAGCAGAGTCCTGGAAGCTGCACGTCTCAGAAAAAAACAGTGGTCGTCGAAAAACACTAATTAAAGAGTGAAAATAAAATTCAAACTGACACTTCTAAAACATGTCTCTGTTGTTCTTGTTTGAGAAATCAGTGTTTCGATTTTTAGAACCATGTTGGAGTAAGTTTTTAGAACCAAGTTGGAGTAAGTTATTCGTCCAAAACCACCCTGTGTGCAAAAAGAGCAGAGTCCTGGAAGCTGCACGTCTCAGAAAAAAACAGTGGTCGTCGAAAAACACTAATTAAAGAGTGAAAATAAAATAAAAATTCAAACTGACACTTCTCAAACATGTCTTTGTTGTTCTTGTTTGAGAAATCAGGGTGTTTCGATTTTTAGAACCATGTTGGAGTAAGTTATTCGTCCAAAACCACCCTGTGTGCAAAAAGAGCAGAGTCCTGGAAGCTACATGTCTCAGAAAAAAACAGTGGTCGTCGAAAAACACTAATTAAAGAGTGAAAATAAAATTCAAACTGACACTTCTAAAACATGTCTCTGTTGTTCTTGTTTGAGAAATCAGTGTGTTTCGATTTTTAGAACCATGTTGGAGTAAGTTTTTAGAACCATGTTGGAGTAAGTTATTCGTCCAAAACCACTCTGTGTGCAAAAAGAGCAGAGTCCTGGAAGCTGCACGTCTCAGAAAAAAACAGTGGTCGTCGAAAGACACTAATTAAAGAGTGAAAATAAAATTCAAACTGACACTTCTAAAACATGTCTCTGTTGTTCTTGTTTGAGAAATCAGGGTGTTTCGATTTTTAGAACCATGTTGGAGTAAGTTATTCGTCCAAAACCACCCTGTGTGCAAAAAGAGCAGATTCCTGGAAGCTGCATGTCTCAGAAAAAAACAGTGTTTGTAGAAAAACACTAATTAAAGAGTGAAAATAAAATAAAAATTCAAACTGACACTTCTAAAACATGTCTCTGTTGTTCTTGTTTGAGAAATCAGTGTGTTTCGATTTTTAGAACCATGTTGGAGTAAGTTTTTAGAACCATGTTGGAGTAAGTTATTCGTCCAAAACCACTCTGTGTGCAAAAAGAGCAGAGTCCTGGAAGCTGCACGTCTCAGAAAAAACAGTGGTCGTCGAAAAACACTAATTAAAGAGTGAAAATAAAATAAAAATTCAAACTGACACTTCTAAAACATGTCTCTGTTGTTCTTCTTTGATAAATAAGTGTGTTTCGATTTTTAGAACCATGTTGGAGTAAGTTATTCGTCCAAAACCACCCTGTGTGCAAAAAGAGCAGAGTCCTGAAAGCTGCATGTCTCAGAAAAAAAACAGTGGTTGTCGAAAAACACTAATTAAAGAGTGAAAAAAAATTAAAACTGACACTTCTAAAACATGTCTCTGTTGTTCTTAAATGAGAAATCACTGTGTTTCGATTTTTAGAACCATGTTGGAGTAAGTTATTCGTCCAAAACCACTCTGTGTGCAAAAAGAGCAGAGTCCTGGAAGCTGCACGTCTCAGAAAAAAACAGTGGTAGTAGAAAAACACTAATTAAAGAGTGAAAATAAAATTAAAATTCAAACTGACACTTCTCAAACATGTCTCTGTTGTTCTTGTTTGAGAAATCAGGGTGTTTCGATTTTTAGAACCATGTTGGAGTAAGTTATTCGTCCAAAACCACCCTGTATGCAAAAAGAGCAGAGTCCTGGAAGCTGCATGTCTCAGAAAAAAACAGTGGTCGTCGAAAAACACTAATTAAAGAGTGAAAATAAAATTCAAACTGACACTTCTAAAACATGTCTCTGTTGTTCTTGTTTGATAAATAAGTGTGTTTCGATTTTTAGAACCATGTTGGAGTAAGTTATTCGTCCAAAACCACCCTGTGTGCAAAAAGAGCAGAGTCCTGGAAGCTGCATGTCTCAGAAAAAAACAGTGGTAGTAGAAAAACACTAATTAAAGAGTGAAAATAAAATCAAAAATCAAACTGACACTTCTAAAACATGTCTCTGTTGTTCTTGTTTGAGAAATCAGTGTGTTTCGATTTTTTTAACCATGTTGGAGTAAGTTATTCGTCCAAAACCACCCTGTGTGCAAAAAGAGCAGAGTCCTGGAAGCTACATGTCTCAGAAAAAAACAGTGGTCGTCGAAAAACACTAATTAAAGAGTGAAAATAAAATTCAAACTGACACTTCTAAAACATGTCTCTGTTGTTCTTGTTTGAGAAATCAGTGTGTTTCGATTTTTAGAACCATGTTGGAGTAAGTTTTTAGAACCATGTTGGAGTAAGTTATTCGTCCAAAACCACCCTGTGTGCAAAAAGAGCAGAGTCCTGGAAGCTACATGTCTCAGAAAAAAAACGTGGTAGTAGAAAAACACCAATTAAAGAGTGAAAATAAAATCAAAAATCAAACTGACACTTCTAAAACATGTCTTTGTTGTTCTTGTTTGAGAAATCAGGGTGTTTCGATTTTTAGAACCATGTTGGAGTAAGTTATTCGTCCAAAACCACCCTGTGTGCAAAAAGAGCAGAGTCCTGGAAGCTGCATGTCTCAGAAAAAACAGTGGTCGTCGAAAAACACTAATTAAAGAGTGAAAATTACATTTTTTTTCGAACTAACACTTCTAAAACATGTCTCTGTTGTTCTTAAATGAGAAATCAGTGTGTTTCGATTTTTATAACCATGTTGGAGTAAGTTATTCGTCCAAAACCACCCTGTGTGCAAAAAGAGCAGAGTCCTGGAAGCTGCACGTCTCAGAAAAAAACAGTGGTCGTCGAAAGACACTAATTAAAGAGTGAAAATAAAATAAAAATTCAAACTGACACTTCTAAAACATGTCTTTGTTGTTCTTGTTTGAGAAATCATTGTGTTTCGATTTTTTTAACCATGTTGGAGTAAGTTATTCGTCCAAAACCACCCTGTGTGCAAAAAGAGCAGAGTCCTGGAAGCTACATGTCTCAGAAAAAACAGTGGTAGTAGAAAAACACTAATTAAAGAGTGAAAATAAAATCAAAAATCAAACTGACACTTCTAAAACATGTCTCTGTTGTTCTTGTTTGAGAAATCATTGTGTTTCGATTTTTAGAACCATGTTGGAGTAAGTTATTCATCCAAAACCACCCTGTGTGCAAAAAGAGCAGAGTCCTGGAAGCTGCATGTCTCAGAAAAAAACAGTGGTCGTAGAAAAACACTAATTAAAGAGTGAAAATTATAATTTTTTCAAACTAACACTTCTAAAACATGCGTATGAGAAAGACGGGTAACAGCACTTGTGTGCTACAATAATTTTCATAACCTCGTCCATATAGAGAGTTCACGTGCATAAAACAGAAAATTAAAACTATTCTTCCCGTCATTGTTTTTTTCTTTGACAGTGCATGAACTTGATGGACATTAGGATGCTTTAATGGCCAAAAATGTATCAACCAATCAAACCCCTGCCTATACACTGAAAGAAGGCATTTTTACATTTTGAGAGAAAAAAAGAACCCAGAAGCAAACACAAGCCCAAATGAGCATCAGTGTGGTAACAGGTCCGAGTCTCAGGATTATCATCTGGGTCAGTGGATAATGTGAATGAAGATGTCTTTTACTAGTAAAAACAGCTCAGTGTGACCTATCTGAAATACTTATTCATGAAAAGAAATGTGCATCACTCTGGGTATAAAAGCATCTTTTCTGTATGGATGTGCTCACGAAGCTACAGAACGCAGCCTGACTATCTTTATTTTCATAAGAATCGTTTTCTAATAATTTGGATGAATACTAAGAAACAGCTTAACATATCATGAGAGGCTCAGCATTGCTGACATTCATCATTAAAAACTGCTCGACTGAAGGAGCCAGAAATGCATTCACCCATTTTGTGAATATGCACGAGGCAACGCTGCATAGAGAGCTCCAGCATTATGCTTTCTCTAGTAAGAGTGCACATGGCCAGCCATTTTAGCTTAATTTGTTCCTAGGGTTACTCGTCCCAACTGCATTTTTATTAGTAAGAATTAATGTTCTACAATTACATTCCTATTAATAACAATTACTATTAGAGAGCTCTCTGATTCAGTTCTTACTAGAAACAACTGTGTTAGAGATATGTCTTATTGAATTAGAGAGCTCTGCAATTGCATTTTTACTAGCAACAACTGAATTGGACAGCTTTTACTAAACAGAAGTACTATTCTAGATATATTCTCCTTGTTTTGCTAGACAGTTGTGGATTTTTTTGGTCTGTTCGCTGCTGATTGTGCACACCTGCACCCTATTTGCTGAGTATCAACTAGCTCTTCATTCATTGGCTCCTGCAGGAAGAACACAGCATTATAAGCAGGCAGAGACTTGGAGCTTTTAGTCCAGTTATATGTTCAGATTCAATGGCAGCCTTACAAAGTTTAGAAAGCAGTACTTCAGTTAGAGAATATTTATTCAGTGAAACTAGACCTATACTATTAAATATTCGAAATCTAGGAATAGAAGTTCAGTTTTGTTGGTTTCAAGCTAATATTTGGCATCAAATGCCAAGATAGTAAAAGAAGCATTGGAAAATGAGCAAGTATAAATTAATACTTCAATGGGAAAATGAGAGATTAAATGCAAATATTGCAAAAAGAATGAGAGTCTGAGATTAAACCTAAACACTATCATATAAACCAAGCAAAGTGGGAGGGAAAAGTAGAAATATGACATAGGCGAGAAGAAGTGTATTCAAGAGTGAGATTAGGTCACACTGGATTGAATGATACATTACAGATAATAGGGAAGAGTTATGGATTATGTACAAGATGTCAAACCAAAGATGTAGAACAGGCATTCTCAAATCTGGCCCAGTCCTGCAGAGTTTAGCTCTAACCCTAATGAAACACACCTGAGCATGTTAATCAGGGTCGTCAAGATCATTAGAAAATCACAGGTAGGTGAGTTTGATCAGGGTTGGAGCTAAACTGCAGCAGAAAGATTTGAGTTCCCTGATGTAGAACATTTCTTGTTTAGATGCAATAAATACCATGAATTCAGGCAGAAATGGAAGAAAATATAAAGATATTCTTAGAGAACAAGGGATGGAAGGAAATAGACTCAAAGCTTTGTTTGTTTCTTGAAAATACTGGATTAATCAGAAGAATTTAGCAACGAAAACGTTAAGAATTTTATTTAAATATATAAATGTATATGATTAATCTTTTTATATATTCTCCCCTTTAATGAGTTATATAAGTAAGCTTCTGTCAAATCCCTCTACACACTCCTGTACAGTATGTGGCCATATGCAATAATTACAAATTGCAAAAGCCAAGAAAAAGAGCTTTTCATCCCCATGCGGTCGACTGCTCAGTTACCGGAACATTAGTATCCCACGTTATTTAGTGTCTGTCTCCTGTTTTTTTTTTTTTTTCTGGGTGAGATGGAAGTACTACTGTTTTATTTATTTTTTGTTATAGGCTAGTTTTAAAATGCTAATTTCATTAACTAATTTGTTTGATTAATTCAGCTTTGCTCCCTCCTGACGCTTTTTTGTTTCCTTTTTTTATATTGTCAGTTTCAAATTGAATTTTGATTTTACAGTTTTGTTTGTTTGTTTTTTAGATAAGTTTCCCATGATCTCTCGCTTTCTTACCTTTTCCCTTAACCAGTGAAACCATAACACTAGTAAGAATTGAATTAGGGGCATTGCCTTGCTCTAACCACATCAGTTTGGTCACAACAACACCTGTTGGTCGACAGTAACATTCCTAACAGGTCATTTTACTAGTATTTTGAGCTTTTCTGCTGTTTCACTTAAAATCGTGTCGTTAGTTGCTTGTTGCAGCTGGTCTGATGGTCTCAGCCATGGTGGAATGACTTTTTTTTTGTGCTTGGTCCAGATAATTGTTGGTTGCAGCTATATTTATCATTGGTACTAAAATTTGTAGAGCTCTCTAATCTATTTCTTACCAGGGTAGGAAAATGCAATTGAGTAACACCGGGTACCAATTAAGCTAAAATGTCTTGCTAGTGTGCATTTTGGCTGATTTCATTACTGAACTCTCCAATTCAGTTAGAGAGCTCTGAAAATGAACAAAACGGTGAAAACTGATTCTGGATGAACGTGTGCAATTTCTCAAATGAGTCATGTTTTCAACATCTCACAAAAACAGAAGACTGAGCAAAAAGAGAGGAAAAACTGCATAAACCTGTAATGGCAAATCAACAGTTCTGCCTTTCTATTCAGTAATTGTTTGCGTTGATTCAACCTGCCTAAAATTGGCTTTTTCCTTGAAGTTTCCATATCTACTCACTGGCCTCCAGTACATATGTATTAGAATGCTTTACATTTTAGTCTTGGACTTTAAATTTCGATATCACTTTATGTATGTATATGTGGGGGTTATTCTTTTCGATTTCTCACGGAGTAGTTGAATAAATGTAACTAAATTCTGTTCTGCAGGAACTGTTTACTCCATTAGTCCTGCTTTCAGACTAAATGGATGGTAACTGTGATGAATTACATTGTGATCATTAAAAATAATTTAAGGGAATTTTGTTTCATTTTGCTCCTCGTTTAAATATTTTTGTGGTATTATTGACCTCCAGTGAGCCTCGAGGAAAAACATGTAACCGCTCATTTGCCTTCTAAAACACATAGCCTCCATGAGCCAAAGTCTTCACTGCTTTGACTGAATTCGTCGTTGTGAGTGCGATTTGGAAGGAATGCCATTTTTTCATTCCTATGCAACATCAGAACTCTTATTTTGAAAGAGAATCCTGTCACTGTTCAAGAAAGCGTGTGATTTCAGAGCTCGGGATTTCACACATATCAACTCATATTCTAATATAACTGTTGCCAGGCTGACCGTTTCAGGTTATTTTAGCAGAAGATTTAAGAATGAATTGGCAATTAGAACCCAAATCAGCATTTATGGCCATGCTTGGGAAAATGTTATACATAATTGTTTCTATCCACTTTTTCCTCCACACTATATATTGTAGCCATTTACCATTTCAGACTCATTCGCTGTTAACAGGCTATTCTTCTGGTAAAATTTACATTTTGCAGACTCTGCAAGCCTATGTTAATTTCTCACAACTTACCATTGTACATGTGGTATACCTGTATATAAAACTAAAGGCAGCAGTAAAAAGAGAAAAGTACTAGCCTTGTTCAAAAAGGAGGTAGATTTGTTAAAGTACAAAACAGGCAAGAAAAATACTAAGAGTCCAACAAAGAGATAAAGAAAAAAAGTTTTTTTTTCTAAACCACACCCCCATATCTGCCCCAGAAGGACAGTTTCCAATACTTAAGGGTACTGTAGAAGTGTCTGGAGAAATGCAAGTAGAGTTGGAAGAAAAACAAAAAGAACCAGATGTAAGGCCAAAGAGGTGACAGAATAACTTTAGTTTCGTTATAAACAGGCGCACACACAGCCTTACAAATGATGAAAACAAACTAGGAAGGAATTCAAATGTAAACAAATTATGAAAATTTTAACATTAAGAAAATATCTGTTTAATACACACATAAGTGATGAGATTATGAAATACCAGTTTGAAACGCATGAATTATGAAAATGTGAATTTCAGTTTAGTACACAAATTAAGAAAATATGAAAACAATATCAGTTTGAAACATGAACCTTAAATTGTATGCCTTTCATTAGCTGAATAGTTGTCATGTGGTTAAATTATACAATCCATTGAGAACTCTGGACCCTTGCCCTTCACAGCATTGTTTTCACTCGTCAAAAAAATGAATACATACATGAAAAGGCACTACCCTGACTGAAGTCTGTTAATCTAATCTGAATGGTTGCGTGAGAGCATTATCTGTCCTACAACTCTTATCGGAGCACAAAACACTGCTTGAAGATGCCCAAATACATTATTTGTCAAGTAAATGCATTTGTAAATCTTTTTTCAAAATGCTTTGTTTAAAAGCATCTTTATAGAGTTTCATGATGTCAGTGTTTAGTTATCCACATTTAGCAGTTTAGAGCTGGTATAGTTAACATTTAATGACAATATAATCAAGCAGTTGAGATTGCCGATATTTCAAAATACAGGAATTTATCAGATGACTTGAATATTATTTGAAAAGGATTAATTCATAGAAAATAATCATTCTAGAGGTGATTTTTGTTGTTAGAGAGTGAATATGTGCTTTCATTCAGAGCGTCTCAGCCATGTGCTTCTCATCCGTGCTTGTTTACATCAGAATACACATGCTCTTTGCAGCTTACAGTGGTGTTGGTTTACCAGTTCATGAGAAAAGTATTCTTAAAATGCATTCTGAATTTTTGATAAATTTATTATTTTCGGTATTTTGGAGTGCCCACGATAATACCGTGCATATTCATTATCGTGATATATCGCATTACTGAATACCGGCACATGTCTAGATGACAGTCAAACTAGCTGCAAAATATGTATACACCATACAAAAGGGTTAAATTATGGTAATCCATTAGCTTTATTCGACATTCTTCATTGTGTATAATTGTAATTATTAATATTATAAATACTATCTGCTGTTGTTATGTTTATTTATTTTCTCCTTTTACTTAGGTGTAATATACTATTCTGAATCGAAATGCTTTGGCAATACTGTAATAAAAATGTCATGCCAATAAAGCAACTTGAACTTGAGAGTGTGTGTGTGCGCCTCTGTGCTTGGGGGGGGGCCCGTTTGATCCATTTGATAAACGAGTCTCTCCCCATGAGCCCTACCATAAGGGTGGAGGCCAGGGATGGAGTATCTGTAAAAATGGTCAAAATAAGAATATTACTTAAGACCAATACAAAGAAAGGATTTTTAGAAATCTTGGCCAACTGAAAAGTATGAACAAAGTATGAGCATGTACAGCACTCAATACTTAGTTGGGGCTCCTTTTGCCTGAATTACTGCAGCAATGCGGCGTGGCATGGAGTCGATCAGTCTGTGGCACTGCTCAGTTGTTATGAGAGCCCAGGTTGCTCTGATAGTGGCCTTCAGCCAACTCGCCTTCAGCTCTTCTGCATTGTTGGGTCTGGCCTATCGCATCTTCCTCTCCACAATATCCCATAGATTTTCTAAGGGCTTAAGGTCAGGCGAGTTTGCTAGCCAATTAAGAACAGGGATACCATGGTCCTTAAACCAGGTACTGGTAGCTTTGGCACTGTGTGCAGGTGCCAAGTCCTGTTGGAAAATGAAATCTGCATCTCCATAAAGTTGGTCGGAAGCATGAAGTGCTCTAAAACTTCCTGGTATATGGCTGTGTTGACCTTGGACCTCAGAAAACACAGTGGACCAACACCAGCAGATGACATGGCACCCTAAACCATCACTGACTGTGGAAACTTTACACTGGACCTCAAGCAACGTGGATTCTGTGCCTCTCCTCTCTTCCTCCAGACTCTGGGACCCTGATTTCCAAAGGAAATGCATAATTTACTTTCATCAGAGAACATAACTTTGGACCACTCAGCAGCAGTTTAGTCCTTTTTGTCTTTAGCCCAGGCGAGACGCTTCTGACGCTGTCTGTTGTTCAAGAGTGGCTTGACACAAGGAATGCGACAGCTGAAACCCATGTCTTGCATACATCTGTGCGTAGTGGTTCTTGAAGCACTGACTCCAGCTGCAGTCCACTCTTTGTGAATCTCCCCCACATTTTTGAATGGGTTTTGTTTCATAATCCTCTCCAGGGTGCGGTTATACCTATTGCTTGTACACTTTTTTTTCTACCACATCTTTTCCTCCCCTTCGCCTCTCTATCAATGGTCGTCTTTTGGACAACTCAAGTCAGCAGTCTTCCCCGTGATTGTGTAGCCTACAGAACTAGACTGAGACCATTTAAAGGCCTTTGCAGGTGTTTTGAGTTAATTAGCTGATTAGAGTGTGGCACCAGGTGTCTTCAATATTGAACCTTTTCACAATATTCAAATTTTCTGAGATACTGAATTTGGGGTTTTCATTAGTTGTCAGTTATAATCATTAAAATAAATGAACACTTGAAATATATCAGTCTGTGTGAAATGAATGTATACATTATACAAGTTTCACTTTTCGAATGGAATTAGTGAAATAAATCAACTTTCTGATGATATTCTAATTATATGACCAGCACCTGTATACTTTTTTGAGCATGCTGTCTTAAAGAATATGACCGTTTGTTCTGTTTGGTATTAGTGAATTAAATTAACTTTTTGATGATATTCTAATTATGACCAGCACCTGTATATATCGCACACCCCTAATTCAGGTTATACATTTTTCATCAGTATTTGTGTTCCCTGGGAATTGAACCCACATCCTTTTGATGCTGCTGATGCAACGCTCTACCACTGAGCCACACAGATTCGTTTAAAACAATTGATACAGCTTCAAAATTGACTTTACTGATGAAACTTTAGCTCATCACTTATGTGTTACCTTGCCATGTGGTCTGGGCCCTCTTTGGCGTTGTTCACAAACGACACACCGTGCCCGGTTTTCTGGGCCAGCTTTACCAGCTCTGAAACAGCGTGCTCCATTTTAATACTCATTAATTTTGTTCTACCCGCGTTTCTTCTTTTATGTTTTCTGGTGGGAAGAAAAGCTTATGGGAAGCTTCTAGACTCACAGCGCCATCTACTGCGCTGGAGTGTTTTCCTCTATTTTCTTATTTCTGAACTTAACCCATAAGAACCCGGACCAATTTCTCCTTATGGGAAAATTATGGGGCATTTAAAACAGACCAAATGGACCCCTTAGAACAGGGTCTCAAACTCAACTTACCTGGGGGCCGCTGGAGGTAGAGTCTGGGTCAGGCTGGGCCGCATTAAGTATTCCACAAAAAAAGGAGCACAACTTATCAACTTTATTATTAACAGTTCTTCAACATGAATGTTTCTTCTGAGCATGAACGGTTCCTCTGAATTTGAACTTTCCTTTCTGAACATGAAAGGTTTTTCATGAACTGTCCATTTGAATATGAACGGTTCTTCAGAACATAGGCTTCTCTTGCTGGTCCAGGGACTTCACATGCCTCTACGACCATGTCCATCTGTACAAAACAGCTGTTCCTGTCTTCGCCAGGACCCTCAAAGATGTGGCCCTGAATCGGAACCGCAACAGCACCCCCAGGAACAACAGAGTCCAACAACCTCCCCCCAGACCTGTAAGAAAGCACAGTGTACCCCCAAAGAGAACATCCAGAGGACAACAGCACTCTCACATGCTGAGACCATCCCAGCCAACACCTGAGCATCTACTCCCAGCCCTCACGTCCTCACATTCAGTGAATCGGGCCAGACCAAAGCCAGTCCTGCCGACCCCCTACCCCCCTGATACACAGCAGGCCCCTGGCAGCCACAGCTATGCTCAGATTGTGAGCAGAAAACACACAACAGCACCAGTGCAAGCCACAACAACAACAGAGCTAAGAGACATCCGTCAGATGCTCAAACTCATCTGCTCATACCTACTGTCATAGGTCAAAACTTATCAACAAAACTAAGACCCTATGGACAACAAAGCATTTATAATATCATGTTGGAATATTCAAGGTCTGAGATCATCTACCTTTGGCCTCAAAAGCAGAAACACAGATTTCAACTCAGAAATAAAAAATTCAGACATAATCATCCTGCAGGAGACATGGAGCAGAGATGGACCCACCGGCTGCCCCAAAGATTACAGAGAACTCATCATCCCATATATTAAACTCCCTGGAGTGACTCAAGGAAGAGACTCAGGAGGCATGCTTATTTGGTACAGATCAAATCTAGTCCATGCCGTCAAAGTAGTTAAAACAGGACAATTCTATACATGGTTAGAAATTAATAGGACAGTCACCGCAACAGAGAAAAACATCTTCCTATATGCCACTTATATCCCTCCAGCAGAGTCTCCCTATTTTAATGAAGACAGTTTCTCCATTCTTGAAGTAGACATTAATTACTGCCAGTCACAGGGAAGCGTACTGGTCTGTGGAGACTTAAATGCCAGAACAGGTGAAGAACTGGACACACTTAACTCTCAGGGGGACAAACACCTGCCTGGAGGTGACGTCCTCCCCCCACCTATACACACATGAAGACACATTTATGATAAAACAACAAACAACAGCGAACACATCTTCTTCATCTGTGTCGCACACTAGGTATGTACATAATCAATGGCAGACTAAGAGGAGATTCCTACAGTAGATACACCTACAGCTCACACTTTGGTAGCAGTACAGTCGACTATTTCCTTACAGACCTTAACCCAAACTCCCTCAGAGCGTTCACAGTTAGCCAACTAAACCCACTATCAGACCATAGTAAAATAACCCTCTACTTAACCAGAGCAATGCCCAACCAAGAAGCATCTAACCAAACCCAGTTCCACTCACTTAGAAACACGTATAGATGGAAACAAAACAGTAAAGATACATATATAAGTACAATTGTTCAAACAAAAATTCAAGTCCTATTAGATCAATTCCGCACCACTCCTTGACAAGACTGCAAAAGACTTAGGAAAGAAGTAAGAATCCTATCAAACCAGAAACACAGAGATGCTGACAATGAGAACATCCGTCATCTCTATTATGAAAAACTTAAACAATATAGGAATACTTTAAGAAAGAAAAAAGAACAAAACACAAATAGTCAACTCGAAGAATCCTTAGAATCCAACCACTTCTGGAAACATTGGAATACACTAAACCAATCTTACCATCAAAAACTAGCCATCCAGAATGGAGATGTTTGGATAAACCACTTCTCCAACCTTTTTAGTAATATAGACCACAATCAGGAACAAAATACAATGTACGAAAAACTAAGGGTTTTAGAGTCGACCATCAAAGACTACCAGAACCCCTTAGACTCTCCAATTACACTAGCTGAACTATTAGACAAAATACAAACCCCGAAACCCCAAAAAGCCTGTGGTGTCGATGGCATTAGGGAATATTCGATTTAATTATAGAATATCGATCAGGTTGTGCGATTATTTTCTAAAGGTGTACCAGGGCTTGACAATAAAGACTGTCCGATGGCATGAAGGACGCTCGGATTTGTCACTTGCCAGATCGGGTCACTGCAGGTGGTCACTAAATTGTATCATTTGCATGCGTTTTTAAGCCTTGTTTGTTTAAAAATGTAAGCGATTAAAAAGCATTTGGTCGCGAAAGACAACTCCTTTCAGTACATGCGCGCTGTGTTCTGTTCTGTGTGAACAGCGCGAGCACAGACAGCCGCGTCTCTGACACGCGCGAGCTGCCTGAACGGGGAAATACATGAAGTATGTCAAACTACCTCTCTTGGCAAGTAACTTTAGCAATAATTAATCTATATTGAATTTCTATACTGGAGTACAGATGCACCGATCAACAGGATATTTGTTTGTTTTATTTTAGAGCATCTTCTGCTCCGTGATTGCACACAAACTGCACTGTCGGCACTCGGGCGCAGCACACATAGTGTGAGGGATAACCAAGCCGGAGAACGAACTTCTAATACGTGCAGCCTGATTGCGTGAACAATAGACCTGTTAAGCAATATATTGTGAGAGGGCCGTTTTTTACAGCGTGCCAAACAACTCAAAATAATAAACCAAAGTTAACAAAACGATGCACTCCACAGAGTGCTTCTCTGCCGCCTTCACGTCCAGTTTCCCATTAATGAAGCCGTGACGAGCTCCCTGCATTCAAATTATTAGTTTTTTGCTGAAATAATAACGTAATATTCCACTGGTTGATATATTATATTTATAATAAAAATATTTGTGTTGTTTTTCGTGTTAAATGTGAAGAATGACAGGTTGGATGCTTTTTTGGCAGAGTATACAGGTGTAACTTTAACTTCAGGCAATATAACATGATTTTATGATCGTAATTTTGACTTTATTCTTAAAATATTATGACGGTAATTATTTAGTTATTTATTTGAGAATGATAAACCGATCAAACTTGCGCTGGGAGCTTGGTATTTAAAAAAACAAAAACTTGAATTTAACAAAAATAAGATGTTCCAATCATATTTTTAAATTAAAGAAAGGAAACAAAATAATGACCAATTTGCTATTAAAAAACAAAACTGAACTATTTAAATGGCTCAGCTAGAGAGAGAGAGATAGAGAAAGAGACACGGGCTCTGGTCGGACTCAGGCGGAGAATTCTGAGAAGCTGCAGGGCTCTATATTTGTTCCCTTGTTTCAATTCAAAGTTCACCGAACTAATTGTGAACAACACTCCCGTCTTCTTCCCGAGCATGTGAACATGTTCATTTAATATATTTATATACATATGAAATAGGTTATTGTTATGAAGACAGACTTTAAAATTAATGTTCACATATTAAGTGCCGTCATTCAGGCGGTTCACAATGTTTTAGCGCATAATGTTTTAAGAATGATATTCTGTTTAGCGCGCAATATGTTTTACGCCTAATATTCATTGATGCATTAATCAGATTTAAGATTTTCTTTTTAATAATATGAATGTTCATTTTTAAAATAGAAATGTATAGCCTTATGAGCAGTTGATAATCGATGGACTGTTCTGTTAATAAATGCCGTCCTTCGGTTATGTTATATTAATATGTTTCAACACCATTAATTTTCTTGGGTTAAGATAGACTATTCTCTAATTAAACAGTTTGTTATCATACAGATTGAAAGCCTGGATGGTCTCTCTCCCCCTCTCTCTCTCTGTTTGTGTGTGTGTGTGTGTGTGTGTGTGTGTGTGTGTGTGTGTGTGTGTG
This sequence comes from Schizopygopsis pylzovi, assembly GCA_027422435.1. Taxonomy (NCBI): domain Eukaryota; kingdom Metazoa; phylum Chordata; class Actinopteri; order Cypriniformes; family Cyprinidae; genus Schizopygopsis; species Schizopygopsis pylzovi. The sequence goes on from CM049834.1 coordinate 421,330, forward strand.
TGTGTGCGTGCGCGCGTGGGTGGGTGGGGTGCGATTTTTGAAAAGTAATCGAATAATACCCAGCGATTATCGAATATTACTTTTGCTTAAAATGCCCATCCCTAGATGGCATCCTAAATTAAATGATAAAATACACAGACCACAAATTCAAATGAGCCATCTTCAAGCTCTTCAATATCACCCTTAGTTTAGGTATATTCCCCAACATTTGGAACAAAGGCCTTATCACCCCAATCCATAAAAACAGAAACAGATTTGACCCCAATAACTACCGTGGCATATGTGTAAACAGCAACCTAGGTAAACTTTTCTGCAACATCCTAAACGGCAGACTAGCCCATTTTCTTAGAGACAGAAATGTCCTGAGCAAGTGTCAAATTGGCTTCAAACCCAAATATCGCACATCAGACCATATATACACTCTCCATACCTTAATCGATATGCAAATCAACCAAAACAAAAGCACAATTTTCTCATGCTTTATTGACTTCAAAAAAGCTTTTGACTCAATTTGGCATGAAGGTCTTTTTCTTCAATTAATCCAGAGCGGCATCAGAGGAAAAACATATGACATCATCAAATCAATGTACAAAAACAACAAATTTGCTGTTAAGATTGGTAACAAACACACAGAATTCCTCCCTCAGTGTCGTGGAGTGAAACAGGGCTGCAGCTTAAGTCCTGCACCGTTCAATATATACATAAATGAGTTAGCGAGGGCTCTGGATCAGTCTGCAGCACCTGGTCTTACTCTACTAGACACTGAAGTCAAATGCCTCCTGTTTGCTGATGATCTGGTGCTGCTGTCTCCCACTAAAGAGGGTCTACAGCAGCATCTATACCTCCTGCACAGCATCTGTCAGTCATGGGCCCTGTCAGTTAACCCCAAAAAGACTAAAATAATGATTTTTCAAAAAAGACCCAGCCACCAGGAACAACATCATAGTTTTAAATTAGACAACATGCTCCTAGAGCACACAGAGAACTACACTTATCTTGGCATAAATATTAACAACACAGGGAATTTTAATAAAGCTGTGAACGACCTGAGAGACAAGGCACGGAGAGCGTTTTACGGTATTAGTAGAAATATCAAAATTGACATCCCAATCAGAATCTGGATCAAAATAATTAAATCAGTAATAGAACCCATCGCACTCTACGGGAGTGAAGTCTGGGGTCCACTCACAAACCAAGAGTTCACTAAATGGGACAAACATCCAATAGAGACTCTGCAGACGGAACTATGCAAAGTTCTGCTCCGAGTACAGCGCAAAACCCCAAATAATGCCTGCAGAGCAGAATTAGGATTATACCCACTTATAATCACAATTCAAAAAAGGGCCATTAAATTCCATGCCCACCTGAAAAATAGTGATAAACAGACCCTCCATCACAAAGCCCTGAACTACCAAGAGCTGACCCCAGAAAGAAACGCCCTCAGCCAATTAGTCTTAGAGCTGACTACACAGACCACAACATGTCTGACTGAGAATACAAACTTAGCCAGACCAAACCAAATCATTAAAACACAAAAAGAAAAATACCTAAATAATTGGAGAGACGCAACAGCCCTACAGAGTTAATTGGAATGCTATTTGGCTCTAAACAGAGGATATGATTTGGCAGGATACCCGAGTACAGTGAGTGACCCTAAACTGAGAAGAGTCCTGAGCATGTACAGACTCAGTCAACACAATCTCAGCATAGAGACAGGCAGACACAGACAGACCTGGCTACCAAGAGAAGACCGGCTGTGTCCCCACTGCACAGGAAATGAAGTGGAAACAGAACTGCACTTCCTGACGTGCTGCCCAAAATATGCACTAATTAGGGACACTTTCTATCCCCATTTCACAACTCACCACAAAGACTTCCATCAGAAACCAAATATGGACAAACTCCCATACCTGCTAGGAGAAAGCCCAGCAAGCTCAAACCTGGCCGCCAGATATGTGAGGTCCTATCACGACCAAAGAACCTCCATTTTTTTATTTTTATTACATTATATTTAAATTTTCTCTTAATTATTATTTTTATTTATATGTATTGTATAGTGTTAAAGCTTTGGCAATGTAAATATTTATTTCACCATGCCAATAAAGCTATTTGAATTGAGAGAGAAAGAGAGAGACTGTCTGTCTACCTCTGTGCATGGGGGGGGGCTCCGTTTGCTCCATTTTAAAGAAGAGTCGCTCCCCACGAGCCCTTGCATACGGTAGGAGGCCAGGAATGGCGTATCGGTAAAAGTGGTCTTGCAGCCGTGGCTGCATCCTGCTGACCCTCTAGAACAGAGAGAAACTCTACATCAGATCATGGGACACAGAAAATGAAGCGGATGGGAATAAATACGTCATAACTCTCACTAATTTGTTTGTATATTGTTTAAATCATCCTGCAGGGTGTATGTTTGTTCTAGAGCGGCTCGTTTCTTCTCTTTGTGTTCCTCTCAATCATCACTCTTTCAGTCCTTCTCTCACCTTTCCTGGCAGCGGCCCTCTTTTCGGCCTGAAAAGAGCCATATCACCCTGCAGCCCAAGACTGGTTGCCCACTGATGCTAAGCAGGGTTAAGCCTGGTCAGTACCTGGATGGGAGACCTCCTGAGAAAACTAGGTTGCTGCTGGAAGAGGTGTTAGTGAGGCCAGCAGGGGGTGCTTACCCTGTGGTCTGTGTGGGTCCTAACGCCCCAGTATAGTGATGGGGACACTATACTGTCAACAAGCACCGTCTTTCGGATGAGACGTTAAACCGAGGTCCTGACTCTCTGTGGTCATTAAAAAATCCCACGGCACTTCTCGTAAAGAGTAGGGTGTAACCCCGGTGTCCTGGCCAAATTCCCAGCACTGGCCCTTGTCAATCATGGCCTCCTAATAATCCCCATCCACTTGATTGGCTCTATCTCTCTCTCCATCTGTAGCTGGTGTGTGGTGAGCGCACTGGCGCCGTTGTCCTGTGGCAGCCGTCGCATCATCCAAGTGGATGCTGCACACTGGTGGTGGTTGAGGAGAGATCCCCCACATGATTGTAAAGCGCTTTGGGTGTACAACAATACACAAAAAGCGCTATATAAATGCATGCATCCATTCATTCATTCATTCATTCAGCTCATCCACTTCTGTCTGTGCCGCTGCCACTTTGGCCCGCTTCTTGCTCCAACCACTCCCCTCAGGGAACAGCTCCCCCCCCAGCTGGACCCGAGCTGTAAAGCTAACAGAGAGAAAGATGAAGGAGAAAGTGGTGTGTCCCAGCAGATCCTCCGGGTCTAATGAAGATACATCTGCTTTCTCGTGATGAACGACTCGTCAATCAGGTCCATTTCACTACTGATTATATTCTGCATAACGGAGTATTTGACGAATAAAACCTTCAATCGTTTCAATCACAGAAAATAAAATCAGGCGAATCATAATTGTTCAGGTGTGTTGTATGGAAATACGGCACCGTGTCTCATCAAAGGGCTGATTTGGTTCTTGTAGCTTCAGCAGGACTGTCATATAACAATGCATTGTATTATTATATTTATTATGCGTCTTTCTCGGACAGTTTTAAATGCTTGCACATTGCAGACGTGTTTTCTGCATTAGCGTGCCTCTGTTTGATCGCATCGTAGTTCGGTACAATTTATTCGGCGGAACACCGAAATTAGGGCTGCCACTAACGACTAATTTTATTTAGACTAATTTATCAATAAATTTCCCACAAAAAAAATTATTTTATTAAACTGTTGTTATCCCAAATTACTATATAATTCTATGTCAGTGTGCAGTATTTCTGAAAAAAATTATAATAAATATATATAAATGAATTGGAAAGGGTTTTGATTATTAAAATGGACAAAGTCCAAATGGAAGTGATCATCCCGATCCCATTGGAGTGAGCAGGGCACGTGCGTGTCATTATGTATTCGTTTGAAACGCACTTAACGAAAGAGTGATCTAATTACCTCATTATCATCAGCTGGAATGTTCAACGCAGCACGGTGTGCGTCAGCAGATTTGCTATTTTAATGTATTTTTATTGTTGTAAGCATAACATACATTTTTACATTAAACAGTTGATAATCTATAAAAACGTGTTAAAATATCAAATGTATATTTTTTTACGCGAATCTGCTGACGCACACGTGCTGCGTTGAACACGCCAGCTGATGATAATGAGCACAGCAGAATAATAAAAGAGACGCTGATGAAAGTGAAGCCCTTTGCAATGCATTTATCAATTATTATTCAGAAACACACTTTGAAATCACTACAAACGTTAGCAATACAGACTGATCAATGCAATCAAGAGCCTTAATTGATGCTCATCAGATTCTAGAAAGTAACTAACGTTGGATGTTACCTCGGGTCGTGCGCCGGTCCAGTGCTTCTATTAGTTATGAAACTAATACCGAGCCCCATTCTCTGGGCCGCCACACAAATATTAACAATTGGGTTTTGGTTAAGGTTAGCCATCTTTTTGTTTTGTGTGACTTTGCGCTTATTCCTCTTCTTCTACACGATTTAATGGCGGTTGACAAGCCAACGTATGGTGTTATTACCGCCACCAAGCGGTCTGGAGTGTGAAGTATTAACGGCAAGGAGAGGAATTGTTTTTTATTCTACTTATTAATACAGTTATCTTCAGGAAACTAATGATTTCTCTCAGAATGTATCTGTCCTGAGGCAATTACATATTTGATTTAGTGAAATTAAATATTCCTTTCTTAAACACCTCCTCTCTTTCTTTGTAAATACTACGCTAGTCTCTGCTTCACTACATGTATCACATAATCCTGACTGAAATTTCCCTATTGGGAATAATTACCTATTTAAACCCATTTCAACGGCCAGTGTAAGGAAGTGAAGTCTTTGGTCATTTCCAGTTAGTTGACGCACACATTCAAAACATTGACGGGAGACGGTTAATACACTGTGATATTGCGACAGTTTATTTATTCTTGCGATTAAAAAATGGCAAAATTAAAACTAGGACCATGTTGTTCGGTGGTTGGATGCTCTCTCAGGCCAGGAACTAAGTTGCTGTCGGAAATTAAAGTGTTTTGATTTCCGAAAAACACAACGAGACGCTTGGATTGCAGCGGCTGGACTAGCACCTCGAGGATATGTAGTATCTGGTAAGTAAACGACGTTTTTGTAAGTTAATTATTATTACTATATTAATTTGTATTCCCATATGTTCACATGAATCTAAATTATAGCTAGCATTGTGGCTTCATCATTGTTTTCATGCAGATTGCTAACGTTAGCATTTTGATATAAAATACCGGAAGTGGCGCATCTCACGTACGATAATTCATAAAACACATTATTATACTGTTTTCCAAGGATGTATGATATATTAAACCCATAAGTAAGCATAATTGTGAATTTACAAACGCTATGATTTAATGAAACAATTATATGCGATGCAGTTCTAATACAGTACGCGCTTTAATTATGTAGATGGATGCCGGTTAAGTGCGTGCTTCACTCAGAAACGTCTCATTGACATGTGCTGAGCGTCTCAAACTCATCTCTGCGTGTTGTTGTGAGTTTGGGTTTATTATCACGTTCATCTGGGAACGCAACGTGTGCCATTTCATCAGATTTGTAAGGTAAATCATTAATAAACCCACGCAAACACCAGAGAAAACATCGCGATTTCAAAATAAAAGCCTCGCTCTGAGTGTACACATGAATTTAATTAAAGATTAGCTAACTAAACAAATGGACAAATATTAAAGATTAAGTGGATATTTGATTTAAATGGTGCTTGGTTAATATTAAACTAGGATTAGATCGTGTAGAAATAATTATCAGGCCTTTGTTGTCATGCATAATCTACATTAGCTCTATTGTTTATTAAGTATTAACTTTTTTTGTTCAATAAATCCATATGATTTCTTGCTTTTGATACTTTATTTGAACTAATTATTATAGCATCATTGGTTATATATTTTAAATCATTTTAAAAGCTGTTGTTCACTTATCCATTTTTATTACCACCCAAAAAATATTATAATTATAGGCCTCTATGAAATATATATATATATATATATATTCTGTTTTAATGGTTAAATTAAATTGTATTAATCAAAAAGCCTGTTTAATTAGTTGAGTTCTACAGTTTTATCTGTACCAAATTATGTTTTCCATTATTTTCTGGATTACATTAAAATGTAATAATCAAAACCACCTCCAATTAATTTTTATATATATATTAGGGATGGGCATTTTAAGCAAAAGTAATATTCGATAATCGCTGGGTATTATTCGATTACTATTCGAAAATCGCACGCACACACACACACACACACACACACACTCACCCACCAATGTGCATGCACATACACACACACACACAGAGAGAGGAGAGAGAAACTATTCAGGCTTTCAATCTGTAAGATAACAGACAGTTTAATTAATTAGAGAATAGTCTATCTTAACCCAAGCCAATTAATGGTCATAACTTATGATTGCTGAAACGTATTAATATAACCGAATGACGGCATTTATTAACAGAACAGTCCGTCGATTATCAACTGCTCATAAGGTTAGGACATTTCTATTTTAAAAATGAGCATGAACATTCATATTATATAAAAAAAACGTAACCGTTTGATTAATTCATTAATGAATATTAGGCTTAAAACATATTACGCTAAACAGAATATCATTCTTAAAACATTACGCGCTAAAACATATTGTGAACAGCCTGAATGACGGCACTTATTATGTGAACATTCATTTTAACGTCTGTCTTCATAACAATAAACTATTTCATATATTAAATGAACATGTTCACGAGGGAACGAATATAGATCCCTGCAACTTCTCAGAATTCACCGCCTGAGTCCGCCCGGAGCCCGTGTCTCTCTCTCTCTCCGTTAAAACGCTGCTGTTAAAGCCATTAAAATAATTCCGTTTTGGTTTTTAATAGCAAAGTGGTCATTATTTTGTTTCGTTTATTTATTAATTTAATTCAGAAATATGATTGGAACATTTTATGTTTGTTAAATTCAAGTTTTCGTTTTTTTAAATACCAAGCGGCCAGCGCAAGTTTGATCAGTTTATCCTTCTCAAATAACTAACTAAATAAATAATATTAATGTCATATTTTAAGAATAAAGTCAAAATTACAATAATAAAATCATGTTACATTGCGTGAAGTTAAAAGTGAAAATTACACCTGTATATAAAAAAGAAAGTCCGTGGCATCCACCCTGTCATTCTTCACATTTAACACGAAAAACAGCACAAATCTTTTTTACATAAATATTTATGGTTATCAACCAGTGGAATATTACATTATTCATGCAACAAATAATTTGAATGGGGCGAGCTTGTCACGGCTTCATAAGTGGGAAACAGGACGTTTCTGATAGCACGTGAAGATGGTAGAGAAGCGCTCTGGCTCAGCGCAGTGGAGTGCATCGTTTTGCTAACTTTATGGTTTATTATTTTGAGTTGTTTGGGACGCTGTAACAAACGGCCCTCTTACTATATTGCTTAACAGGTCTATTGTTCACGCAATCAGGCTGCACGTATCAGAAGTTCCGTGATCCGGCGGGGTTAGTGCTCACACTATATGCGCGGCACGGAGCGATCACATCAGTCAAACGAACAGCGCTTTGGGGCTCAGACGTGGCTCGGGGATGGTTCAAAACACACAACCTAATCGATATTCTATAATTAAATCGACTAATCGAATATTCGAAAATCGTGACCCATCCCTAGTCTGGACCGCTGCTTTAAACACAGTCTGTGTGTCTGAAACACAGAGAACCGCCGCTTTAAACACAGTCTGTGTGTCTAAAACACAGAGAACCACCGCTTTCAACACAGTCTGCGTCTGAAACACAGAGAACCACCGCTTTCAACACAGTCAGTGTGTCTAAAACACAGAGAACCACCGCTTTCAACACAGTCTGTGTCTGAAACACAGAGAACCGCTGCTTTAAACACAGTCTGTGTGTCTAAAACACAGAAAACCGCCGCTTTAAACACAGTCTGTGTGTCTGAAACACAGAGAACCGCCGCTTTAAACACAGTCTGTGTGTCTAAAACACAGAACCGCCGCTTTAAACACAGTCTGTGTCTGAAACACAGAGAACCGCCGCTTTAAACACAGTCTGTGTGTCTAAAACACAGAGAACCGCCGCTTTAAACACAGTCTGTGTGTCTAAAACACAGAGAACCACCGCTTTCAACACAGTCTGTGTCTGAAACACAGAGAACCGCTGCTTTAAACACAGTCTGTGTGTCTGAAACACAGAGAACCGCTGCTTTAAACAGTCTGTGTGTCTGAAACACAGAGAACCGCCACTTTAAACACAGTCTGTGTGTCTGAAACACAGAACCGCCGCTTTAAACACAGTCTGTGTCTGAAACACAGAGAACCGCTGCTTTAAACACAGTCTGTGTGTCTGAAACACAGAGAACCGCTGCTTTAAACACAGTCTGTGTGTCTGAAACACAGAGAACCGCCGCTTTAAACACAGTCTGTGTGTCTGAAACACAGAACCGCCGCTTTAAACACAGTCTGTGTCTGAAACACAGAGAACCGCTGCTTTAAACACAGTCTGTGTGTCTGAAACACAGAGAACCGCTGCTTTAAACACAGTCTGTGTGTCTGAAACACAGAGAACCGCCGCTTTAAACACAGTCTGTGTGTCTGAAAAACAGAGAACCGCCGCTTTAAACACAGTCTGTGTGTCTGAAAAACAGAGAACCGCCGCTTTAAACACAGTCTGTGTGTCTGAAACACAGAGAACCGCCGCTTTAAACACAGTCTGTGTCTGAAACACAGAGAACCGCCGCTTTAAACACAGTCTGTGTGTCTGAAACACAGAACCGCCGCTTTAAACACAGTCTGTGTCTGAAACACAGAGAACCGCTGCTTTAAACACAGTCTGTATGTCTGAAACACAGAGAACCGCCGCTTTAAACACAGTCTGTGTGTCTGAAACACAGAACCGCCGCTTTAAACACAGTCTGTGTCTGAAACACAGAGAACCGCTGCTTTAAACACAGTCTGTGTGTCTGAAACACAGAGAACCGCTGCTTTAAACACAGTCTGTGTCTGAAACACAGAGAACCGCTGCTTTAAACACAGTCTGTATGTCTGAAACACAGAGAACCGCCGCTTTAAACACAGTCTGTGTGTCTGAAACACAGAACCGCCGCTTTAAACACAGTCTGTGTCTGAAACACAGAGAACCGCTGCTTTAAACACAGTCTGTGTCTGAAACACAGAGAACCGCCGCTTTAAACACAGTCTGTGTGTCTGAAACACAGAGAACCGCTGCTTTAAACACAGTCTGTGTGTCTGAAACAGAGAACCGCCGCTTTAAACACAGTCTGTGTGTCTGAAAAACAGAGAACCGCCGCTTTAAACACAGTCTGTGTGTCTGAAACACAGAGAACCGCCGCTTTAAACACAGTCTGTGTGTCTGAAACACAGAGAACCGCCGCTTTAAACACAGTCTGTGTTAGGGGTCGACCGATTATCGGTGGCGATATTAAGCATTTTTACGATTATCGATATCGGCCATTTTCAAAACAGATTTGCCAATAATTTTTTTTTTTTTATGCAAACAAACATACTATTTACAGGTGACATTATTTATTGGTGAATAAATAATACAGGTGAAATTATTTAATGTTTAAATTCACTATTTGGCTCCTGTCTGAGCTCAACACTCTGTGGCCTAGAGCAATCTCCGCCCACCGCTCATCTGATATGTAGGGAGTCACGAGTCCGACCAATCAACGCGGAAAACTGAAGGCAATCTCACACCGAAAGCACTTGCTAACTGGAGCTGCGTCAGTGATCACGCATCAGTTGTCTCTCAAAGGTAAGGCAGCAGCAGACGTTGCTGAAGTTGCAATAAATCACAATCCACTACACTGAAATAGCAAAACACCTCAATATAACCCAGGATGTCCGCGATGCGGAAAATGCGGGCGGAATCGTGGAATGCAGTCATATAATGGAATTTACCGTATAACGCGGAATGTCACGGAATTTGTCGAAGTTTGGATGAATTAATCAAAAGTAGGTCCGTACACTTAAATCGACTCACGCTATGGACTAGTATCTATAAATATTAAGCCGCTAAAACACTATTTAAATATGAATCCTGCATGTTCTGCATCTCTGTTAATGAATGACACAGACGTGCGGTTTCATTTACTGCACACATACATACATTTCAGCATCTGCCGTCTCACTAAATGAGGACATAAATACATGAACAACATCCCCAGAACTGCTCGCAGACTCACTTCATGAGCATTTGACCGTTTCATTTGAGTAAAACTATCGTCATATCATATATGCATAGGCTACAGAAACTTAAAAGGTCCTCATGGCAACCTGTCAAAATATAAGTTCGGTTTAGCCGAATATGTTACTGTGGTTCAGTAGAATATACGTAATACAACAATTATTACAACTTTTTTTTGTCAGAGCTCTTGTTGTTATTAATTTTGGCATTCATTTTAATTTTTACACCAGACACGTATATCGGTTCAAAATATCGGTTATCGGTCTACTTGATCTGTAATAATCGGTATCGGCCCTGAAAAACACATATCGGTCGACCCCTAGTCTGTGTGTCTGAAACACAGAGAACCACCGCTTTAAACAGGTCTGCACTGATGATTACAGTTTCTTTCATCTGCTTACACACTAAATCTTGTCACTCAAACAGCAGAAGTCTTTGAGATACTCAAAAGCGCTGCGGTTTCTAAAAGAGCTTGATCTGAGTGGGATTGAAATAGGATTGACATCGAAGCAGCGGCTCATTGATGTGATACGAGACTCAAACTGTGACCTGAGGTGAGAAAACATCACTCTGATATTAAAGAGATGTTCATTTACTGCTGATATGAACTAATATATACAGTCAAATATTAGTGAAAGGAGACCTTCAGATGATCATCAAGCTTTACTGCAGCAGAGGGTTATTGTGTCAGAATGATGTAAAGTTGATTAAATGTTGAACACAAAGAAGGAAAGAGAACAAAAGCACACTGTCACAGCTTTATACAGCAATACCTGCTTTATTAATAACATCAGTAATAGTGGATCATTTCAGTCTGAACACAGATTTGATCAGATTGTAGGAAAACGCTGTGAAATCAGATTCCAGCATTGTTGTGAATTTGACTCATTTGTTTCCTTTTCAACTTTTTCTTATTTTCTTTGCACTACATCTCCCACAATTCCTAGTAAACTACATTAAGGGTGAACTCCATATGGGGCACTACATTACCCATATTCCCCTGGTTCTATAAATAGACCTCACTTCCTTCCTTTGTCCCTTTTATGCATTGGTGAGGTGTGGGTGTTTGAATGGGCACCCAACCATGTCCTTTCCTTAGGATGCGTTAAGTAAGTTTGTTTTCCAATTGTATAGTTTGAACTTGTTTAGATATTTAATCCTTATTTGGATTGAGTACCATATTGATGTGTTGTTTGTATGAGTTTGTTTCTCTCTTTTATATTGTTTGTAGTGACCTAAAACCATCCTGTTTATCCTGTGCATCATGTCCATCATGGCAGTCCTGTTCCATATGCATTTGTGAACTGCATGTCATGTCAACTACTAAAGATTCGAGAATCTTCACTTCAATGGAATAAAAGAGCGCAAAGGACTGGTGTTTCTTCCAGTGTTTTAATCAGACACGCCACCAAGTTTCTATAATTTAATGAACTTTGGATATTATAACATCACATATTCAACAAGCATCACATGATCAATGTCTCTGTGTTTTTACTTTCACCAGCAACACTTACTTTACTTTACTTTCAGTTCTTTACTAAGACCAACACAAACATGTTTAAACTAGAGGACAAACATTAACTACTGGAACACCTAACTAAAGCTTTTGATTCAAGGCCAAATCACATTTATATTTGTTCTGTTGTTTATTATATATTATGTACAATCATTTGCACGTGTTTCTCTTTATCATAGTTTGAGATGGTGATGAGAGGAGCAGTGAACCTCAGGTGAGGATCCACAGAAGAGCTTCACTACTGTGTCTATGAGCAGAAATACATGTGATCCATAAATACAGCTGCAAGAGACTCTTTACACTCAAATAATGCAGCATGTGTGTTATTGAATTATTAGTGTTGCTTTAGTATTCAAATGATCATTTTGTTTTATTTAAAGGTGGAACAGAGGAAGAAGCTCAGATGAGTCTGTCTGGATCTTCAGTTTAACACCTAAAAATATTATAATATTTGTATTAAACTCATCCATAATGATTCATGTGTTTCTAATCATGAATGTGATTGTCAAGTGCAGCACTTAAATCTATCAAAAGATATATACAATATTAAATTTTCGTGTCATTTAAAACATTTACATGATCTCTCTCTCATTTTATACTCAGTTACTCTGTTATATACTGCATAGCATCAGTAACTCAACAACCTTACCTACAGTTTTCCTGGAGACACCTGAGACTTATATTACATCAAACAAGAGCTTCTATTTCAGAAAACAAGACAAACATTGTCTACATTTTACCTTTCTGTGATGCGAGTAAAACAAGAAAAAATTGAGTGGGCAATCTGTCATGTGCGGTGAGGTTTAACTATGTTTTAAGTTAATATTTATATATTCTTGATGTAACATCTAAAAATCTTGACAACCTATTGTTATCACGTGTGTGTATATGTGTGTGATGTTTTTGATTGAACTATGTAAATGTTCCAATCAAATCATATTTAATATGTATTGGCTGTAATGTGTAATGTGAGTTTCCATGAGAAGCATTCGAGACGCTGGACAGATAAACACTTTACAAATTACCATAGAAATAAACTCAGTCTATAGAAAAGATGACGGCTGAGCTGTTTTTGACCACTTAGTACCAACACTGTCACAATAATAATCAGAGAGATATGCTTTGAATGAGAACATGTTCATCCAATCAGAATCATGATACCAGGCAGTAAATACCCAGGTAGCCAGCACAATCAGGGCAATTACGGCTGAGTGTCAGCTCACTCGGCTGTGTTCTGGCAGCTCTGGCCCAGTAATGGTTGGCAGATTTGGCATGGCTTTGGATGTGGCCAGATTTGCTCTGAGACACCGCACATTTAGCCACATTATGGACCATACGGGCTGGTCTGATTTTGGCTGAGATATGGGCATGCATACCCGGACCCGGGGGTGGGTCTCCGTTTACACTGTGGTAAATAGCAGGGACACTTAAACTTAAACATAGTATATTTTACCTGCCCATGTTATGTTATTTTTGTGTATTAATTCCTATTAATATTTTTTCATTTTATCCAACAATTTCTTTTTTCTTTAACTACATTTGGAAATTAATTATTTAATTCAATCAATCAATCAAACTTTATTTATAAAGCACTTAAAAAACACAGAAGTGGACCAAAGTGCTGTACAGAGGAATAACACTCATACAAGACTAAAATAGAAATAAAACACATTAAGAAACAATAAAACTGTCAATGTTGAATGTCAGCATCAGATGTCAAAGGCCAGAGAAAAAAGATATGTTTTAAGAGTTGATTTAAATAAAGACAATGAAGAGACCTGCCTAATGGGCAGAGGCAAATCATTCCATAATTTAGGAGCTGCCACAGCAAACGCACGATCCCCTCTGAGCTTACGCTTTGTCTTTGGCACATTCAGGAACAGCTGATCAGCTGACCTGAGAGAATGGGTGGGCGTGTAAGGGTGTAGCAGCTCAGAAATGTAAGGTGGGGCAAGCCCATTTAGGGATTTAAAAACAAATAAAAGAATTTTAAATTTAATCCTAAAATGTACTGGCAGCCAGTGAAGTGATGCCAAAATAGGGGAGATGTGCTCATATTTACGTGTTCCAGTTAAAAGACGCATATTTACATAATTCACATATTGAAACAAGCTTAAAGTGGTTAAGGGAACTTTAACATTACTTTTGCTATATGAGTTTCAAGACATGCGCACTAGCTTTGACATCTAATGACAAAACATGACGGGCGTTTTATGCTGCTAATTGCCAGAATAAAATATTATATATAAATATATATATATAAATATAAAATCATTTTAAGAAACCGTTCTACACATATAATATCTAAGTAATGTTTATTTATAATGAAGCTATAATTGTGAGTTTGCTGACATAGTGCTAGCGTTTAGCTCCAATCATTATCGAACACACCTGATCCAGCTAATCAAGATCTTCAGTGTCATTAGAAACTTCCAAGCAGGTGTGAGTTAGAGCTAAACTTGCAGAGCTGTGGCCCTCCAGGAATTGAGTTGTACACCACTGGAGTCAGGATTGTGGACTGTTTTGTGTGTATTTTGCTCCCCATGTGTTCCCTGTGGTGCAGTTTCCCCAGTCTGATTGTGTTCATGCGATCCAGGTGTGTCTCGTCATTTAGATTAATTGTCCTGTCTTTATAAGCCCCAGTCCATTCAGTCAGTGTTTGTCGGTCCTTGATTGTCTTCCTGAGCGTCTTCCTTACCTGACCTCCCTGTGTCATATTAAAGTCCTTCGTTTTGTGAAACCTCGTCTCCGTGCCTCCCTCCCTGACTCCTCCGTGCGACTGATCTCTTTTTTTTGTTTCTTCAATCAGTGCAAGTGCAGGGACTGGCAGTGCATCAGACGGAGAGATTGAACAGTTCATCAAAAGATGGCTGCTCACTTTTAACAGAGATGGGGGAGAAAAAGAGCGAGACCGAATGCTAACAGTATGTATCAATTGTTTCTTTCATCTTTCTCTGCTGAAGTCCACACTGCCAAATCATCATTTACATTACATTTACATTTATGCATTTAGCAGACGCTTTTATCCAAAGCGACTTACATTGCATTCAAGTTACAGTTTCTACATTTTAGAAGCTCTTGCTTTCCCTGGGAATCGAACCCATGATCTTAGCGTTGCTAACGCCATGCTCTACCAGTTGAGCTACAGGAAAGCTGTCCATACATTGTCCATAAATGTCATCACATTTCCATAACAAGATCAACAATGCTCCAGATATGCGTGATCTCTTCAGAACATTTAATTCTCTCCTCTGTCCCCCTCCACCACCTCCCACCACTTCTATCACAGCTGATGATTTTGCAACTTTTTTTACAATCAAAACTAAAACAGTCAGTAGTCAGTTTTCACCTCCACTCACACAGGACCCCCAACCAACTAGATCCACTGCTCAAACTCCCATCTTCTCCTTCTGTCCCCTCACTGAGGCGGAAGTATCCAAACTTCTCCTCTCCAGCCATCCTACAACATGTCCTCTAGACCCTATCCCCTCGCAACTTCTCCAAGCAATCTCTCCCGCACTCTTACCAGCACTCACACACATTATCAACACATCTCTCCTCACAGGCATCTTCCCCACTGCATTCAAGCAGGCTCGGGTAACCCCACTGCTCAAAAAACTACATTAAACACTTCTCTTTTAGAAAACTACAGACCTATCTCTCTCCTTCCATTCATTGCCAAAACACTCGAACGAGTTGTCTTTAACCAGGTCTCATTGTTTCTTTCACAGAACAACAAACTGGACGCTAAACAGTCAGGTTTCAGGAGTGGCCATTCAACTGAGACTGCGCTACTATCGTTCACTGAAGCCCTGCGAATTGCAAAAGCCAATTCCAAATCATCAGTCCTCATTCTGCTGGATCTGTCTGCCGCTTTTGACACTGTCAATCATCAGATCCTCCTGTCCACCCTCTCATCACTGGATATCACTGGGATTCCACTTCGCTGGTTTGAATCCTATCTCACTGGTCGGTCTTTCAGGGTGGCCTGGGGAGGGGAGGTATCCAAAGCACATAAATTGGTCACTGGGGTTCCCCAGGGATCGGTTCTTGGACCCCTCCTCTTCTCCACATACACTACATCACTGGGGTCCCATCATACAGGCACATGGCTTCTCCTACCATTTCTACGCTGATGACACACAGCTCTATCTCTCATTTCGACCAGATGATCCAACGGTAGCTGCACGGATCTCAGGCTGCCTGGCGGACATCTCAGCATGGATGAAAGAAAACCATCTACAGCTCAACCTGGCAAAGACTGAGCTTCTTGTCTTCCCTGCAACTCCAACTCTACAGCATGATTTCACGATTCAGTTAGGTTCATCAACAATTACCCCATCAGCTTCGGTCAGAAATCTTGGTGTAATCTTCGATGACCAGCTGACCTTCAAAGAGCACATTGCAAAGACTGCTCGATCTTGCAGGTTTGCACTACACAACATCAGAAAGATCAGGCCCTTTCTGACAGAGCATGCTGCACAACTTCTTGTCCAGGCCCTTGTCATTTCTAGACTAGACTACTGCAATGCTCTTCTAGCTGGACTTCCATCAAACACAATCAAACCTTTACAAATGATTCAGAATGCAGCGGCACGACTGGTCTTCAACGAGCTCAAGAGAGCCCATGTTACACCTCTCTTTGTCTCCTTGCACTGGCTACCAGTTGCAGCTCGCATCCAGTTCAAGACACTGATGCTTGCATATAGAACAATAACAGGCTCAGCACCCACCTACTTCCACTCACTATTACGAACTTACATCCCCTCCAGAAGCCTGAGATCTGCTAGTGAGCGACGCCTCGTGGTACCATCACAGAGAGGCTCAAAATCACTCTCCAGAACATTCTCTTTCACCGTTCCTGGCCGGTGGAATGATCTTCCCACCCCCATCCGGAATACTGGATCCCTGTCAATCTTCAAGCAACAACTGAAAACTCATCTCTTTCAACTCTACTTGACTATATAAAAAAAAAATAAAACTCTTTCACTTTTTCAAAATCTTCATCTTTCTCTTTATCTTTCTCTCCTTCCCTTGCTAGCTTGTACTTATTTGAACAATGCCTGAGACTTAGTGTTATTGGCACTTCCTCTGTATGTTTGCCTCTTCAAGATTAATCGCTTTATGTACTCCCCAATTGTAAGTCGCTTTGGATAAAAGCGTCTGCTAAATGACTAAATGTAAATGTAACAAATTCTTCTAAAGGTATGTTCCAAATGTTAACATGTAACCACAGTTTATGACAAGCCGTTTAGACTTTTATTCATTCTCAGGATATACATTTTTGATATCAACAATTCAGTTTTTACTAGTTAAAATGCTACTTGTTGAAAATTATATATCAGAAGTACAATTACTAGTAAAACTCTTTTCTTGATATCAACAATTTAATTGTTGATATCGGGAATTTAATTGCTGATAATGGCAATTAATTGTTGATATCTGCTACTTATTTCTTACGTTAAAAAACGTTTCACTAGTAAAAAATTGTTATTTCTGATATCATGAATTCATTTTTGGATATGTGCATAGCAATTAATAACTTTTTTTGGATAAGTGCATAATTTAATGACGAGTGCTGCCCATTATGAATGTTTATGGTGGATAGACGACAAGGTACAGAGCCCAAAAGAGAACAGCACATTCGATTGCCCTTTCATGAAAAGAAAATGCTCCAGTAGTGTAACGAAACGTGAGTCATGGGGATCCATTTGCAAGGCTTTATTAGAAGATGTGGTCATGAAAAAAAGCATTGGTCGGTACACAGCAAACATATGCGAGGCGAGACAAAGAGTAATCCTAGGGCAAGCGTAGGTCTGCGATCGGCGAACAATATCCAACAGGGCAAGGCTGAGAGATAATCCAAACGAGGTGCAAACAGAGTCCAAACGGCAAGGCAAAGGGTTAATCCAGGTAACACGGGCAGGTATCAAGCACGAGAAAACAGGCAAGGCAAGACTATAACAACTGCGTGGGCTCTGTAAAGTAGCTATCGCTAGGATATATGCTATACAATACTCGGCTGAGAGGACGATGAAGTCCATGGTTTATGTAGGGTGTGCGATCAGCTGTGTCGTCAGTGCAATGGATGATGGGAATTGTAGTCTGAGGTGGTGTGCAACAGTTAGTGTAGTGCAAGAGTCCATGTGGTGAGCAACTGGCCTCTGGTGGTGAGTTAACAGAAGTTCATAGACCAGATTCATGACAACACTAACTCCGCCTACTAACGTGTGTTAACGTTAGACAATACTGTGAAAACTGTCGTATCGGCTTCAGTGGCGCAGGTGGTACAGCATAAGGCAGTTTCTCTTTGACGCGATCGACCTGGATTCGATTCTGCCGACCTCGCTCTACTCTCTTTTCAAATCCTGTGTCACATCTATAAAATATGTATACAATAAAAACATTCATTCCACACAGACTGATATATTTCAAGTGTTTATTTCTTTTAATTTTGATGATTATAACTGACAACTAATGAAAACCCCAAATTCAGTATCTCAGAAAATTAGAATATTACTTAAGTCAAGTCACCTTTATTTATATAGCGCTTTTAACAATACAAATTGTAACAAAGCACTGCACAATATCAAAATAGGCAAATTGTGTCAATAATGTAAAATGACAGGATTTAACAATCAATTATCAGCTGAATGCATTTCATTATTGAATTTAGTAATGGCATTGTCTAGCTTAGTTCAGTTTAAATAATATCTGTGCAATCAAGTCGATGATTGTGCTGGAAATGAAGTGTCCCCAACTGAGCAAGCCAGAGGCGACAGCGGCAAGGAACGAAAACTCCATCGGTGACAGAATGGAGAAAAAACCTTGGGAGAAACCAGGCTCAGTCGGGGGGGCAGTTCTCCTCTGGCCAGACGAATCAGTAGTTTGTTCCAACTGCAGCAAAGTCAGATTGTAAGTGGTCCACTGGTTCCAGGGGTCTTTCCCCGATGGATGTCTAGGTGACGAGGTCCTCACTGGAGATCTGTCTCTGGAGCTCATCTATGTGTCCTAGACTCCACTGATGGTCAGGGCTGTAGAGGTTGTCTCCAGGTGCTGATCCTCCATTTATGGCAGACTTTGGTTAAGTCAGTATAATCGCTGATGGTTGGCTTCCTCTGAGGTCCTCGGAGGGGTTGTCATCGTCTCTTCTCAGGTGTTCGGTCATCTCAGATCGTTTAAGGGTTGGATCCAGACTGAAGCTTGTGTAATTCCTAGCTACCACGGGATGTTAATCCAGAAACATAGAAACAGTAAGACAATTAGCATAGCAGTTGTTCCATCCAGGAATAACCCTGGATGAAATTATCAGTATAACCCAAGCTAAAGCATAATAATGTGCATTTGTTCAGATAGACTGGCAATACAAGATTGTGAGATGCATTATATGAATGCTTGGCTAAAGAGATGCGTCTTTAATCTAGGTTTAAACAGAGAGAGTGTGTCTGAACACCGAACGTTATCAGGAAGGCTATTCCAATACAAGACCAATACAAAGAAAGGATTTTTAGAAATCTTGGCCAACTGAAAAGTATGAACATGAAAAGTATGAGCACGTACAGCACTCAATACTTAGTTGCGGCTCCTTTTGCCTGAATTACTGCAGCAATGCGGCGTGGCATGGAGTCAATCAGTCTGTGGCACTGCTCAGGTGTTATGAGAGCCCAGGTTGCTCTGATAGTGGCCTTTAGCTCTTCTGCATTGTTGGGTCTGGCATATCGCATCTTCCTCTTCACAATACCCCATAGATTTTCTATGGGGTTAAGGTCAGGCGAGTTTGCTGGCCAATTAAGAACAGGGATACCATGGTCCTTAAACCAGGTACTGGTAGCTTTGGCACTGTGTGCAGGTGCCAAGTCCTGTTGGAAAATGAAATCTGCATCTCCATAAAGTTGGTCAGCAGCAGGAAGCATGAAGTGCTCTAAAACTTCCTGGTATACGGCTGTGTTGACCTTGGACCTCAGAAAACACAGTGGACCAACACCAGCAGATGACATGGCACCCCAAACCATCACTGACTGTGGAAACTTTACACTGGACCTCAAGCAACGTGGATTCTGTGCTTCTCCTCTCTTCCTCCAGACTCTGGGACCCTGATTTCCAAAGGAAATGCAAAATTTACTTTCATCAGAGAACATAACTTTGGACCAGTCAGCAGCAGTCAAGTCCTTTTTGTCTTTAGCCGAGGCGAGACGCTTCTGACACTGTCTGTTGTTCAAGAGTGGCTTGACACAAGGAATGCGACAGCTGAAACCCATGTCTTGCATACGTCTGTGCGTAGTGGTTCTTGAAGCACTGACTCCAGCTGCAGTCCACTCTTTGTGAATCTCCCCCACATTTTTGAATGGGTTTTGTTTCACAATCCTCTCCAGGGTGCGGTTATCCCTATTGCTTGTACACTTTTTTTCTACCACATCTTTTCCTTCCCTTCGCCTCTCTATTAATGTGCTTGGACACAGAGCTCTGTGAACAGCCAGCCTCTTTTGCAATGACCTTTTGTGTCTTGCCCTCCTTGTGCAAGGTGTCAATGGTCGTCTTTTGGACAACTGTCAAGTCAGCAGTCTTCCCCATGATTGTGTAGCCTACAGAACTAGACTGAGAGACAATTTAAAGGCCTTTGCAGGTGTTTTGAGTTAATTAGCTGATTAGAGTGTGGCACCAGGTGTCTTCAATATTGAAACTTTTCACAATATTCTAATTTTCTGAGATACTGAATTTGGGGTTTTCATTAGTTGTCAGTTATAATCATCAAAATTAAAAGAAATAAACACTTGAAATATATCAGTCTGTGTGGAATGAATGTATACATTATACAAGTTTCACTTTTTGAATGGAATTAGTGAAATAAATCAACTTTTTGATGATATTCGAATTATATGACCAGCACCTGTAGAGGCTTTTATGAGAATGCAAGCCATAGAATACCAGAAAACACAATTATCGGACCATATTAACCAATTTTGTCTTTGAAAGCACACTATCAAGCAATGCCAGAACAGACTATTTACACTGTGGGTCAAGTTATGAACATACCGAATGTCATTTACTTAATTTAAAACTTCTGTGCATTTCAAAAGGTATTGCAACACCCCCGTCTTACTCAAATGTTTATTTGTGCTAATATTCATTATAGGTACTTGACTGCCTCAAAAGAGCTCTTCTCATGTCTGGTGTAGTATTAAATAATATCTGGGCCATAGCACACACCCACCACCAGAGGGGTATGCAAAAGAAGCCAGGGACGGTGAGGGCCAGCAGCAGCATTCTCCAGTCTCGCAAGAAGTATGCAGCCAGTGGAAGCATCATGTACCCGATGGAGAAGAACAGACACACGCCAAGAGTGGAGAAGACGTCACGAACGGAGGGGCTCAGGATTTCCATTCCTAGGGGAAGGGCTTCTGAATTATATTATGAGAATACTTTTAATGTAGATTCAAAAACATGCATTTGGTGTGCAATTTTTTACCTAAAAATGTTTTGGCTTGTCAAATATAAACTGAGGGGAGAAAAAGTTGAAATGTAAAGTAGAATATAGCAAGCAAGAAAGTCAGAATTATGAGATTAAGTCACAGTTACCTTTTTCATTTTTTATCTCATGACTGAAACAAGCTTCCATACTTTTTAATAAACTGTTTATGACTGAAGCCATAACACAACAATGTATAGATTAGATGTGATAATTCAGTGCTTGTATGAAATACACACTAAAGGTAAGAGCACATCAAAAATCTTTACCTAACACAAACGCTGCGACGTAGTTTGAGATCTGGCCCATTCCAACAATGAAGAACAGCAAACAAAAAATCCACCAAGATGGGGAGAAGACTTGGACGAAGGTGAATACCGTCTGAATCGCCATGGTAACAAACAGCACTATTTTCCTGCCAAACCTAAAAATCAAGAAGAAGCAAGATCATTTCAAATAGACATCTAGCGTTGTGTGGGGGTGCTCAAAAAAGTAAATGGAACCATTCATCATCAGAGTATAACACTAAGTCAGTTAAACGTCAGGGATATCAGTATGTCCAGTCACGAAGCAGAAGTAATTATTCTGTTACGTTTATATAGGCACTCAAATCACGTTACATGTGAGAGGGGATCTCCAGAACCACCACCAGTGATTGTGAATCTCTTTCTCCTGCTTTGGTGCAAATGAAAGTGACACCAGGTGCTCTGGAGAGGCATGGACCACAGATGACCACTCTCTCTTTATTCTTCATGACTGGTTTTAGGGTCTTTGTCACTGCTTGTAACATGAATCAGAACCTGGAGTCCTTTCAGGTTGCACAGGTAGTCCAGCTCCTCCAGATCTGTGCAGTCACAGGGAGGTTTGTTGTGTCTCAAGAGCATGAGCAGATGCCAGGAGACAAGAGCTGGACTGGGCTGTAGAAGGACCCATCAGCAGCACCAGTATCTGCTCCTTTGGGCGATTAGAAACAGGAGGAGCACGGACAGAACCTATGAAATGAGCTCCAGGAGGTGACTGGTGTGTATGTTTCTGACCCAACTGACTCCATGAGGGCCGATGTCTTGTAAAAGATCCCTTTTAAAAATCATATTTCATAATCAAAATTACATATTTAAACATTTTGTCCCATGGAAATATTTGCTTAACGTCTTTCCTCATTTAGTATATGCGATAATATGCTGTACGTACTATATATCTATCAGTGATGGGAATAATGGCGTTATAAATAAACTGCATTACTTTTTTCAGTAACGAGTTATCAAACGAATTACTGTTTCCCCCGTTACAACGCCATTACCGTTACTGACAATAAAATGCGGTGTTACTATAAATTAGGTAACTGAAGCGGGTTTAATCCGAGTAGGGTCTCTCTCAGCCGTAGGACCTGAACAGTTTTTTTCTCTGGTTTGTGTGTGTTCGGGGGTGGAGCGGGACACATAACCGCTGATGATTGGTGTGTCTGTGAACGAGGTGTGTTTGAGAACGTGATGATTGGCTTACGTAGAGTACATTTCTATCGTTTGCCAACCAGAGGCAGATAGTAGTGTAGTGCGGGTGTTCACACATAAGCACAGTTACACACACCAACGACCAGTCCAGGAGTCAGCGCGATGGCGAGTCCAACGATTTCAAAGGTAGCTTTTCCCACATTGAGGTGAAAGGCAAGAATGTTTATATAACGTATAACTTATGCCCAGGAAGAAAGAGTCTCTCCGCGTCGGTGGCAAGTAATTCTAATCTAATGAAGCACCTCACATCGTCACATGCCGCCACTAAAATAGTGGCTAAGAACGCAATTGATAACGTGAGCCCCGCTACCAAAGCAGGAGACGGAGCCACGACATCAAAGCAACTAAAACTAGATTGGTACATTGTTCAGTATTATATTGAGAGCACTTCTTGTTAAAGTGTTTACTTTTGGGAGGAAGAAAATACTTCAAGTAAGCTACAGCATGTCTACCAGTTGTGAAGTTGTGTGGCAGTTTTATCATTTTAATTTGCACTACAAAGTGTGTAACGTTATGTATATTTATTATTTATTTATTTTTTGGTACATTTCTTAAGAAGCATAATTTATATTTAGACTTATTTGTTGGCCAGTTGTGGTCTGTGCAATAAATATTAACAGTTCTTAACCATCTATTGTGTTTTATTGTTCCACTATAGCAAATTATATTGAAAATATATTGAATTTGATCTGTCTCTCGCACATTGTCCCACAGCAACATTAAAATAGTGTAGATTAGTGTACAATGTTTTATAATTTATTCTATTTAGTGTCCATTTCATTCATTTAACATATTTAATATTGGGAGCATCCAAGTTATTTGACATATATATATATTAGAGGTGGTCATAGATTAATTTTTTTAATCTAGATTAAAATGGCTCATTTGAATTCTGCCGAAGGCATTCAGAATATGTGTGCTACCCAAATAATGACTAAAAGTAAGTCTTTGAGAACGGGTTTCTCAAGCCAGGTGGCGCATTAGACCAGGGGCTCATCTCCTGTTTCCAAAATGCATCACAAACTTTAATCTCTTCCCGTCCCAATCCCACGAAAAAACTGGAGGAAAATCCCGTTCCACTCCCGGAAGAATGACTCCCATTCCCTCCCACTCCCGTGTTGTTGTTTTTTTTTGTTTTTTTTGCCGATAACTGTCAATTACAGTAAAAATATAGTACAGATCACAGCGTGCCCACCTTATTAGTTGAATAAAAACCCAAAATGTCGTTTTTTGTTATTATATTGAACTGAAAGCCATCTTATGCACAGTGTTGCACAGATTAAATTTCATGTAAATCATCCATGCTAACACACACGTCTTCTATTTTTATTTTTTAGACATTTCACTCTCTATAGATATATTTTTATATATCTATAAAGTTTCGAAGTTTCTCGCTCAAGTTCACATGAGACCTAAAGCGCATCCTGTTTGCTTAAAAGCGCAACGTTTCGTTGTTATTCTGAGTGCACACAAATAAACGTAGAGTCTTTACAGATTCGAAAGATGTATTAGGCTACTTTTATCTGTATGACCAAAAATGACGGAGATTTTAAGAGCAAGTGAGCGCACCGGAGCCTGTCCTGCAGCAAACGCGCTTCCACACAAACACTTCAATAGCGCACATTTCTCTAGTTAACATCATATTGAGCGGCCATGTAAAGTTGCTACTACATACATCTTTCAGATGAAAAGCCATATTTGAGGTTGATGAATGATAGGTGAGCGTGTGGATGTCCTGCCCGAGTGTATTACCACATAGACCAGCCGTTAACAATCTGTCCATCACGGACTGCGAGCCTCTAGTTCGAAGACTCGTTCTCGCCCCCTACAGTGCAATTCGGCTAGGTATACATCCGTGCTAAAATATCAGGGTGAAAGTCATCATAGCTTGCGTAGTATAGACCCAGCTCCCAACCCAACTTTGAGAATAGATTAACGCCGATATTTTTTTTATCGCCCGATAAGAGTCTCACGTTAACGCAGCACGTTAACGCCGATAACGGCCCACCACTAATATATATATTTTTAAGTAACGCAATAGTTACTTTGCCTGGTAATTAGTTACTTTTATAATGATGTAGCTCAATTACTATTTGTGAGAAGTAACTATAACTATTTACATTTTTAAAGTAACGTGCCCAACACTGATATCTATGAATATGCTAATTGGTCCCCGCCTCCACTCAATGACACCAGCTCAGAACTCCTTCACTTTCACTCAGTTAACGAAGTAGTAAAAGCTACACAAAGGCAATATTGTATAAATGGTTATCGGAGAGGGAATCTGTAAGTGCATGAATTCAAATTCTGAATGGATTATAGTTTAGATAGTTTGCAAAGACCACGTTTATCATCACTAAAAAGTTATCACTCGTTTTAGTTCATCTCAATCTCATGAAATTTCCTTATGATTAATAAAGTTTTACACTGGACACTGAATCTCTAATTTACATTGTGTCTATGCTTCGTTATAATGAGAGGATTGACGAGCTCGCAGAACTCAGCGGTAAGAGGATTCTGGCTAACTGAAACTAATCTGATTGGACAAAGCAACAGATATGCCTGTGATTGGCTACATTGCTCCACGCTGCGAAAAACTAGTAACTCAAAACCTTTGAGCATATATGAAAAGTCTTGCTGCACACATTGTCTGGATTACTCAGTGCTTCTGGAATTATTTTCTTTGGAAGGTAAAAAAAATAAAAATAAATGGCCAATTTGGTATGTTACTTGTTTATTAAACAGCTGAATAAAAGCAATATTTATTTAGTGTCAGCATCCCTGAAAGTAAGGGACAAACAGAACCACCACACTCTTGCTCATGTCATACTGCAAAGAGAATAGGGCTACCAACAAACAATTGTTAATCTAATGATTATTAGAGTGATTAATAAACTAATTGTCAAATATTGCACAGATTAATCAGTAGGCTTTAATCAGTTAACCAGCTTTCCCAATTTGTTCAAATATTGAGTTACAGTGCATTCAGAAAGTATTTAGACCCACTTCACTTTTTTCAGATTTGCTTTGTTGCAGCCTGATAGTACAATCCTTTAGATAAAATGCTCAGTAATCTACACTCCGTACTTCATAATGACAGAGTGAAAACAATTTTAGAATGTCTGTAAATGTATTTATTTTTTAACCCTGAAATATCACATTTACATAAGTATTCAGACCCCTTTACTCTGTACTTAGTTACAGCCTCGAGTCTTTTTGGGTGTGATGCAACAAGCTTTGCACACCTGGACTGGGGGATTTTCTGCCATTGTTCTTTGCAAATCCTCTCAAGCTCAGTCATGTTGGATGGGAACCATCGGTGGACAGTCATTTTCAGGTCTATCCAGAGATGTTCAATCGGGTTCAAGTCAGGGCTCTGGCTGGGCCACTCTAGGACATTCACAGAGTTGTCTCCGAGCCACTCCTGTGTTGCCTTGGCTGTGGGTTTAGGGTCATTGTCATGCTGGAAGGTGAACCTTCAGCACAGTCTGAGGTCCTGAGGAACAGGTTTTCATTGAGGATATCTCTGTACTTTGCTCCATACAGTTTTCCCTCAACTCAGTCCCTGCCGCTGAAAAACAGCCCCACAGCATGAGGCTGATACCAGCACACTGTTCTCTTGAGATGAGCAGAGCTGGTCTCCTTCAAACATGACGCTTGGTAATGAGGTTCATCAGACCAGATAATCTTGTTTCTCAGAGTCTGAGGGTCCTTTAAGTGCTGTTTTGCTAATTCCAAGTGTGTGTCTTCACTGAGGAGAGGATTGAGTTTGGCCACACCGTCATAAAGCACAGATCGGTGGAGTGTTGCGGTGATGTTTGTTCTTCTGTAGGTTTCTCCCATCTGCACATATGATCATGGAGCTCAACTAGACTGACCATCAGGTTTGTGGTCACCAGTCTAGACAAGGCCCTTCTCCATCAGTTGCTCAGTTTGGCTGGACGACCAGTTCTAGGAAGCATTTGAGTATTATGGAGGCCACTGTGCTCTTTGTAGCCTTCTCCAGATCTGTGCCTCGATACAATCCTGTCTCTGAGCTCTGCAGGCAGCTCCTTTGACCTCATGGCTTAGTTTTCTCTCTGAAATGCATTATCAGCGGTGAGACCTTTTATAGAGAGGTGTGTGTGTCTTTCCAAATCATGTCCAATCTATTTAATTTATCACAGGTGGACTCCAATCAAGGTGTAGAAACATCTCAGCAGTGATTGAGAGAAACGGGAGGCACCGGGGATACATTTCAAGCGTTGTTTTTTTTTCTGTTTAATAAATTTACAGACTTTTCAAAAATTCTGTTTTCAATTTGTCATTATGAGTTACGGAGTGTAGATTAATGAGGAAAAAAAATATTACAATAATAGTATAAGGCTGCAACATAACATTTGAAAAAAGTGAAGGGTGTCTGAATACTTTCTGAATGCACTATAACTGTATTTATATATTAATTGGCACTCTGACACACTAACTGTGTCCCAAATCAATCCTTCAAAGGCTGAATTCGAAGACTGATTGAATCATGGCTGGCCCAGTTCAAAGACTCCTTCAAATGTGGCCTCAAAATAAATCCTTCCTTTCTTGGACAAAGAAGGATACAAGAACTCGATCGTTCACAACCCAGACTATCCTGAGATTCACTGCACGCTGAGGACAACAAGATTTCTTGAGAGAAAAGTCTGGACTACAGTAAGTATTGGTTTAAACTTCCTTTGATAGATGCAGCCTTTGGACACAGTATTCTGCTGGATTGCTGCAGGGCTCTATTATAGTCTTGCACTGCAGCACGTTGTGTTACGTTTTTAATCTAATACATCATATGAGATTTAACTACTATTAGACAACAAAAAATGTTGATATTTATTTTTCATCATCAGTGTTGTTGATAATGTCAACTGTTTGTTTCAGCTCTACCAGTGATCTAAAAACACAATCAGCATGTAATTATAATATTCATATTGTGATGTTTTTAACCTGTCCGACATCTGTCCAGAGATCACAGAGCCAGTCAAAACACCACAGAAGAAGATTGAGGAGGTCAGCGGAGCCCTCCAGTCATCTGCACACACCAGATCCCACTGTGATTGAACAAACAATGCACATTTAACATGATTATATTCATTTGCAGAGGGAAAATACATTTTAAACTAAGTTGCTAGAAGTGACACATCTCATGCCCTAAATAGAATACTTATGCTCCTAATTAAATACCAAATAAATTAAGCCAAGACTATTTCTTAGATGGGGAATTTGTCAAAATAACTACTTTTAACAAATTCCAGTTACACAAATGTTATTCATAAAAAAAAATTGTGACAGTCAATCTCTACATGATTTCACAATTAGTTTTTCACAATCAAAATGACGGTGATTTATTATTCTAGTTTTGCAGAACGTCGCGGTTATTTATGACATGAGAATAAGGCCTGAAGTTAAGGAGAATATAATTATAGTTTCATAATGATTTTTGGTCTTCTCAAAGCAATCTGTGGTGATTGAATCGGTTCATTGAAAAGAATCGATTTGTTCATGAATCATACACATCTTCTGCATCTGATGGATTATAAGTGACGTTATGTTTTATGAAATATAGTGAAGTAAAATTTACTCAAAATAAAAGTACTCCAGTAAAATACAGATACTTGAAACATTTACTTAAGTACAGTATTCGACTGGCTGTAGACTATATTTTTCCAGGACAATAACAGTGGAAATATTAAATTGTTTTTGTACTCAACACCTAAAGGCATGCATCTATACAGAAACAGGCTTTCAAAAAACATTCTCAGACAAATGTTGACCTGAAAAACATTACTACATCCGAATATAAAAGCTTAGACATGAGTAAGTACCTCTGAAACGACCGTGGAGATGTATGTCCCTTGATCATACTCCCAGCCGTCCATGCAGTCTTCTCGGGGAATAGCCGAGACATTCACATCCACCCACGGGAGCAGACCTCGGTCCGAATAGCTTCTCACGATGTCCATTCGGTGTCTTGAACATTGGCTGAACCGAGAGTCCTCCTCGTCGAGAGGAATAGACGCGTTTCTCCATTCCTCCGTGATGTTCAGAGCTGCGGGGATGAGACAGTGATGAGCAGGTGTATCGCCCATGAAAACCATGGATAACCCCGTGAAGCCGTTGGGAATAATGCTCAAACACAAAAGAATAAACACGGTCCTCTGAAAGGGTCCCCATTCTCCCAGGAACGCGGTGCGCTCGTCGTAGTCTGGGCAGCTCATGTTAGTCGCAGCGCTCGCACCCAAGTCTCCCGGAAGTTCCGGGAGTCTCCCGCATATTGATAGCGGCTCCCTGATGCCCGCAAATGAGTTAAAATATCCCGGAATCTAGAGCGAGTGATCAAGAGCGCGCATGCGAGACAGAGACTGTGCTTCAACACATGTAGCGCGCGCACGGCAGAAAGGGAGAGGGAGCGAGGGACCTTGCGTGTGCGTGCGTGTGCTAGTCTGCGTGTGTGCCTCATGAAGCGCATGTAATACAGAGAGCGTCCTGATTGGCCTGTTTCGGTAAGTCAACCAATCAATTGTCAGTGTGGGCGGGCTTTTATCTCTTATCCCGACAGTGTTGCCAGATTAGAAATGTCAAAGTATCGTACCAAAACCTCAAAATTATCGTTTTTTGAGAAAAATTATCGTACAAGAACCAAACGCATAAAATATATATATTTTACAACAATTTTATTTTCCAAAAAATTTTACAGCCAATTTAAACAAGCTGTGTAATACGCTCACACACTAACTGGAGGAAGTCTGGCTAACGTTACTTAATTTTTTTTTTTGCCAAAGTGCAAAAGATATGCCGACAGTCCACATTTTGAACTAGAGCATAATTAAACTGATAAAGAGAGAGAAAAAAAGTGCACAATTAACACTCGAAAGATTCAAATTCGATCTCTAAGTCGCTGTCATCATCAGATGCCACATCCACTTGTGCTGTGTTGGCAGATGTTGTTGGTTGGGGAATCCTTTTACGGTACAGATTGCATGCCGTCATGGAGCGCAGCATAGTGTTCGTCGGTTTGAAGGCGTGACACCCACCAGCATTCTTCACACACTCCGATGTGTGCAGGAGTCCATTCAGAGTGTCTGTGATAAGTCGGTTTCGTGGTTTTGTTTTGATTAGATTTACTTTTGAAAACACTCGTTCGCATGACGCATTTGAGTGGGGAAACACAAGCACATCCAGAGCAAACTTCCCCAGTTCGCTGAACACGGCTATCCCCTGGAAATCCTCCAACGTAGAAATATGATGCCAAAATTCATCGATATCCATTTCTTTCGTGTCTTCACTCAAGGCCATGAGAGGCAATCGCCTCCACTGGTCATCAATGACTTGGAGACGGTCTGTGTCTGACATGTTAATGAGCCGTGGCACTTGTTCCATGAGGGGGAGCAGAGACGGATGCTCAACTCGTGCGTTTGCATCTGTTGCAGTGGCAGGAGAAAGGCATACAAGGCAGGTCAAGAGAGCATCATCAAAATCAAATCGTTTCTTGATTTCCCCGCAGGCAACCTGTAGAAAGTTCTGACAGCGCACATAAAAATCGGTCAGATTTGCTGGCGCAATTTTTGCCTGCTGCACATGCTGCATCACCTTTATGCCCAAGTACATTGAGCTCAGTGCGATCTTTGGGCCATTATTGATGTCAATGTCTTTCAGTGGAGTGCGCATGACATGGTCCCTATCCATGAACGTCAGAAGCAGATCTTTGTAAGTCTCGCAGACCTTGCTTCTCAATGAAGTGATCACCACCTTTTCACTCTGAAAATACTGATTAAGATCTGTGAATTTTGGTAGGACCCATTCAAGGAAATAATAGAAGAGGCGTAGAGACTGGTCATTGAGTGAGTGAAAAATAGTCTCCGCAGCAGTAAGTCTGGCCTCAAGCCACTGATCTGTGAAAAAAAGACGGAGAGCATCCCATTGCGCAGACACACGTTTTACAACGTCGTTCAGTGACAGCCATCTAGTCTGTGACGGCTTGAGCATTTTGTGGGGCTCAACATGGCAAAAATCTTGAAATTCTCGGAGTTGCGCGATACGTTTTGCGCTGTTTTTGAAGTACCCATAAATGTTTCTGGCTAAATCCTCACACCTGCGAGGGAGTTGTCTGCATGCCTCGCTTGCGCAAAGGTGCAGTGAATGGCACACGCAGCGCTGCACTGTGATGCCTGGAAGATCACTCTTGAGGCGGCTGGAGACAGAGTTGTGTTTCCCCATCATTGTGTTGCAGCCATCTGACCCGAACCCCACAATATTTTCGAGTGGTACACCTGCATCAGTAAATGATTTCATCATCTCGGCGTAAAGTCGTTCCGCAGTGGCTCCCTCTCTAGCATGTCTGTGGTCGTCTGTGTTCGAGAAGAGTTGTACTAGTTTCCAAAACCTGGTCTGAATCTTCCTTGGTCCCTCATCAAAAAAACGAACTACTACACACAGCGTTTTTACATTGCCTATGTCAGTTGATTCGTCAATCAAAACACTGAATTTCTTTCTTTTAAGAATTTCTGTTAGACTTTCAGAATAACAATCCCCAATGACATGCTTGGTTATAGCAGTCGTCTTTGTGCGCCCAAGGGTAATATTTTGGGCTATTTTTGAATCGTGGAAAATATCTTTTAAGACCAAGACCAAATGGTCTGAGATTCTCAGGGGTACGTTGTGCTCTGCCATGAACCCTGTTAACTTGATTTCAGCATTCTTCACAGATTCATCTAACTTTTGTTTTTCAGACGGTTTCTGTAGGCATTGTGCTATGGATCTTTGTGATGGGGCTAGATTTTTCTTTTTATCTGTATGTTTCTTGGACTTTTCATGATTTTTTAAAACCGTGATCTCTGCCACCATTTGGACGTTGCAACAACGACAGGCTGCTTTCGCATCGTTTCCTGGGACAGGTTTTAGCCATCCTGCAAAAGTGGGGTCTTTTTCCCACTCTGTCCTATATGTTTGTGGCCTATGCTTACTTTTCCGCTGCTCTTCAGACTCTGCTTTCCTCTTCGCCCCTCCACTGTCCTCACCTTTCCTTTCTGAACTCATTTTTTTTAGCACTTTACTGCTTCGTTTTGTTAAACTGATAATTGTCTCTGTCTAAACTGAACTGTCTTCTTCGGCAGAAGAACGACTGAAAACTCTGAAATTATCGTACATTATGGGATTTTTTCCATTATTGATCGTACATCGTACAGAGGTCAAAATTATCGTATAAATACGATAATTATCGTACATCTGGCAACACTGTATCCCGAGTCCCGAACTGAATATTCAGTTCAGTATATCTAGAAACAAGAGCGCCATGGCAGAGGGAGAGGGCCCCAAAAAACGAAAATATAAGACACATTTTACCCAAGACTACACGAAAGTGTACCCCTGTCTTATAAAAGTGAAAAATAATGACAGTCTTGCACGCTGTACAGTTTGCAATAGCGACTTCAGCATTGCCCATGGTGGGTTAAATGATTGTAGAAGACATGTTGAGGTGAGTTCATCAAGTTTCATTTGATTTCATGTGCATATTATTCAGGTCGGCTAACAACTAGCTACATGAAAACACCTTAGACATTTAAAATTGCAATGGAATATAAATAAAAGCAGTTTACATAATAGATAGAGAGAAAGAGAGAATTTTATTTGTCATTGTGCAGTAGTACCATACAACGAAATTTGCTTGTGCATCATCTAAAAATACTCGCTTTCATATACACACTCACACAATAAATAAAGTATAAAAATTATAAAACAATAACAGGGCATCCAATATTAAACTGAAGTCCCATTGCATAAAGTCCCTCTCTATAAAGTGCAACTGTGCTGACTGGGTGGTAGGGGTGTATGATTGTTCAGTTCTTTGATGGCCCTTGGGATAAAAGTATAAATAGTTTCAACTGTATTTCGTTATAAAAGTAAAGTCATGTTCTGTGGTGAAATATCATATCCTTGGCCTCCTTTTTTGTTGGGGGGGGGGGGATCGGCAGGGGGTTGTGCTTTCGGGATACCTCCCTGAAATGCTTTTTTGCAGGTTGAGATGTCTGCAAGCTTGAGAGTGAAGTGTGCTGTGAGTGTCTCCAGACACAGATGGGAGGAGAAACTCAGCTCGGACCTTTGCAATAGGGTCTGGCCGCAGACTTGCACTTGCACTCTCAGACACACTTGCACTCTCTGACACTTGCGCTTCCGTGAGTGACGTCACTTGCAGCTTTTTTATTTTGTTCTATGTATTAATGATTTTTTTGTTTGTTTGAATCTCTCAACATTTTACAACAGTAGGCAGGTGGTGAAGACAAGAATAAATAAAATAAACTAAAATGCAATGTCACTTGCAATCACTGCTTGCACTTTCCGCATGCCTGCGACATCCATTCATGAATCGTGTGTGTTGCAGAACAGCAGAATATGAACACAATGCGCTTTTAGAAAATCATAAACACTTCATACGGCTTAATGTAACTTATTACAGTAAGATATTAAAAGATAAAATTCAATATACAGTTTATTAATATAATGAATATGTGTATATAGTATTTTCCTCCCATACTGCAAAACGTGGGATAATATGGCATAATGGACTAAGATGATAAAGAGCAAACTCAATATGCTCCTCCTAATTATTAAAATATAACGTTACATAACTAATGTACAAGCAAGCAGGTGAGCCCAGAATATATGCAACACACAGTTTCATGTTCAGGTTTTTTTCCATATAGAATAAACGGTCTACAGCTCTTTTATATCATTGTCTTTGTCCAGTAAGCTCTATTACGTGTTTTATTTAAAATTATCTTATATGGGAGGAAAACGTTTAACATGCAATTTAACGCACTGCGTCCTTTTAATATCACTTAATGTATTTCACAATGCACCTTCATATCTGCTGGACTGTATCTTTGTGTCAACAACAAGACTTCTAGGCTAATGAATTGTCTTTATATTTATATTTATTCTCATTCAATGACTACAGAATGCCCTTAAGTCCCTTATTATTATTATTATTATTATTATTATTATTATATTATTATTAAGGTCAAGGTTTATTTATTTGTCACATAATAAATTATACAGGGTATAATTAGAAGTGAAATGTAATCAAATCAGGTCCGCTCAGTGGACAGTGCAAAGAATAAAAAATAAGAATTATATAAAAGTAACACAACACAAGAGCATATATATGGTAAAAAAGATAAATAAGAGTAAAATGTGCAATGGAATAAAAAGTGCAAAACAATAAGATGTGCAAAGCAATACGATGTGCAAAAAACAGTGTACTGGGACTTAATAAATAGTAATATGAATATGAATAGGAGGGATGTGCAGACGGGTTGTTCAGGGTATGTACTACACAAAAATGCGGGTGATGAGAATATGTATGTTTTTCAGTAACAATCTTGTAAGTGTTTATGAGAAGCTCCTCCTCAGTCTCTCAGTTTTTGCCATCATGCTCCTGAAGCGCTTGCTAGATGGCAGTAAACAGAAAAGATGGTTACCGGGGTGAGTTGGATCTTTGATGATTTTAGCAGCTCTGCTTTTACAGCATTTGAGGTAGATGCCCTGCAGAGAGGAGAGAGCCGAACCTGAGATGCGCTCAGCTAAACGCACGACTCTCTGCAGAGCTTTGCAGTCCTGGTTTGAGGAATTGCCATGCCACACTGAGATGCACTGAGTTAATACACTTTCTATGGCCCCTGAATATAAAGTTTTCAGGATAGCTGGTGAGACCCTGAATTTCCTCAGCTGTCGCAGATGGTACAGTCTTTGCCTGGCTTTCTTGACCTGTGTTTGGATGTGTGTAGTCCAAGTTAGGTCCTCGGAGATGTTTACACCGAGGTACTTGAAGCTACTCACCCTCTCCACAGGGGTCCCACTGATTATAAGAGGGGTGTAGGGCCGCTGCTGTCTCTTCCTGAAGTCTACAATCAGCTCTTTAGTTTTGCTCACGTTCAGAGAGAGACAGTTGTCCTGGCACCATGATGTGAGTCTCTCCACCTCATCCAAGTATGCAGCCTCGTCATCGTTGTTAATGAGGCCCAGAACCACAGTATCATCCGCAAATTTGACAATAGAAGTGGAGCTGTGACAGCACACAGTCGTGGGTGTATAGAGAGTTGAGCAGGGGGCTCAGGACACAGCCCTGTGGGGCTCCTATGTTCAGGGTGATGGAGTTGGAGGTGAACTGGCCGACTTTCACCACTTGTGGTCTGGCGGTGAGGAAATCTTGAATCCAGTCACAGAGTGAAGTGTTTAGGCCGAGGTCTGAGAGTTTGACAGCTAGCTTGGTGGGGACTATAGTGTTGAAAGCTGAGCTATAGTCAATGAATAGCAGCCTGACATAGTTGCCATTTTTGCTGTCAATGTGAGTGAGGGAGGAGTGCAGTACCTGGGAGATGGCATCATCAGTAGACCTATTTGGCCGATAGGCAAACTGAAGAGGGTCCAAAGTAGCAGGGATGGAGGAGCAAATGTGTTTCTTTAAAAGTCTCTCAAAAACCTTCATGACTGTCGATGTGAGGGCAACTGGACGATAGTCATTCAGGCAAGAGGGTTTACTGTTCTTAGGCACAGGGATGATGACAGATTTTTTAAAGGAGGTGGGAACAACAGAGGTAGCGAGGGACTCTCATTTGAATATTAAATGTATTCCATTATGCCACATTGAGCGTTTTGCTGTATGGGAGAACAATTGAAAGTTTGCGTATTGTGTTCATGGCCGTCTGCTTTCCTTGTAGTACATTTAATAATAAGTATACATCTAATTTTATCTTTTAAATGCACTTAATGTATTTTAATACATTACGCCATATGAAGTGTTTGTGATTTTCTATGGGAGGTTTAAAAGCGCATTGCGTTCATATTCTGCTGTTCTGTGACCGCGGATTTGCGGGTGTTGTCTTTTTCTCCTACAAATAACTTGCAGAACCCTGTTCGTTATTGTACTAAATTAGTTTTAATCGTTTAACCACCACAACGTCTCGTCTACATTGGCAACACACACGATTCATGTCGAATGCAAGTCGCAAGTAGCAGAAAGTGCAAGCAGCGATTGCAAGTGACATTGTATTTCAGTTTCTTCTTGTCTTCACCACCTGCCTACTGTTGTAAAATGTTGAGAGATTAAAACAAAAAAACTATTAAGAAATAGAACAGAATAAAAAATTTAAAAGTGTCGAAAGTGTCGATTTCTGAATCAAGATGGCGGCGAGGATGGCAGCCGTGTTGCGTGCTCCGGGAAAACTTTGCAGTTTTTCGTATGTTTTTTTTTGTTGTTTTATTAGATGTTGTTAGATGTTGTTAGTATAACTGTCTACGATAGAGACACGCTTTTAAACATTGGTTCCTCCGTCGCGCAACGCAAACCGGACTTTGAGTTTTTGAATGCTGGTGGATTGTTCACAGACACGGCATCAGAGCCCTTTGTCTGGGTCGCGCAATCGAGGAAACGCCGCCGACGCCGAAAAAGAGGAAAAAGAGCTGGCGTTCTCGTCAGACTGAGACGCCGTGCTTTCCGACATCCTCTTCCAACCATTTTACTGGCCAACGTTCAGTCACTGGATAACAAACTCTGTGAACTGCGGGCGCGCATCTCATACCAACGAGAAACAAGGGACTGCTGTGTTATTTGCCTCACAGAAACCTGGATGTCTGCTATTTTTCCAGACTCAGCCATCGAGCTCACGGGCTTCTCCGTGCACCGCTCGGATAGGACGAAAGAGCTCACAGGGAAAAGCAGAGGTGGGGGTGTTTGTTTCTATATTAACAACTTGTGGTGTGATGAAAGGAACATACACTCTATTAAATCCTTCTGCTCCCCTGATCTGGAATTTTATATGCTTCTGTGTCGACCATTCTGGCTACCGAGGGAATTTACAGCAATCATAATCACAGCTGTTTTTTATCCCCCCCCCAAGCCAACACAGACCAGGCACTCAGGGAACTGTACGGAAATATAAGTGAGCAGGAAACCACGCACACAGATGCAGCTTTTATTATCACGGGGGACTTTAATAAAGCCAACTTCAGAACAATAGCTCCAAAATACTTTCAACACGTCACCATCAACACGCGTGGAGATCGTACTCTCGACCATTGTTACTCCCCCTTCCGGGACGCATACAAGTCCCTCCCCCGCCCACCTTTCGGCAAATCGGATCACTCTTCCGTTCTGCTCCTGCCTGCTTATAGGCAGAAACTGAAACGTGAAGCACCCGCCCTCAGGACAATACAATGCTGGTCGGACCAATCGGACACTACACTACAGGACTGTTTTGATCACGTGGACTGGGACATGTTCCGGGAAGCGTCTGATGACGACATAGAGGCGTATTCAGATTCCGTAACATGTTTCATCAGGAAGTGTATAGATGATGTAGTTCCGACCAAAACAATTTGTATCTACCCCAACCAAAAACCATGGATTAACAGCGATGTTCGATCAGCCTTGTCAGTGCGGACATCTGCCTTTAAATCCGGAAACACTGACGATCGGAAACAAGCCAGTTACGATCTCAGGAGATCCATCAAAGCAGCCAAACGACAATATAAAAACAAAGTTGAAGAACATTTCAACAACAATAATCCAAAAAGCATGTGGCAGGGCATCAACAACATCACAGGCTTTAAAGGGAATAAACCAGCTACTGTGAACATTGCCGCCTCTCTACCGGACGAGCTCAACACCTTTTATGCTCGGTTCGAGGCTGATAACACCGCCCACACAGAGAGCGCACACACGACTGCTGCAGAAGAGGTGAGTCCACTCACGCTTTCTGTCGTGGATGTAACCCGATCCTTCAAACGGGTGAACATCCGTAAAGCCGTGGGCCCGGATGGCATACCAGGCCGTGTGCTCAAAGCATGTGCTTTCCAGCTAGCTGGGGTTTTTACAGACATTTTCAATCTGTCCCTCTCTCTGTCTGTGGTTCCCGCATGCTTCAAAAAAATCCACCATTGTGCCCATACCAAAGAAAAATGAAATCACATGCTTGAACGACTGTAGGCCCGTTGCTCTGACCCCATCTTCAGCAAGTGTTTTGAGAAGCTTGTCAGAGACTACATCTGCTCTGTGCTGCCTGCTTCACTGGACCCACTCAATTTGCATACCGCAGTAACCGTTCCACAGACGATGCTATTGCCTTCACCCTGCACACTGCTCTCTCCCACCTGGAAAATAAGAACACCTATGTGAGGATGCTGTTCGTGGATTATAGTTCGGCATTTAACACCATAGTGCCTGCCACACTAGTTGCGAAGCTCCAGACTCTGGCACTGAACAGATCTCTGTGCAGCTGGATCCTGGACTTCCTGACAGGCAGAAGTCAGGTGGTCAGAATGGGCAACAACACATCATCTCCCCT
Source organism: Schizopygopsis pylzovi (assembly GCA_027422435.1). NCBI lineage: Eukaryota > Metazoa > Chordata > Actinopteri > Cypriniformes > Cyprinidae > Schizopygopsis > Schizopygopsis pylzovi. The sequence continues at coordinate 459,453 of CM049834.1, forward strand.
GACCCTCAACACTGGTGCACCGCAGGGCTGCGTCCTCAGCCCACTCCTGTACTCCTTGTACACACATGACTGTACAGCTACACACAGCTCCAATGTCATCGTAAAATTAGCTGATGACACAACGGTGATAGGCCTGATCACTGACAACGATGAGATGGCCTACAGAGAGGAGGTGAGTACCCTGACTAAATGGTGTCAGGAGAACCACCTCTCACTCAAGGACCAAGGAGCTGGTGGTGGATTACAGGAGACAGAGCAGAGAACACACACCCATCACCATCGACAAGACACCTCTGGAGCGGGTGAGCAGCTTTAAGTTCCTCTGCGTTCACATCACTGAGGATCTCACATGGTCTGCTCACACAGATGCAGTGCTGAAGAAGGCACATCAGCGTCTCTTCTTCCTGAGACGGCTGAGGAAGTTTGGAACAAGCCCCAGAATCCTCAGGTCCTTCTACACCTGCACTGTGGAGAGCATCCTGACCGGCTGCATCACCGCCTGGTTTGGAAACAGCACCGCTGGCAACCGCAGCGCTCTGCAAAGGGTCGTGCGAACTGCCCGCCACATTGTTGGAGGTGAGCTTCCCTCCCTCCAGGACATCTACACCAGGCGGTGTACAAGGAAAGCCCGGAGGATTATCAAAGACTCCAGCCACCCGTCCCACAGACTGCTCTCTCTGCTGCCCTCACGAAGACGTCTCCGCAACATCCAATCCCGCACTAGCTGACTGAGGGACAGCTTTTTCCCTCAGGCTATCAGGCTAATGAACAGTCAGAAATAACTCACCTACATCACACTCACACTCACACAACATGCCATGCACTGCACTTTAACACAGTTCAACTGGACTACACACACACACTGCACTAACACACCTGCTATCACTGGACACCATACAAAAGCACATCCATGACACTACATATGCATAATCCGTTGCACCTTTGCACAACTATCTGCTGCTCAACCAATCTGCTGTAAATTTATAATCTGTTGCACCTTCACATTATTACTATGTATAGATTACATAATGTATAGATAGTGTACATAATGTAGATGTGTACATACGGTGTATAATGTGTAGTTGATAACTAAGTATGTCTTTATAGTACACTATGTGTACTGAGTATATGTATGTGTATTTTGCACAGTGTCTTCTGTACAGTCTGTAAATATGTACTGTCCATATGTAAATTGTCTGGAGCACGCTCGTAAGAATTTCACTCACCAAGGCACTTGTGCTGTGGTGATGTGACAATAAAAGTGATTTGATTTGATTTGATTTGAAGTGTCTGAGAGTGCAAGTCTGCAGCCAGACTCTTCTCGACCTTTGACTAATTTAGCCATATTTCTCAGGAGCTGTGTGTTTGTCATCTTGTAGCGTCTCAGTAACAAAGCAGTTCATTGATAGTGCTGTAGAGAAGTAGAATTAGGCTTTGTGACGCCCTTCGGATTAAAAGATAAAAGACAACAAATGTATTCTTTATTTTTACTTAAAGCTTTAGTGTTGTTGGCATGGCAGCCAAAAATGCCAGATTTGTTTTTCTGTGATTAAATGAATGTAGGCCTACTATGTTTATATATATATATATATTTAGGGAATTTTATGATACTAAATAACATTTATGATCCATTTACATTTATGCATTTAGCAGATGCTTTTATCCAAAGCGACTTACATTGCATTCAGATTATACATTTGTATTGTCAGTACATGTGTTTCCTGGGAATCGAACTCACAACCTTTGCGCTGCTAACACAATGCTCTAACCACTGAGCCACAGGAACACCATTTATTTCCTATTAATCATTTCTTTAGCATAAACATGAAAATACAATTTTTAATTTAATCTGACATGAATCTTGAAGCAAACTTAAGTTTAAAAAAACACTTTTTAAAGAAAACATCTGGCAGATTATTGCTGAAGTGAAACTTCAAAGTTATAGGGATACATTTTTATTATGAAAAATGCACAAAAATACCATTTTAAAATTATATATGGGTTAATTATACACATCCGCATTTTTTTGTCCATACATGTTTTTAGCCTTATTAAATGTACACGTTTTGTTATGTAAAATTCTTACATTTAATCAATACATTTGATTAGAATAATACGATACTATAGGTTAATTATTTAATGCACCTTAGAGGTGATATAAATGCATTTATATAACTGCATAAATGATGGTATGAAATTAATGTTTTAAAGGGCACCTATTATGCAAAATTCACTTACATGTTGTTTGGACATAAATGTTGGCAGTGTGTGTACACAACAACCCTATAATAATAAAAATACACCTGCTCCTTTTTTTATCCCCATAAATCATAAGCAGCATCTCAGAGCAAGCCAATCACAGAGTCTGTGACATATGACGTCACATTTGACAAGCCCCGCCTGTGACCCCGCCCTAAGTGACCCCACCCTGAGTGACCCTAAACTAACACTAACTTAACACACCAATCTAATATAAACATGTGATTTCTTTTCCAGCTCTTTATCTTCACAGACATGTTTTTGTAACTTATGCGTGTTTTTATCCTAAACCTGTGTGTGAAAGAGAACTTGGTTTAATATGCACGTGGCATGTGACAGCCGCTTTCTGTGCGTTCGCTTCAGATGTGTGCACTCAGAAAAACATATGCCAGAAGTTTAATACAGTCCTATTCTGGAAAAGTGGGCGGGGCACAGCAGCTCATTTGCATTTAAAGAGACATGCACTAAAACAGCGCATTTCTGCTTCCACTCAAAATAGGCATTTTCAAAATGATATAATAAATGATCTGTGGGGTATTTTGAGCTGAAATTTCACAGACACATGCTGGGGACTCCGGAGATATATTATATCTTGTGAAAAGGGACATAATATGTGCCCTTTAAATAAAGAACATTTTAATAAAGAAATATGAAATTGTTTTATTAAATATGAAACTGAAACTGGGTGGCGGCAAGTCATATAACTTTACACTAAACTTTTTAAACATTATCAGGCGGGAATGACTAATACAAAAACATTGGATGCGTGGTCCATTGCCTGACTCTGTTCTTCAGCTCTAGTCACATATGCATGAAGAACATTTAGCTAATGAAAGGATTTTCACATGATGGTAATTAGTGCTGACTAATAAAATAATCTACAGCTTCAGTGTTAGCCCTGTGCCATGTTACACATAGGTTGAGGCTTATACGGTTTTGTTCAAAGTTCAAATAATTTAAACACTTTGTTTCTTTCTTGAATCAGCATGTTTAAGTAGACCGGTTGGATGAATGGTTTACTGACTCACAGTGGTGGTCAGTAACGAAGTACAACTACTTCGTTACTGTACTTAAGTACATTTTTCAAGTATCTGTACTTTACTGGAGTAGTTTTATTTTGAGTAACTTTTACTTTTACTTCACTACATTCCAAAGCATAAGATCGTACTTTTTACTTCACTACATTTCATAAAACATATCGTTACTCCTTATAATACATCACGTGCTCCGAGACGCGGAAGCGGTGTCTGATTCATGAACAAACTGATTCTTTTCAATGAACCTGTTCAATCGGTTCGCAAATCGCAACAAACGATTCATTGACGAATCTGAATGATCCGATTGCAGCTGTTCTCGAGTCGAAAACTCACTGATTCAAACGATCCGTTTAGAGCGAGTCTTCTTCAGTGAACTGAACTCACAAGTAAAGAACCGGGAGATCTTGTGAGCGCGCGCTACTGATGCTGTGAAAAGTACGTTAATAATGTCGAATTTTAGGATTAATTATTGCAACTGAAAATAATATTTAGGTCAAAACTGTCAGTTGTTTGTGAACTAAATCTGCTGTAAAGGGTGATCTATTTAAGCCCACTGAAATGCTTGAATGCAGACAGATCAACATCAGTGTCTCTAACGTTATGTTTTAGGTCAAAAAACAAAACATTAAAATAACACCGATTAAATAAAATAACTCATGCACGTTCATATTCCCCGCTGCTGTAACGTTAGCGTTTTTTTTTTTAAATGCTATGCATTTAGACCTATGTGACGTCTGTTTTTATATTGTTTATCAACAGTATACATTTTTATATTGTTTAGATCAACTAGCCGAGTAGACAGATATGAATGTTTATTCATAACCATACTGAAAATAAGTAAATATTGTTAGCTGATGCTATCTGTCTAGCTAACAAGCTTGCTGGTGTTAAGTTGAGGAATTTTTTTGATATAAAGTCCAAATATCTTTCTTCAGTCACCTAGATAGATTCCATCTGAGGGAAAAAGAAAGGATGTGATGTTCAGAACATAGTAACTACAGTAATTATCAGAGTGGGAAGTGATGATGCCCTCTGGGGCATTTGGCCAGGGGTGTTTTTACACCACAGACAAGGTTTGAGAAGAAAAAAAATCATTATGAAAATATAATTAGATTTTCCTTAAAATGTTCTTCCTAATTTCAGGCCTAATTCTCATGTCATATATAACTGACGTTCTGCAAAACAACAAGTTCTAAAACACTTTTTTCTTACTGGTGAAGATTAGATGGTGAAATCTGTTTTCTCTCAGGTACATGGCAGTGTAAGCTTCACAGTGAACATTACTACATCACTCTCAACAACGTAGTCCATATCAACAAAATATATATCTTGACTCTATATAGTGGTTATTTTGGGAAAAACCCAGGTATTTTGGGCAGTAGGATTATAAAATATGTGCTAATTAAAGATAAATAAAGTAGTCTATATAAAATTGCAAAATAAATATGTCTATCAGTACTTTTTTACTTAAGTACATAAAAAATTGAGTACTTTTGTACTTTCACTCGAGTAAAATTGAAAAAGCAGTACTTTTACTTTTAATGGAGTAATATTTTATTATACGTATCTGTACTTTTACTCAAGTACTTGATCTGTGTACTTTGTCCACCACTGCTGACTCAGTCATAAAGCTAGTGTAACAATGTAACCTGAACTCACTGCATTAACCCCTTACTCACAGACTGACAGCCTGTCTAGAGCGTGCAGAGGTGAAAACTCAATGCTCTGAAATGCATTGCTGGACTGCATCTGTGTGCAGTGTGAATCTGTTAACATGAGCACTGGAATCTGCATACCTACTACAAACTGAGCATGTGCGAAACGGCATCGATCTAATAATCAGAAGCTCTGTGATGATCTACTACGGCCTCTCAGCCAGAATCCAATACACCTGTGCTGACATGTATAACAGGTGCTCTGCTCCTGGAGCACTTCAGTTCTGCTCCAACACACCTATCTTTTATCTTCAAGGAATCCTGAACACTTGATTAGCTGATTCAGGTGTGTTTAGGGCTGGGCGATATGGCGATATATATCGGATGGATGAAATAAAAAGTCTATCGTTTCATATTATGTTCTATCGTTTATATCGTGGTGTCGCAAAATACATTGTTTCCGGTAATACCTGTTCATCATTTGAGTGACTGCGATCTTTATATGCCGCCACCACGGAGCGTGAAGCGGAGACAGAAGCAGAAGGAGATGAGAACGACCAGCCAGGACACGAGGAGCTCGTTACTAAACTACATCTGTAGCACGGTCACGCGTTTTAAAGCACTGCAGTTTTAAAACAACCGATTTTAAGCCGTTGAAACTCAAATAACAGAGCTATGTGCGTGCGCCGTCTCTTTCTGTGTGAGAGGAGCGCGCCTTTTCTTTTTTGCCGACTTTGAACAATTACATAAACACACTTATATGCGTCAGAATCCCCGTCTTTGCAAGTATCCTCAAACACAGCGATTTAGGTCTTAAGAGCGAGTAAACGGCAATGTAACAGTAACTGAGCTATATTAGATCCGGACTTCGCTCTTAAAGGGGAAGCGTTCCAATATTCGTTCATGTTAATCACAGCACACTGCTAGAAAATCTCTCACTGCTCTGGACTAAATCACTTGTGTAACTTTAATGAGAATAAATAAAAAATAACAATAATAATGATATATTTATAATATGTATAGAATCTATACATGATACCTGTGTTAATTATATCTATCATAGATCGATAGATATAATTAACACAGTGAAGACTAATTAATTTACACAATGTATGTAGTGTTTCTTATTTATTGTATTTTAAGGCCTATTTTATTGTATTTATTGTATTTTAAGGCCTATTTTTCCTATTGCAATTAGTTTCTTATACGTATTTTATCACTGACTGTTTATTATCTTCAGTGATGTTGAGTTTTTTCTCTCTCTCTCTTTAGGCTTATATTAGTTTGATATTGGCATTAGTAACAAGGATTATGAAAATTATATGGTATTAAAGATTTTAATATAATAACCTTTTTAAAAGGTTTTTAAAAGAAAAAAAATCACTATATCGTGATATATATTGTTATCGTGATATAAACTTTGTCATATCGTGATACAAGATTTTGGTCATATCTACACGTCCAGTAGCAGTAATTAGCGTATTAGTAGACTTAATATCTGCTAACACTTTATTTTGATGGGTCTACAACATACTGACTATAAGATACTTTGCAAGTATATGTCAACTTATTCTACTAACCCTAAACTTACCCTACTGAGAGTTAGTAGACATGTAGTTGTAAATTAATGAGAATTAGTTGACATGTAGTTACAAAGTCATTTATAGTCTAAAGTGGACTACCAAAATGAAGTGCAACCAAATTTTCCTTTGCTTGCATTTGGATCCTACCTCTGCTCTTCCTTGCATTGACACGTTAATAGAGATGGGACGTCTGACACCGAAGCCTTTTACTCTATTGAAGCAGACTGGTTGGAAAGACTGTGTCGAGGCTTGCATCACATCTCCGTGATCGATGTCGTTTGAGGCTTCATGCGTCTCAGTGAAACGCCTGAAGCGAGCTGAATTGAATCTTTGGCACGGCTTCATTCAGACGTGAAATGCTTGCTGTTCCCTCCCTGTTTCATAGTAACATGTAGTCGTGTGTGGACAATGACTCTCAGAATGAAGACGGCTGCTGTAGTATTGCTTGTGTGTTGAAACTGGAATCAACAATACTGCTATAACTGCAGCTGACCTCTAAATGTCAATGGTAGGGTCAGTCTTTGAAGCTTTTTTGGTACAATCATGAAAAGCTTTACAAGGCTTCGTCTGCCCGTCGATACACATCACAGAAAAAGGTAATCCAGATCAAGAAACGGCAAACAACATGAGGAGAACCAGGCAAAAGAAACAACATGCCACAACTTCACAAAGACAACGACTCACCCAAACACTGGGCTAATTATACACAAAGACTATAGTAAGATACACAAAGACTAAAGTAAGATGACACAGTTGGTAAAGCAATCAAGAGGGCCAATGAAACAAAAGAACTACAAAATGACTACAAATGGCACTCTAGACAGGAAGTAACACAAAAGTCCAAACACAAGACCACGGGAAAGATCATGACAGACACACATTTAGCAAAATAATTCAATATGACCTCTTAAAATTCTAATCAATATTGTAGATTGAATCCAAATAAAGTTTATTTCAAAACAAAGTGAAAAACAAATACAAAGCAAACAATAACAGAAACGATAACAGAAGAAACTCACTAACAGTATCTTACATTTACATTTACATTTAGTCATTTAGCAGACGCTTTTATCCAAAGCGACTTACAATTGGGGAGTACATAAAGCGATTAATCTTGAAGAGGCAAACATACAGAGGAAGTTCCAATAACACCAAGTCTCAGGCATTGTTCAAATAAGTACAAGCTAGCAAGGGAAGGAGAGAAAGATAAAGAGAAAGATGAAGATTTTGAAAAAGTGAAAGTTTTTTTTTTTTTTTTTTTTTTTTTATATAGTCAAGTAGAGTTGAATCTTACACTGAAATACATATGCACTAATGAGTGAACAAGAAACACATAAAAAAAATTAAAGGATGGGAAATAGACTATAATAATAGACAAGACATGATAAAAGACAAACTCAGAACATAAATCACTAACCAAATATATGCAGATGTAATTTTTTACTCTCAATAAAGGTACTTTGTTCATTTGGAAACAAAAAGTGTGTTGTGCAACCATTTACAACCAAATATGATACAACTTAAAAGCCCTAATAAAAAAGCAAACAGCTCACAGAGAAGTAAAGCATATTCACATGATATAAATACATACGTAGATACAGGTTTGAAGGTTGATTAACTTGTCATGTACAGCACTTCTAGCAGGTTAAGATATTGTATAGGCAGATCACTTTCATGTCTATGGTACAGATGTAGAGCAAATGAAGAGAAGTTTTTCACCATTTATATTTGATAAGAGAGGGCTGTTAATGTGGAGCTCACTCTGAGAATCACACGTCGCCTTATGCGCTTTTCCCTGTTCAGCAGTCATTTACAGACATGTTTATGTTATTAAAATGCATTTGTGTTCATGATAAACACGGTAAAACACATGGAGATGATCTAAAACATCTCTTTGGTCAGATATGGCTGGGAGACGTAGCCATTATGGCAGACTTTATACCAGATCAAGGCAGTAAAGCCAAATGTATGTCATGATGTCATCTCACTTAGGGTTAGGAACATTAATTTGATTAACAGGACAACCTTGTTTGATTTCACGGTCCAGCTACAGTTTTGCTTCTTTGAAGACTTTACTTGTGTCTGCCGTCCACATCATCGCACCCTGTTTTTTAGAGCTTCTCAATCTAAGTGAGATAAAATAAATGGTTTATTTGAACTATATTAGACTTTCAGCTCATGCATTGAATCTAAAAAACACAAACCCAGAACTGAATAAAGAGTTAATGTTAAAGACTATGATAAGAATATGGGACAATAATGCACTTACCCTTTTATTCTCTGCATCTGAGCAATGGTGTCAGGGAGAACTTGTCCTTTAGTTTCTGGCAACAGTAACGTAATTAAGCCCGATAACACAGCCAGGCTTCCAATGACGATATAAGGAATGTATCTGTAATAGTTACCTTTACAAAGAAAATCAATCAATTATCAAAGTGCACATGCAATGTTCAGATTTACTACAGTAAATAAACTCAATAAGAAAGGAAACTGTGACTGTACCCAAGTATATGATGAAGGGAGAAACGATGCTGCCGATGCGAGCGGTCATGGAGCACGTTCCCATGGCCATGTTTCTCACCACAGTAGGAAAGAGCTCTGAAGTCACTGCATAAACGACACAGAATGCAGCGGTGATACCAAGTTTCCCCAGCATCTCCAGTGAGGTCGCCAACTCCATCAGGTCTGCAATGACACACGCACACACACACACACACGCACGCACGCACGCACACGCACAGACACACACACACGCACACACGCACGCACGCACACGCACAGACACACACACACGCACACACGCACGCACGCACACACACACACACACACAGTTTTTTATGGATTATGGGGACTCTCCATAGGTGTAATGTTTTTATACTGTACAAACTGTATGTGCTATTGCCCTACACCTAAACTTAGCCCTCACAGGAGACTGTGCATTTCTACTTTCCCCCCAAAAAACTCACTCTGTATGATTTATAAGAGTTTTGAATTATGGGGACACTGAAAATATCCTCATTAATCACCTTCTCCTTGGAATACCTGTCATACCTATGTCATTATACACATTTGTATCCTCATAAACCACATAAACATGCACACACACACACACACACACACACACACACACACACACAAAGACACAGACACACTCTCACACACACACACACACACACACACACAGATGCACAGACACACACACACACACACAGACACAGACACAGACACACTCACACAGACACACACACACACTCACACACACACATTTTAACAATTTATTTAAGTCCACTTAAAATAAATACTCTACAGGGACACAAATATTACAGATGCAGTTAAATACACTTACAAAAAATCATGAACCAGTGGCATACAAAAGATATTCACAATATTAAGCATATCACTCAGTTGTTATGGGTATAAATAACAGCGTCTCCTCCATATATGATGACTGCCGATGATAGCAGACAGAGAACAGTGCTTTGCTAACCATTTAGCCCTCTTTTTGGGCATCCCAAGTTGTTGAAGGCCTCTTACAACCAGCCTGTGTGTGTGTCCTAAACTGCCAAATATGAAAACAAGTAATCTGCCCCGATAACCTATCTCTGAAATAACATTTAGGAGTGGTTGATATTTAATGACTTTGGTCAAAAAAGCTTCTTCCATACTAGAGTCAAAGGTGCATGCTATCTCCAGAACAAACACCTCTCTACACTCCTCATTAATCACAACAACATCAGGTGTATTAGCAGACAGATCAGAAAACATTTCAGAAGTATTACTGAGAGACTGAAACATAGAGGGGTTTACACAGGAATGTGTGTATACTCTTACTAAAGGTGATACATGATTTGATATGTCCTTCACTATCAGGTCCACTATTCTGTCGTGGCGTGCTATGTACATTCCCTTGTAAGCATGGCAGCCATTCAAGATATGTGGCAGTGTTTCTGTGATCTGTTCTGTAGTGTGATGCAAACAATGAGGGACCTGAGTTGTAGGAAACCAGATAGAAAGGTTGAGTCTAGTAGGGAGAACTTGTAGTCTAGCTTTTACTGTGAAAATAACAATGTCCTCACTGAGTGCAGTATTCTTCAGAAATGAATGATCAGCAGAGGGAAGACATGCAAGTTTTCCCTGAAGTTTCAGTCCAGTCCAGTGTTGTTTTTGTTGGTATTGATGTAGATCGAAGAGAGTTCGCCGGGCTCCTGCAGATGTTAGCGGGAGGCTATCACCACCGTATGTGACTGTTGCTCTGACATAGGTCAGGGGGTCTGAGATGATATCCTCCGAGACTCTCACACTCTCAGAGTCAGACCTCACCCACTCCAGTGATACTCCAGTTCGAACGCAGAGGTCATTCAGATCCGGCCAATCTGACCAGACACCAAAGCCAGCTGAATGAGTGTCCAGTTTCCCGCTAGGTTTCCTTTTGAAGCCAAGGAACTGGGGCTCTGTCTCCCTGCCCAGCGGCACCTTGCGTCTCCTTAGATCCAAGAACAGGGAGGATCGAGCCAACTCCCTATCATCATTATTCAGCATGTTCAGAAGATGGGAAATCCGCATGCTGGTATAAATCCATGTCACGTTTGGTACCCCCAACCCTCCTTCCCACTGGGGATGAAAAATAACATCACGAGTGCTGTGTGTATTAAGTCCAAACCACTTTCGCACTGAGCTCACTGTTTTGTTATCCATTTCGCTCAGCACTTTTTGTTGGATGTGAACGTTGGAGAACAGATGTTGTACTTTAGACAGTGCCACCTGTCTAATAGCCTCCAGCTTCATTGTCAGTGGCAGTGGACATTTATCAATCAAGTCCAGCATAGATGTAAACTCTGACAAGATGATGTTTACTTGCTCTTTCCATTCTCCTGCTATATTAATTTTATGTCCAAGATATGCATATGTCTCATGAAGAGAATATACCCGTATGGGTTTTGTTGCTACTGTAAACACTGGACATTTATCAGATTTTGAACGGTACCACCTGTTCCCTCCACTCCTCCTCTCATACAGAACAGCACATTTTGTGTCCTTAATCTCCAGACCTGACCATTCCAGAAAAGCATCGGTTCTGGCCAGCATGTTCTTAACTACACACTCTTCTCTGGAGACCATCAGGACATCATCTGCATAGCCTTGTACTGGAATAGGAGATATCACGCCAGGGGGGGCACATTGACACATCCACTTTAACCATTGGTTAATGGCAATTATGAAATTAATTGCACTCCATGGGCAGCCAGTTTTAATGCCAATCTGAAGTGATGTTGGGTGAGTGAGCTGTTCTCCACAGATTACTTCAATAAAGGAGCCTCTATATACATCTTTCACTATGTCTATGAACAGCTGAGGTAGCTGTATTTCCTCTAATGATCTGATCATGACATCATGAGATGAAGTTCCAAATGCATCTCTAAAGTCCAGGAAGACTGAATACAGTCTACATGACTCATGCTTAAAGTCATCTATCCCTGTTTTAAGGCAGAATACATGTTCATTCATACCTTGCCTATTGATGTAGGCCTTCTGTTTGGTGAATAAGATGTCAGCCTCCACCAGCCACGGAAGAACTCTGGCCAGTATGCATTTCATGAACACCTTATAGATGGTAGGAAGGAAGGAAATATCCCTCCATGTCGATGGATCATCAGGGATGTTGTCTTTTTTTGGAATACGATGAATTAATGCTCCTTTCCACGAGTCTGGTATTCTCTTATTTTCCAAACAGACATTAAAGACAGTTGTTAAAATCTTATGTGACTGCATATTTTTAAAAGTCTCATATGTCACGCCATCTTTACCACTTGCTTTGTTATTAGGGAGGTTCTTTAAAACAGTCTCTACCTCCTGCTGCGTGAAATGCGTTGTTTTAGGGAAAACAGTTGGCTTCGGTGGCGGCACATTTAAACACCAGGGTGGAGATGGAAGATCCTCATTACACCTCTGATTTAGACATTTACTATCATAATAAGTTTGTATTGCTGTAATGTCACTAGGACAGGGAGGAGGGTCGGGATACTCGCTGTTATTTAAGATGACTTGGATCGCTTTAGATCTTCTATACTGCCACAGATATGCGAGTTTGTTTCTGCTCACCTTTCTGTTTCGCTGGCTGCGAGTCGCTCCTGTCCGCAGAGAGGGCAGAACCGTTTCCCGCAGATAGCACAGCTGCTCGCGGATCCAGTCAGATACTGAAGCCGATGTTACATCTTCAGGATACGATTGTGTCGCCGGGAACCTTTTTAGGACTCTCGCCGCATACTTCAGGAACTGTAATCCAAAAGGCCTACTGTTGTGGCTTTCCGCTGTAAAAACTCCATTCTTAAAGAATATCCCGTTTAGCAGCGCAGCTAACTTTATCCACTTTCCTGGATCACCGGAGGAAACAACATGCTTATCGCGCTGGCGTTTGGTGTTCAAACGATCTCTATAGATTTGTTCATGAGACTGAAAAGCCATCCATTGATCCTCAGACAACGGGCGAACATACAGCTGGAAAATCGTAAGCTCTTCTCCCGGTAGATGGAATCCATGGGAGGAATCACGAGGTAACAGCGGCTGTTGGTAAATTCTCCCGGTGAGTAATGCTTGTTTGTATGCAAGTTTGATTGTTACGATCAAGCACATAGTCCACAATAGTTGCCAAAGCATCTTATCTGCATCTATTGCATTAACGCTGGCAATTACAACGGGTGTGGTTGTGTAGTTTTACCAAAAAACATGTTGGCGTACACCAGCGAGTGGCCTGCAACCTTCCGCCATCAGGACACACACACACACACACACACACACACACACACACACACACACACACACACACACACACACACACAGACACACTCACACACACACAGACACACTCACAGACACAGACACACACACACAGACACACACAGACACACACATACACACACCTAATGTAAGCAAAAACAACCACAACGGGGCCCGTTCTTCATGCATGGATTATGCAGCTAGCTGGATTTTATTGTTGGCAATTTGACATGATCCAGGACTATTAAGTCCTTTAGAAGCCCACCTGGAGTTGCTGCCATAGCAACAGGTCCGTTTCTTACAAGTGCACCTTATTAAAACAGGAACAATTATTGTAAATATATATATATATATATATATATATACACATCTATTTTTTTAAACAATTTTATCTATATCTATACTAATATCTATAATAATTTACTTATTGAGATATTTATTCATGCATTGCAGGAGATGCAGATCAATTCCCAAATCTCGAAATGCTTTTATGATGCATGATTCTTTTAAGCACAGTCACTAATGGATTAAGAAACTTTAATTAATGACGTCATATATAACAAATCCTCTTCAAAATTGAACTGCTAATTACTTTTCTCTTCACATTGAAAAATGCAAAGTCTGTACAAATACTAGACATGGTGAAAATAATTGAGAATCATTTAAAAACAGTTGCATATTTTATCTATTATATCTTTAATGTAATTTAGCTCATTAGTGCTTGATCTCAAATGCATGACGTCTTAACGTTGCTGTCCCACCGCCAGCCAATCACAGCAATGAACGTCAACATGGACTAATCTCAGACAACTTCATCCAGATATTTTAATCAAATCCGCTAATTGTTTGAAGAACCAAACTAGCCAGAGATGAGTTATGATGACTAAAAGATCTAATACATCACAGATGTAGAAGAACGGACCCCAGGAGCAGATACGCTCGAGTCAAGTCACTTTTATTTATATAGCGTTTTTTGTCAAAGCAGCGTTACAGTATTAAATAGGAAAATAACGTGTCAATGATGCACAATAGTAAACACTCAATTGTCGGTTAAAGGCAGTTCATTATTGAATTCAGTGATGTCATCATCCAGCTCAGTTCAGTTCTAATAGTATCTAGTCGATGATATCGCTGGAAACTAATGCTGGGTACACACCACAAGATAATCTCTGCCCTTCTGACAATCCGGTAATGTCCCAATTATCTCAGTGGTTCTTAAGATTATCTTATCAGATGTTCCTGTGGTGTGAGGTGTGTTAAGACTGAATCTGCTCTGAAGAATGTCGGGAACCAGGCTCAGTCGGTGGGGGGGGGGGTCTCCTCTGGCCAGACGAACAAGCAGATCAATTCCTACTGCAGCAAAGTCAGATTGTGCAGAGGACTCGTCTGGTTCCCGAGGTCTTGTATAGGAGACGAGGTCTTCACTAGACTGCTATGTGTCATATCTGCTACTGTGGCTCAGATCTTATTTGGGCAAAAGCGTGGTCACACTCCTTGTTTGACTGTGGACATTATTTACTCTAGCAACAGCATCAGCAATCTGTCAGTCAGCTTGCTGCTTCTTAGAAGTGAACCGTCCTGGCTGAAGTTAATCAGTACCCTTCTGCACAATTATTAGGACAGTGCTGGTCACTCTAATATGACTGGATCAAGGAACAACTAATGAGCCTCTGCCGTATAGTGTGTTAGATGGCCTGAGACAAAGAGGAGTGGCTGACCAACAGAGAGACCCTATGACAAACTAGCGTTTGACCTTTGATCTCACACTCTTCAGTTACTTATCTTCCTCAAAGTCCCTTTAAAGCAAGTCATGTCACTCGGCGGCCATCTTTGCAACACCTCTCGGGCATCCAAAACTGTTCGCCAAGCTTACGCTTAAATTGCATGTTTGAAATCACCAATGCAATCTGACCCAACTGTT
>CM049834.1:474781-579781 GCA_027422435.1 Schizopygopsis pylzovi
GGGCTAACCTCGGTTCTGGAAGGCCACTGTCCTGCAGAGTTTAGCCTAACCAAACACACCTGAACAAGCTAATCAAAGTCTACAAGATCACTAGAACAAGTTTTAACTGTTGGTCTATGTACACTTGCAGACTGACGTCTCCTCACTCATGCGTTTTGGGGTGTGATTCATCTAGTAGTTTCTGGGCAGTGCTGACTACAAACTCACACAAACATTCAAGCTCGAATATCCATGTTACAAAATTTACCAGTTTGAGTTCGTGCACATATTTATGATTAATCACACTAAATTAGTGCATTAAACCAGTGGTTCTCAATGTTCCTGGAGCACATTTGGCATGTCTCCTTTATCTGACTCCAATTTTATTTATCTATTAATGAGCTGATGATCTGAATTAAGCTGTGTTTGATTAAGGACACATGAAAAATGTGCAGTGATGAGCTCCAGGAACAGGGTTGAGAATCACTGTTATAGACCTCTGTGTGGTGTCCCAAGAAGTAAAACTTTAACTTGTACTCAGTTTAGAGCAAGAATTAATTTTGTTATGACATCATGTAGGTAATATAGTTAATGACTGTTACCAAGTAGAAATTGAAAAAAGGGGGGGCATTAAAACATAGTAACAGCATACCACAGAAGTGAGCAAATCACGATGGTTAAGACCGCATTAGAGTTCCTTAAAATGTCCAGAATATTGTGTTTTTTCTCCCTCATCTTTGCTGATTCCTCAATCTAAGGAAACATAAAAGCATCAATGAAACTGGAGCATCGAAAAGTGAGTTTATTTAAGGCCTGTTTAACTGTCCGTGGTTTATAGATCATAAGTGTAATGAAGTGTTACCTCAGAGGAAGAGAAGATGACTTCAGGTGCGGTGACCTGATTCTGTTTAGCTGCGTGTCTCAGTATGGCTTCAGCCTCTGCTATTCTTCCCTGAGAGAGCAGCCATCTAGGAGACTCTGGAATAAACCTGGTTCACCAAAAACAGAACAAAAACTAAGGGTGCTTTCACACCTGGCCCGTTGTTTCAGAACCTGGCACGTTTCCCCCCTTAGCTCGGTTCGTTTGGACATATGTGAACACGGCAATCGGGCTCGGATCCGGTCCGAGATCGCCTGAACGAGGTGGTCTCAGCTCGATTACAAACGAACTCTGGAGCGGTTCGGTTGCAGTGAGAAAGCAATCCGATCCAGGCTGTACACACTGTATAATGGGTAAATACGTAAGTTCTGTGAAAAGCAGAGGCTGTGCACGTCTTCACCATTCAAAATCAAAGCATGCCTTTTAATTGTATAATGCCGTCTTACTGCTCTTCGTAGTGTGTTCATTTTAACAATGTTTTCCCGATGAATACTGGACTCCTGCTCAAAATTATACATTAATACATATATCGACAGCTAATGTTACAAAAAAAACACAACAATAAGCCCTCAAAGCTGTTGACGTTCCATCCTGACGTGTGTGTGTGTGTTGTGTGTGTGTGTGTCTGTGTGTGTGTGTGTGTGTGTGTCTGTGTCTGTGTGTGTTTTGTGTCTGTGTGTTCTGTGTGTGTGTGTGTGTGTGTGTGTGTGTGTGTGTGTGTGTGTGTGTTGTGTGTGTTGTGTGTGTGTGTGTGTGTGTGTGTGTGTTGTGTGTCTGTGTGTCTGTGTGTGTGTGTGTGTGTGTGAGTGTGTGTGTGTCTGTGTGTGTCTGTGTGTGTGTGTGTGTGTGTGTGTGTCTGTGTGTGTGTGTGTGTGTGTGTGTGTGTGTGTGTGTGTGTGTGTGTGTGTGTGTGTGTGTGTGTGGGCATGTTTATGTGGTTTATGAGGACACAAATTTGTATAATGACATGGGTATGACATAGGTATTACAAGGAGAAGGTGATTTATGAGGACATTTTCAGTGTCCCCATAATTTAAAACGCTTATAAATCATACAGAGTGAGTTTTTTTTGAGGGAAAATAGAAATGCACCGTCTCCTGTGAGGGCTAAGTTTAGGTGTAGGGTAGGTGTAGGGCAATAGCACATACAGCTTGTACAGTATAAAAACCATTATGCCTATGGAAAGTCCCCGTAAACAATAAAAACCAACGTGTGTGGTGTGTGTGTGTGTGTGTGTGTATGTGTGAGAGAGAGAGAGAGAGAGAGAGAGAGAGATTTTTGCCTCTCTTTCCAAATTAATCATGTTTATTGTCATTCCAGGAACTTGAACCAATCAGAGGACAGTTTACTCACACGTGACTTGTATTAACAATTTGGGTCCGTTTAGAAACATTGCCGTGTGAAAGCGAACCACACCAAGAATAAAAAGCAACATTGTAATAATTGTAATCCCTGTTTCGGAACAAAGCAATCGATCTACAGGTGTGAAAATACCCTAAAGAGTTTTTTACTGGTTTAGTTTCACAGGCTTCTATGAAGCTGGGTGGCTAACCAGGTAGGTTTTAGATTAGTCAGCCCTGGGTTTTAGGTTCCACCAAAGTGGGTCAGCTTTAACTAGTATTCTTCACCACAGTATCTTGTGTTCCATGGGTTCTGTAACAGGTTCTGCTCTTATCCTCAGTGAACCAGCCACGAGTACAGTGATGATCTCTGGCTCAGATCACACAGGACGAGATGTTTCATCAACACAGAAAGAAAATATTAAAAATTATATTAATTTGTGTTCTGAATATTAACAAAACTCTTAAGGGAATGATGTGAGGCTGAGTAAATGATGAATGTTAATTTTTTGGATAATTAACCCTTCAAAGCTTGTGTTCTATTAGTTTAGCTAAGACATCACACTGTAATGTATCTTATAATTATCACACGTCTTCATAAGATATTAAATGGACACACTACACTTTTTGATTTTTGATTTATATTCATATCTATGCAAATACAGTATACTGTAAATGCGAGTTTGCAATGACCTCTTACAGTATATGTCAAACTCATAGGAAAGGAAAAGTGAATTACTCGATTCAGGATCCCTTTTGTTAAGTACACAGTAGCCGAAGACGCCTAATATGAAGGGATAAACCCTCACAAACCCTAAAAGTATCATGTTATTGTTCTATAGATCAACTATCGAATGTATTAAATGCTATGCTTTTACAAAATGTGGAGCAGGAAAAATAATTGGTATGTGCCCCTAATTTCTCCTCGGGAGATTTTTGAGAGGTCTGTAACGAAGCAGATAATTAAAATGATTGGTGATGCAAGCCATATTCTCCATAAGGAGTATGAGCTGATGCCCTCAGGGAGGAGATATAGGTTACCAACTTATAAGTTAATTATTCCATTATCAAATACATTATCGAATAGGAAATTATTTGTGTGTGTGGGTGAGGGTATGTGTGAAATGTCTTTAGTGTGTGTATAGTGTAATTTCAGTATTGAGAAATTATGCTTTTTTTGTGGATGAAGTATAATGTGTTTACGTTGACCTGCTATCTGCTCAGGGAAGAAAATAAAATACTACACTAAACTAATGACTATCCTGAAACTATCCTCAGTTGACTGGAATGCTGTCTCCAGGTATTATAGCCCTCCTGCCTTTTCTTGGTTTATATACATTTTATTTTCTTATGAAATGTTCTTACTTCATGTGTTATCTTGATTATTTCCATTTCTTTGTCAAATGTACATTACTCGTCTGCTGTTTCAAAGAGGTGACTTTATAATCCTCTATGGCTCTTACCACCACAATGGCACATACAGGACCCCAGTGAGAGCATTCGTTAGCACCAGCCATCGCCAGCTACGGATGAAATACGCTGCTAATGGAAGGAACATCTGACCGATTCCAGACCCCATGAAGATACCCAGAGAACCAAACACCACCCGACTCGCTGGACTGAGAATTTCACAGCCTGTTGATCAGGAGAAATGTGTTATTCATGTAACACAGGTGATTTTTAAAATCATGTTAATTATTGGAAATAAATTGATCGTTTTACCTAGAACATATGCTACAACATAATTAGAAAAACCACTAAATCCCACAAAGAAGAAGATGGCAGTGAAGATTTCCCAGCTTGGAGAAAACATCTGGATAAGGATAGTTACTGTCTGCATAGCCATCATGGCAAAGAGTACAGGCTTTCTGCCATACCTGCATACATCAAATATTTAATCATTTATAGCAGAAAGCTTGTCATAGTTTGTGGGATGCTTTATCTGGGGGGCAATGACCTGTCCGACATCTGTCCTGAAAGAAAAGTCCCCACCAACACGCCGAAGAAATATATGGATGAGGTCAGTGGGCCTTTATACTCATTCTCACATATCAGGTCCCACTGAAAAACACAGACAGAGAGAAGTAACTATAAAAAATATGCTGCTTAAGTTCATGGCGTACCTTATAAGTTGGTTTGTGTCAGATTTCCCAACCAGGTTAGTCTACGGAGCACATTTGACCTCAAATATTACTATAAAACATGCTGTATAATATCGCATGAAGACTCTTGTCATTTCTTGATTTCTTGGTCCTCTTCTGTCTCTTACAAATCTATGTCCCTAAACCAACTTCTTCTTCGGGAAGAAAGACATCAACTAACACTTACCAAAGACGGGACATATTGCTTGTTTTTCCAGATGAGTATGTAAGCTTTTCTTTTTTTAAACTTCACATCAAACCACAAGAAACCAAACATTACTCATTATCAGTGTTGGGGAAAGTTACTTTTAAAAGTAATGCGATACAATATTGCGTTACTCCCTAAAAAAGTAACTAATTACGTCACTTAGTTACTTTTTATGGAAAGTAATGCGTTACGTTACTTTTGCGTTACTTTTTAAATATGAACAGGGCTTGATTGTTTGTTTTTAATATAAAAGTTATATTTATAGCAAATATAAAAGCCTTTCACAACATAAAGTGTCCTGAATAAACCTCAGGCTGAAGGACGAGTAAATCACGTCTGTACAGAAGAACACAGGAGAAGTTCAACACTCTTCAGCAATAATAAAACAATTTAAGCACAATTGTTAGTTTATGTAAAGTAATTTTTGCTTATTAGTATGATTGAACTGATCATCAAAGGTCAGCAGCAAAGACATCGGTTAATAAAATGAGATTAGATATATTTGTGTTATTTAACATATTTAATTATTGCAGGTTTGCGTCATATTCTGAGTTTGCATTTCACTGTTTTAATTCATTTTGATGAATACTGAATCTGTTTTTTGCAAGTGGGATGAATTAATACACATTCATATTTAGTCTAGATTAGATCTACAGTAAGATCATGTTCACACAGCGCTCTGTCATCAATAAATGGGAAAAAAGTAACTGTAATGCATAACAAAAAGTATTGCGTTACTTTACTAGTTACTTGAAAAAAGTAATATTATTACGTAACTCGCGTTACTTGTAATGCGTTACCCTCAACACTGCTCTGTTTTATGTAATATTTAATGAAGCTGGAGGTATAATGTTAAATATTATCTGACTCCAGTAAACGCATTACAGCAGTTGAGAAGTGTTCTTGAAGCTGACATCTGCAGTTAATTTGAGATCGTTATGCTCTCAGCAGTAACTGTGTCTTTGTGAGCGCTCCTTCTTGTGCTCTTTATGAACTGATCCATTCATTCTTCAAATCGGTTGTTCTTTGTTCATCAGAAATGTACACTTATGTTAACCCCTAACAGTGTCAAAGGTGCCAGTTACTCGAACTGATATTCAAAGGAAGATATTAAAAAAAAAATAACACTTCAGCTTATTTAACATATGTGTCCCTGGAGCACAGACGCAGTCATAAGCAGAATGGGTATATTTGTAATACACTGTATGGGTCAAAAGTATACATTTTTCTGTTATGACAAAAATCATTAGGATATTAAGATCATGTT
Organism: Schizopygopsis pylzovi; assembly: GCA_027422435.1. Lineage (NCBI taxonomy): Eukaryota > Metazoa > Chordata > Actinopteri > Cypriniformes > Cyprinidae > Schizopygopsis > Schizopygopsis pylzovi. Next base: position 480,597 of record CM049834.1, read on the forward strand.
CCATGAAGATATTTGTACCGTAAAAATATATAAAAACTTAATTATTGATGATTAATATGCATTGCTAAGAATTCATTTGAACAACTTTAAAGATGATTTCCTCAGTATTTAGATTTTTTTGCACCAGATTTTCAAATATCGTGCAAACCATACATCAATGGAAATATTATTTATTCAGCTCTCAGATGATGCATACATCTCAATTTCACACTGGTTTTGTGCTCCAGGGTCACATGTGTTGTTAAACTGGTGTTTTGGCACTGAGAGCATCTAAAAGAACACATTTTTCTGAACGATCATCTGTAAACCTCTCCACAGCTTTATCTCAAGAACTCTTTGAGCAGTTGGACATTAAACTGTAGCGCGAGCACGCAAACAACCCACAAACTCACCTCTGTCACTATTGTAGACTCGTAAACATCTGTACTGTAGTTCCAGCCGTCCACACAGAACTCAAGCTCTATCTCGCTGACATTGACGTCCACATTCGGGGTGTAATTAAGCACTGAAAAATTCCTCAGTGTTTCCATCTTGTATCTGGAGCAGGAGCTGCGTTTTAAAACACCGTCTTGCATCGCCGTCGGGATTGCAGCTTCTCTCCACATCGCACTAATGTTGTGCTCCTCAGGAATCAGACACTCGTGAGACGGCACGTCGCCCACAAAAACAATGTAGATGCCCACAAACCCATTTGGAAGGATACTTATAGCTAATGCTAAGAACACAGTCCGCTGGAATGGACCCCATGTTCCCAGAAAAGCAGTGATATCATCATAGTCCCTCATTTTTTTAGGTTTCTGCACTGCATTGACCTCTAGCTCTTATCGTTCAGTTTGGCTCATGCTTCGATCCCTCACAAACACACAAATCAGGAATATAATCTTTATGATCCTCCTTGGCTGTTTAAAGTTCAGATGGATCCTTTATCAATCATTACATCAGTTACTCATCTTTGAGTCGTAAGGGATTCAAGAAATGAGCAACTCAGAGACCTTTGTACATTCAAGAGTGAAGTTTTATCATCAGTCTGGAGATCAATTTAAACGACATAAAGAGTCGACTGTAATATGAGAATTGTCTCTCCTCATTTACAGGCCCCGTGAGGTATTAGATAAGATGTCAAACATTTTGAACACACGTAAGTCATCTATCATGGACTGAATGTGAAACGCATTAAGTCTGAGCAGAAGCGGTGATAACACATGATTCCTCTGGATCAGACGGAGATATCAAACGCTCATCTAATCAATCGCCTGCAAGTATGACATGAATACAATGAGCTTTTGATCTGAGAAATATGCATAGACTAACAATCATAATAACCATCTAACTCTCTATACTCTCTCTCTACCGGAGTATACTGATCCCTACAGGTTCGGAAGAAATTATAGCAACATAACCGAGAACATCTGTTGCACACCCAACCCTTTGGAAAAGACTGGACAGTCCCCTAAAAAAGGTTTCAATTTCTCAACAAGATAAACCTTGTCATTAACTGATTTCATGATTGGGTTAGTTCGGAGGTTACACGTCTCTTTGAGCATCAAGTGAGATCCCCGCCGTGTAAAAGATGCTCTCGATCAGCGAAGTTTCTGTCAAACAGCTCTCTCCATTAGCTGCAGTAGTCCACCGCTACGGATCGAAGATGCCAGCAAGGGTTATATCGCTGGCGGTTTCTAGTGCACAGTATTTGGAGAGCAATATGGACCTGACGTGTAAATGCAAGTCCACCAGATGGCTACAGTTTACCATCCGACAAAACCATTCATGTTGAAAGGGTGTTTGTTGTGAATATTGGTTTACGCTTAATTTTTTCTCTCGCAGGAAGCGTTTAAAATGGCATGTAGTTGTTAATTTACTCACACTGCAATAAAAGTTCACATGTACACATGTTGGAGAGGACTTACCGGTTTAACAAGCTGTTATTCAGAATTAACTAGGTATATTGTGGCAAGTGGGGTGGGGCCGAGAGCCGTGGGAACGGAGCGAGGCCGGTGGAGTAAATGGTAATGAACGACACCTGCGCCACTCACCGGTCTCGAGTCCCACGGAGGAGCTTCGGAAGGGTTAAATGAGGAGTGACGACAGTGGAAGAGGAGAGAGGACCAGGCCTGGATTTTAGTTTGTGTTTTGTGTGCGGCAGTCGGCCATGAGGGGCTGCCGCTTTTCATTTGTTTATTGTGTTATTAAAGTGTGTTAAATGTTCGCCGGTTCCCGCCTCCTTCTTCCCGTACTTACGAACTGTGTTACATTGGTGCTGAAACCCGGGAAGAAGGAGGCGGGAACCGGCGAACATTTAACACACTTTAATAACAATGAACAATGAAACATAACACAAGAGAATATATATAAATATAGGTGAGAATGAAAATAGGAACAAATAATAAAATAAGGAGTAAGATGTGCAATGAGATAAAATGTGCAATACAGTATACTGTGGATTAATAAATATTAATATAAACACAGATGTGCAAGAGGAATGTGCAAATAGGTTGTACCGGGTATGTACACATAGCAGCAATGTAGATGATGGAGAATAATGGATGTTTACAGTTTAATTAAATTGAGTCCTGTAGATGTTATGAGATGTTATGAGACTGAGTTTAGGAGCCTGATGGCCTGGGGAAGAAGCTCCTCCTCAGTCTCTCAGTTTTTGCCAACATGCCCCTGAAGCGCTTGCCAGATGGCAGTAAAATGAAAAAATGGTTACCAGGGTGATTTGAGTCCTTGATTTTAGCAGCTCTGCTTTTGCAGGGTTTGAGGTAGATGTCCTGCAGAGAGGGGAGAGCAGACCCTGAGATGCTCTCAGCTAAGCGCACGACTCTCTGCAGAGCTTTGCACTCCTGGTTCGAGGAATTACCATACCACACTGAGATGCACTGAGTCAATACACTTTCTATGGCCCATGAATAGAAAGTTTTCAGGATAGCTGGTGAGACCCTGAATTTCCTCAGCTGTCGCAGATGGTACAGTCTTTGCCTGGCTTTCTTGACCTGTGTTTGGATGTGTGCAGTCCATGTCAGGTCCTCGGAGATGTTTACACCGAGGTACTTGAAGCTGCTCACCCTCTCCACAGGGGTCCCACTGATCATAAGAGTAAAACAACGAGTCGAAAGCATAGCGAGCCGCAGAAGAGACACGGTTTCTCGAGCGCGATTCAAGACGGAGTGAAACACGGACAAATGTGTTTCATTCATAAACACACCCCCCCGGACACAGTTTTGCGTAGGGCCCCCAGAAGTCTAGGATCGGCTCTGCATCCGACACTCATTTTAATACAGAAACTCGTGCTGACATTATTCTACCATCCCATATTAATTCTTACCAACTCAACACGATCGAGTTTATACCTGAGGATGAGTCGATGCGCTCCTCCAGTGAGTTTACCAAGATTCATCAAACCTGTTCTTATTTTGTAGCAAGTAACGAACATGCAAAAGTATAAGTAAAACAAGGTAAAAGTATACATTTTAATTAGGAAATGTAGAGTAAAAGTTGGCAGAAATATAAAAACTCAAGTAAAGTACAGATCATTCAATTCAGGTTTCTGATATCCAAGAGTGATTCCACGATTGATTTCAAGAATTCACTTTTGCTAGTGATGTAATTACTGATATTGAAAACTGTATTAGTAGCTTCTGAAATCACAATTTGGTTAAAATATGATCCTGGCAATTTTTACATTGCTTTAATAAGATGAGCAATGTCAACTTGTTTTAAGTTATATGAAACTCAGCTACATTGTTTAGTAAACAGGTAACATTAAAAGTAGAAATGATTTGTTCCTTTATCTGAACTTTAACCAAATGAATAACTTTCTGTAAAATCTCTTGATTGCAGAAATTATTCTAATATTTTACACACTTTGCTCATAAGTTTATTAACTTCTCAACTGAACACAGACGTGAAATACAAATCCTGTTATACTTAAAACGGTTTATTACAAAATATTTTGGCATCTATATATGCTATATACTCAGTCATATGTATAACTGAGCTATGTTTCAAATTTGAAGCTGAAATCACAAAAACTGAGGTTCTTGTGAGATTTTATTTAGCTGCTATACCAAAAATATCATCGCGATTCCACCCAAACTCCACTGAGCTTTTTAACATGTCTCAAATATTATCACAATATCACTTCCATCTCAAAACAACCAGCTAATACTGAATCTAGAGACTCACAGACGTCTCCAACAGATTTTGATTATAAAACATTGTGGTAATATGACACTTGGCCACGCCCACTAGGGGGGAGGAGCCTGATTACAGTATTTACATGGTGTCCGGTTTCAAGTCTTTTAAGTGAGGTCTAATTTAGGAGGATATGTTTTAGAGAAAAAAACAATAAATAAGAGCGCTAATCGAACGTTTAACCCAGTTTCTCCGCTTCTGTGGATTTTGGCAGACACATGGATCAGTCAGATGTTTTTATTATTTTAGCAGTAGCTTCTCCTTTATTACAATCATTAGAGTTCATATCTCATATTACTGAGAAAAAAAAAACACCGTCACAGATTAGATATCAGTGTTACATTGTAAACATACCAGAAACAACTCACTACTGGAGGACCATAAAGTTAATCTCCCAGCCAAAACGGCATTTACATGAACTTAAATATAAACCAATAGATCATGCACGAACCATGTCTGGTAAACTCAGGTTTGAGCAGCGTGAAACAAACACACAACACGATGAATCACGACCGCAGAGAGCGTGTGATAGACACAGAAGACTTCGGTAACACATCTAGGAAGATTAGGCTGGTTTCAGAGTCACAGTCGGACAAACAACAAAAGAGCAAAGCTCGTTAAACCTGCATCATATTCCACTCCAACCATAAACAAACGAGAAGGATGAACCGGATCATGACGGGAAGAATCATTCAGATAAATATGATAATGTGCTCATCCTCGGAGTTGAGTTTGCTTCTTCATCAGGTTAGTATAAATGTGTCTCCGCAATGGATGTGAATGGGTGCCGTCAGAATGAGAGTCTGATAAAAACATCACAATAATCAAGAAGCTAAAACAAATCCAGCATTAAGACACTTTTAACCCAAATACCATAGAGTCCATAATAACTCGTTTAGCACAGATAAACAGACTAAAACAGACTAAAACAGCTCTAAACAATTATACAAAAAACGTCTTGTGTGTATTATTGTGATGTTTTTATCAGACTCTCATTCTGACGGCACCCATTCACATCCATTGCGGAGACACATTTATAATAACCGGATGAAGACACAAACTCATCTTGATCTCAAATGGTCTGACGGTGAACACGTTTCAGCTAGTGTTCATCTTCAGCTGAATTATTCTTTAATCCTCCAAAAAAAAAAATCAGGGTTGGTTTTCTTTGCGTTTTGGCGTGAAATACGATGCATGAGTTTCGCCTGATATTAGTGCCTCGGGGCTCTCTGCTCACACCTTCACTAGTTTCACAGCGGTCAACATGAACACTACATGAGATAAGATTGGAGGAGGACTCTGAGATGCTATGGCCTGATGGGTAACAGCAGAACCAGCGCCGGATCCTCAGGACCCGTCGCAGCCGAAGAGCAGCAGCAGCTCGTGACACGTGACGAAGCTGAAGAAGTAGACGCAGAGGTCAGAGAACACGTCGCTCATCGTCCTGTAGGTGTCCATGGAGCGGCTGATGACCTCAGCGGGGATCCCCGACAGCAGGAGCGCAGCGGTCAGCATCGTGGTCTTGCTCTTCTTCTGCACCTGGGTCGGGTTGCACCAGCCACTCGTAAGTCCAACACTAGAGGCTTAGTATTCAGTTTGTAACTAAATCTATACATTATTTGGTTGCACCAGCTGTTCTGATGTAGCTAGTAGTCTGTACGCTCACTAGTAGTCGCATAATATAACGTTTACTCTAAATCATCCAATAGAAACCATCAAATACGCGAGCAGAACTTGTTTAAATGCTAGGAATTTTTTATTTCTGGGGTGTTGAAGACGCGCTAAAAAAGAAACAAAATAAGTTTATTCATATTTATTTATTTATTATTTTTATTCAAATAATGTATTTATTAAATTTAATTTACTGATAGTCAGGCATTATAAGGCAGTATTATTGATATATTGTTATAGTTTGTATTAATTAATAGTTTTAATTCGTTTTTGTTTCAAAATGTTTCGTTTTAATTGTAAAGTTCTAGTATTTTTTCTTAAAATATGTTTATTTAGTTGTAGTGATTTTTAAATACATTAAATTAAACTAAATAAAAAAATAGATGTTTCCAAGGCAACTAGCAAAAATAAAGCACCTTTTTTAATATTTAAATTTATTTCACGTAATGTTTACCTTATTTCAAATATTTCAAATATGTATTGTCCATATGTAAATTGCTGTTGTTTTTTTGCACTGTCTGTCCATATGTAAATTGTTTGTTGTTTTTTTTGCACTGTCTGTCCATAGGTAAATTGTTTGTTGTTTTTTTGCACTGTCTGTCCATAGGTAAATTGTTTGTTGTTTTTTTGCACTGTCTGTCCATAGGTAAATTGTCTGTTGTTTTTTTGCACTGTCTGTCCATAGGTAAATTGTTTGTTGTTTTTTTGCACTGTCTGTCCATAGGTAAATTGTTTGTTGTTTTTTTGCACTGTCTGTCCATAGGTAAATTGTCTGTTGTTTTTTTGCACTGTCTGGAGCACGCTCATAAGAATTTCACTCACCAAGGCACTTGTGCTGTGGTGATGTGACAATAAAAGTGATTTGATTTGATTTGAAATAACAAAAATGTAGCTAGAGTTTATTTTAAGGTGTGTTTGTTCCCGTGTAATTATACATTGACGTACTGATTAATATTAATTAAATGTATGTACGGGTTAGAGTTACTTGCATGTAACTACGCATAATTTATTTTATGTATAATAAATGTGATAAGGAATTCAAATTATGTAATTCATCTTCCAAATTTAAGAAAATGTATAAAATAAGGGGATGAATAACTAAACGACTCCGTATCAATAAATTGTGAATGCATTGTTAAAATACTGACATTTGAAAGTGTATTTTTGTTATTATGTTTGTTTTGAATTATGTATGTGCATTTTGGGAAATGTTTATTTAACAGTTTATAACAGCAGCAGGATTTATGGAGATGTATTAGATAATATTGCTTTGCCCAGTTGAGATTCTCGGTGGAAAGAGTTTCACGGTTTCACAAAACAGAGACTAACCTTTGGGAAGTATTTGTGCAATCCCATGAAGCCCAGCTCCAGCGTGAGTAACGGTGCGAAGATAGACTGCGGGAACACAAGAGACGGAGATGAAGCAAAACCACACTTATTTTGCAAACAGGCTCATTTTACGACTCCCCGAGAGTTAAAGAGGTGAGTTTTACCGTGTTTGAATCCATTCAGCCGGTCTGGTGGTAGCTTAGCATAGATCATTGTATCTGATTAGCCCGTTAGCATCACGCTCAAAAATGAAATGTTTCCTATTTAAAGCTCGACTCTTCTGTAGTTACATCGAGTACTAAGACTGACGGAAAATGAAAAGTTGTGATTTTCTAGGATCTATATTCTCGTTCCAGCGTAATAATCAAGGAGCTTTGCTGCCGTACCGCAATGATATCACGCCGCGCCTGAAAGTAGTCCCCGGCTAATCAGTCAGTGTCTCCGTCAGTCTTAGTACACGATGTAACTACACAAGTGTCAAGCTTTAAATAGGAAAATATTGAAACTCTTTTGTCATTTTTGAGCAAGATGCTAACGGGCTAATCAGATTCAATGATCTATGCTTAGCTAAGCTACCGCCAGACCGGCTGAATGGATTCAAACACGGTAACACAACTCTTTAACTCTTGGGGAGTCAAAAAATTATGCCTGTTTCCAAAAAAAGTGGCGTGTTGCTTTAAGACAAGCAGAATCATGCGTCTGCGCAGCTCTCACCAGATACTGGCAGACGAAGATGCGCACGAAGACGGCCAGAGCCACGCTGCAGATGAGCCGGAAGAGACAGAACGAGTCCAGCTCCTCGTCCTCGCCGCCGTCGTCCTGAGACGTCTTCTCAGCGCTCAGCTGTCCTCGCAGCTTCATGGCATCTTCGAAGCGGGACAGGTACGTCTGCAGACCCCCGCGGGGAGACGCCGAGCGCTCGTCTGCTGCCGCTTCATCCGGGACGCTCCCCAGAGACTCCGACAGCGTCCTCGAGGAGCAGGCCTCCGTCCCGTCCAGATCCAGCCGCGGCTCCAGGACTCTGGCTGCTGAGAGACACGAGTCTGTGAGCGACCTACACTTACATCATCATTTAGCAGACGCTTGTATCCAAAGTAGGGATGCACGATATTTATCGGACGATATGGGTTAAAATTACATCATTTTTATTGCGCCGATAAATAAATTAAATTCTGGAAGTTTTCTCGGTGGCAGAGGAGGACAATACCATTGCTATCTTCAACGCATGTTCAGCAACACAACACATCTTATATCTCACTTGAAAAGTCATCATCGCGGCGAAGCTGTATTAAGGGACTTTAAGCAGCCTCCACTGTTGGAACGGTAACGGCATTCAAACGTCATATCACGCGTTCTTCAGCTGCTACTTTGTGTCGTTCTGTAACCGTCGACTACAGGAGAACAGCTACTTTGTGTCGTTCTGTAACCGTCGACTACAGGAGAACAGCTACTTTGTGTCGTTCTGTAAACGTCGACTACAGGAGAACAGCTGCTTTGTGTCGTTCTGTAACCATCGACTACAGGAGAACAGCTGCTTTGTGTCGTTCTGTAACCGTCGACTACAGGAGAACAGCTGCTTTGTGTCGTTCTGTAAACATCGACTACAGGAGAACAGCTACTTTGTGTCGCTCTGTAAACGTCGACTACAGGAGAACAGCTGCTTTGTGTCGTTCTGTAACCGTCGACTACAGGAGAACAGCTACTTTGTGTCGTTCTGTAAACGTCGACTACAGGAGAACAGCTGCTTTGTGTCGTTCTGTAACCATCGACTACAGGAGAACAGCTGCTTTGTGTCGTTCTGTAACCGTCGACTACAGGAGAACAGCTACTTTGTGTCGTTCTGTAACCGTCGACTGCAGGAGAACAGCTGCTTTGTGTCGTTCTGTAACCGTCGACTACGGGACAACAGCTGCTTTGTGTCGTTCTGTAACCGTCGACTACGGGACAACAGCTGCTTTGTGTCGTTCTGTAACCGTCGACTACGGGAGAACAGCTACTTTGTGTCGTTCTGTAACCATCGACTACGGGAGAACTGCTGCTTTGTGTCGTTCTGTAACCGTTGGCTACGGGAGAACTGCTGCTTTGTGTTGTTCTGTAACCGTCGACTACGGGAGAACAGCTACTTTGTGTCGTTCTGTAACCGTCGATTACAGGAGAACAGCTACGTTGTGTCGTTCTGTAATCATCGACTACAGGAGAACAGCTACTTTGTGTCGTTCTGTAACCGTCGACTACAGGAGAACAGCTACGTTGTGTCGTTCTGTAATCATCGACTACAGGAGAACAGCTACTTTGTGTCGTTCTGTAACCGTCGACTACGGGAGAACAGCTGCTTTGTGTCGTTCTGTAACCGTCGACTACAGGAGAACAGCTACTTTGTGTCGCTCTGTAACCGTCGACTATGGGAGAACAGCTACTTTGTGTCGTTCTGTAACCGTCGACTACAGGAGAACAGCTGCTTTGTGTCGTTCTGTAACCGCCGACTACGGGACAACAGCTGCTTTGTGTCGTTCTGTAACCGTCGACTACAGGAGAACAGCTACTTTGTGTCGTTCTGTAACCGTTGACTACAGGAGAACAGCTACTTTGTGTCGTTCTGTAACCGTTGACTACAGGAGAACAGCTGCTTTGTGTCGTTCTTAAGCTAATTTTAACGATTGTTTTCGTTTGTACAAAGATATGTCTGCTGTTAGCAGCAGCACCTCAGGTAGCACTGAGACTGCATATATGTGATTATTACCTAAACATCCTCCTCATTTGTATTTAAATAAATGACTGAATTGCACCGTCTTGTTTACGGCTGCTTAATGATGTTTATCGGAATCGGCTGTGAGAAGGATTTAATTAAAACATTTTTCATATCGTGCATCCCTAATTCAAAGATAATAGAAGCAATCAAAACCAACACAAGTGCTATAAAGGGGCTCGCACACCGGATGCGCAGCGCCGCGCCGCGTCGCGCCATGTCTTTCAAATTCGAACACATTGTTTTCAATGTGTGTACGCACACCGGCAGCGCCATTCGGCGTCTGTCCGCAGCGCATAGCAACGACTGTTTAGAACGCTGTTCTAGACGTGGCGCTGCGCGGCGCGGCGCGGCTCGTTCGGTGTGCGAGCCCCTTAAGTCTCAGTTAGCTTAACGCAGGAAAGTTGTAAAAATACATATAAATATAAAATACCTATGGGAGTCAATGGGTACCATCAGCTGTTTGATTACTAGCATTCTTCTAAATCTCTTCTACATCACAATCTCAAACAGGTGTGGAATGACATGAGGATGAGGAAATTATGGCAAAATTTAATTTTTGGGTGAACTATCCATCAGTGTCTCAGCAATGGATGTGAATGGGTGCCGTCGGAATGAGAGCTGATAAAAACATCACAAGTCCATCAGTTAACATCAGAGGCAGAAACACATCCAGCATCAAGACGTATCTAACTCAGATCTATCATTTATTATAATTATAGATTTGAGATTTTTTTTATTCTGGATGTGTTTCAGCTTTAGTCTTCTAGTCCGTTCTGCGTACCTCGCTTAACACATCTGAGATGATTTGAGAGATCTTCTAATTGTGATAACTAGTCTCTGGCTAATTTTCTTCTTCAAACGAATTTGCATATCAGATTATAATATCTGGATTAAGTTGTGCAAGATTACTGCGCGTCCTCGTGTTCCTTTAAAGGGCAGATGCATCGATACTCGAGACCGCGATCAGCTACGTAGCGATTGGCTGGCGGCACGACAGCAGCGTGATGACGTCGCCTCATTAAAAAACACACCTGACGCATTTCTGGACCTTTATAAGCAAACAGCCCAGCGACCAAAACTACATATATATATATATATATATAAACAAAATATGCTGTGTTTAATTGTTTACATGAATCCTAATTATTTATATTTATGATTTCTGGTATTTGAACAGGCTTTACATTTTTACTTCAGTGTTGTAATTAGCAATTTATTTAATTTGCATTGATTACGGTTTCTTAAAGATCATGTTATCTGCATCTCTTGCCTATCCCATAATATCTGTCAACACTCAAATTAATGAACGGCTCAGATTTAACTGTATAGCATGTGTGTACGACTCAAATACAATTATAAAGTAATTATTTAATCCCGAATACATCTAAAACTGGCTACACAACATTGTTATCTTATTTTTTTATTATTATTATTTTAAATGATTGTCCCTGGATCAGCAGGGTACTCTATTAATAAAGTAGTACAGATATTAAGTATTAATTCTGCTTAAAAGATGCGATTAATCCCGTTCACATTAAATAAGATGCTCGCGAGCAGGTTTAAGGACCTGTTGCTATGACAACAACTTCAGGATCAGCTTCGACGAACCAAATGATCCGAGATCAGGTGAAATCAGCATCCGGGTAACTGAGTCAGTGACGTATGAAGAACGGACCCCTGTGTTAACTGATGTTTCTATCAGCTCTCATTCTGACGGCACCCGTTCACATTCATTACCGAGACACACTTCTCCAAACCGGAGGAAGACACACACTCGTTGACCCTGGACTGACCGCGTTCAGAACACTGTAACCGGTACAGTAAGAACAGATGCAGTAATGATCGTGTCATGAACACTGACCGCTGTCCGCGTCGCTCGGACTGAAGCCCACGATCTTCTTCATGCGCTCCTCCGAGTTCAGCAGTAACTTCCTCCTGCGGAGCTCCGCGCGTCTCTGCGACGCGTTATTCTGCTGCTGCGCCGCGGTTGCCTCCATTACTCCGAGCACTGAACACTATCCGGGTACCTGTCAGCAGCTGCCGTCTCTCCGTCTCTGTTGTTAGTGATGGGGCGGAGCCTCACACAATGTGTCGCCTGTGGATGACGACACCGCTTCAAAATAAGAGTCCGCGCTTATCCTCGTGACGTTTGCAAAAGTGTGTGCGTGAGAGAGAGAGAGTGTGTGTGTGTTTGAGAGAGAGTGTGTGTTTGAGAAAGTATGTGTCTTTAAAAGTGTGTGTTTGAGAGAGAGTGTATGTGTGTCTTTGAAAGTGTGTGTGTTTGAGAGAGAGTATGTGTGTGTGTTTGAGAGAGAGCGTATGTGTGTCTTTGAAAGTGTGTGTGTGTGTGTGTGTTTGAGAGAGAGTGTGTGTGTGTGTGTGTGTGTGTGTGTTTGAGAGAGAGTGTGTGTGTGTGTGTGTGTGTGTGTGTTTGAGAGAGAGAGTGTGTGTGTTTGAGAGTGTGTGTGTTTGAGAGAGAGAATGTGTGTGTGTTTGAGAGAGAGGGTATGTGTGTGTGTGTGTGTGTGTGTGTGTGTGTTAAGTTTATTACTTAAAGTTTAGTGCGTAACTGATTACAAATTACCAGTGTTGGTCTCGTTACTCAAATAATGTAGTATATAACTCATTACTAGTTACTCCTTTCAAAAGTAATATTGTTTCTTTCTGGCGGCAGTAATTAGTTGCATTACTGTTTATTCACGCCCCACAGAAGCTGTAACTGTATCTTCCACATATAATTATTCTATATGTTCATAATAACATATTTCTTCCTCATCATTTGACCAGAATCCACCGCAGTCAGAAGTGATTACAGACACTCAGTAGAAGTGTATTCATCTCATTAATTATCATGTGTAGGTTGAAGCGTATTATAATTTCTCCGTTACCTATATAATATTATATATCATTATGTATTTGATCAAATCACATACGTTTGTAAGAAACCGTTGGAATTAATTACAATAATATAACGTAGCACAGAGCGATGTAGTGCAGAGTAAACCGCCACAGCTTACACAAGTGTTCATCTGTTTCCTGACAATCAATATAATGCAATATTAATATCTGCTGAATGTAAGCGTTTCTATATTCTGAGCTTGGACATCACATGCACGAGCGAGTCGTGACAATTATGAACAAATCTAATAATTATTTGATTGAGGCATCAAAAGTAACCAAGCTGTTTTATGAATAGTAACTAATATTATTAGTAATGAATTACACTACTAGTTACTGCAAAAAGTATTATTACAGTAACTAAATTACTAGTATTTAATTACTTCCCAACACTGCAAATTACATTAAATAAATGTTAGTAGTAACGTAATCTGACTACTTTATCACATTAATTTAATTAGGATAATATTGTACCATATTGATATAAAAATACAATATTTTGCTATTGAAGTGCATTAAACATTACATTGTCAAAGTTTCGTAACGCAAGTCATGAAGGAACTGCCGGGGGTTTGTGAGTTTAATTAAAAGCTAATAATCATAAAAAATTTGAAAGTAAAATTTTAAAATGCCAATATAATGAGATATCAATTATATACCTAACCAATTAAAAGTAACTGTAGTCTGATTACAAGTACTTTTTGTAATATAATTAAGATTAAATGTAATCAGTTACTACCAAGCACTGAATATGCACCTATACATACATTATTATTTAAGATAAGTTTGGACACGTCACAGGGTTTCTCTCACTGGATGCTGGAGCGATGTCTCCAGGTCTGGGTTACAAGCGCACTCTACGGGGGGGATCTCAGCCTCATGGGCTCTCTTTACAGCGGTCACGGTGCAGGTTATTTACAAGCTTCTCTCACTGGATGCTGGAGCGATGTCTGGGTTACAAGCGCACTCTACGGGGGGGGGGATCCCAGCCTCATGGGCTCTCTTTACAGCGGTCACGGTGCAGGTTATTTACAAGCTTCTCTCACTGGATGCTGGAGCGATGTCTGGGTTACTCTACGGGGGGGATCTCCGCCTCATGGGCTCTCTTTACAGCGGTCACGGTGCAGGTTATTTACAAGCTTCTCTCACTGGATGCTGGAGCGATGTCTGGGTTACTCTACGGGGGGGATCTCCGCCTCATGGGCTCTCTTTACAGCGGTCACGGTGCAGGTTATTTACAAGCTTCTCTCACTGGATGCTGGAGCGATGTCTGGGTTACAAGCGCACTCTACGGGGGGGGGATCCCAGCCTCATGGGCTCTCTTTACAGCGGTCACGGTGCAGGTTATTTACAAGCTTCTCTCACTGGATGCTGGAGCGATGTCTGGGTTACTCTACGGGGGGATCTCCGCCTCATGGGCTCTCTTTACAGCGGTCACGGTGCAGGTTATTTACAAGCTTCTCTCACTGGATGCTGGAGCGATGTCTCCAGGTCTGGGTTACAAGCGCACTCTGCGGGGGGATCTCAGCCTCGTGGGCTCTCTATACAAGCTTCTCTACACTGGGTGTTTACTGCACGTGCTGTATTGAGCGTTGACTCCACCGGCCTTATTAGAGTTATCTTTGGTTGGCAGCAGACTTCGAGTGAATCCCATTACTCTGTCTTACCCCTTCCCTTTCGTCTTACCCCTAGCCCTCGTCCCTCCAACCCGAGTGGTAAGCGCTAGGGGTGAAAACACCCCCCTATGAAATGAGACACCACTTGGTTACTGTTACGTTATCATACATCGTCGCTAGCTGCTGCTACGTCACCCGAGGCGACACAAACTCTCCGTCTGCAAGTGTGTGTGTGTGGATTGCATGGGTTTAAGTGATGTTTTCTCTAGTCAGATAAATGATGATTATAATAATTTGTTTTAATTTAATTTATTTTTAAAAACGTTTCAGTTAAGAACATGGTTGCAATTATATATGTACAGGACTGTGTAGCGCACAAAACAAGACTGTCGTCATTTTTAAATCAATTATTTAAGCTGAAAATTCTTACATGAATGGGACTCTCTGGATGATCTGGCCACGTGTGTTCTGGGTAACCCTTCGTTTCATGTAAGCTCTGAAAATGCTTGGTTTTGAGGTGTATCTACCCCTTCCCCTTCCCCTTACCCCTACCCCTTAATCAAAACCAGAATTAGCCCTTATTCTCACATGAACGCACTAAACTAAGGAGAAGGGGTACGACAGAGAATTGGGATTCACCCTTAGGCACTACAGGAGTTAGGATATCCCATAGTGAGACATGCTGAAACCCAGTCTTGATTAACACCGAATCTCTTTCTCAGGTCAGTATGGGGGGGGACATGCGTGCTGATTCACTGGTTCAGGTCTGGTTCAGTGAACGTGAGCGCATATAAACACCAAAGTGACTGTGAACGCTCACACGATATTCTCTTTAATGACTTAATTCATGTAGAAAGTTCACATGTACAGAATTTACAAATCATTTCTCAAAAAACAGTTGTCATGCGTGCTAAAACGAGCAGCCGCGGAGGAAACGAGGATTTTTAAATATCAAAAATATCCCTCTGATATTGGATTATTGTGTTACTCCTACCTTCACCAGTTCTCCATTCACAACATATAAATCTCTATTAGTGGAACAGAAATCTCTGCATCTAAAGCTTTCATAGATTCAGCCGGTTCTTAAAAACCTCTCTTAATGGATTTAATAACTATAGTAAAGTCCCAAGCAGTTTGATCATCTCGCATCATCCTGAAAATTAACAATCTTTTGAATATAATAAAGGTTTATCAATAAACAACGGCTCGAGCGTCTGAATTTGCTCGTGTAAAACATCACTACGAAGCATTTCTTCTCGAGATCATTAGCATGAGTCCAAGTTAAGACAGATATCGCCTTCCTCATTAATTAAAACAGTGACTGACGAGCACAAACACCTGTGACGATAACCACAGCTAGAGTCGCACTTATTATAAAGGTCCTCGGAAATTCATTAGTAAAAGGCCATAAATGAAGGACGTGCGCTCGACACGCACCACTCCTCAAGCAGCTGGGACACAGACGGACTTTATTGACTGCAGGTTAGCTGCGTCTGGCTCCAGCAGGGCATTATGGGATGGATCACTTGGAGATCTGCTGTTGTAGATGCAGAAGGAACTCGTAATAGGACAGAGCAGATTCACTGAGATCCTCGATCATGTTCTGCAAGAGTTCGGCCTTGAGCGGAGACTCGTCTCTGAAATCAAGAGAAACAGCAAAGCTCGGTCATTAGAATCGATTTATCAAAACCTCATGATTTATCGTCTAGGACAGTGGTTCTCAAACATTTTACACCAAGTACCACCTCAGAAAATATTTGGTTTTCCAAGTACCACCATTATGACCAACATTAAAATGCAGTATAAATGGCTGCCCACTGCTCCGGGTGTGTGTGTGTGTGTGTTCACTGCTGTGTGTGTGTGTGTGTGTTCACTGCTGTGTGTGTGTGCACTTTGGATGGGTTAAATGCAGAGCACAAATTCTGAGTATGTCATGTCACTTTCACTTTCAGTAACACTATACACAGTAAAGAAATTTTTTAAACGAGTCAGTTTTAATCCTTATAAGAATATTTATTATTGTCAGCCTCTTAAAATATAGTAAATACACAGTTTGAACATGAACACTGCACCGTGCTTACTTCTACGTAAATAAACTACGTAATTATTAAATTAACATATATTGTACCTAAAAGTGAAATAAAAACTGTACTGTACTTAAATGTTAAAAAACTGTACTTAAAGATTAAATGAAAATGTATCATACTTACTTAACATTTAAGTACAGTAACTTAGTTTTTATTTAACTTTAAGCACAGTACAGTTTTTATTTCACTTTTAAATAAAAAAGTACTTGATTAAAAAAAACACAGGCTGTACATGTAGCTGCAAGAAACAACAATCAGGCCCCGTGTCCACCAAAGCCAGCTGAAAACACCCAGGTGTGAGCGCTCGAGAGGGCAGCGTATTTTCGAGACGCTGCGGTTGCTATGATACGGAATACCCACTGAAGTAATATGGCAGACGTATCGCGAATTAAATGTTTCTCCAAGCATTATTTTTCATAACAATATTATTGTACTCCGGCAATTCCATCTGGTAAAGACATAAATACTCAGAGACAAGCAATATTAACTTCTCCATTGCTGTTCAGTCGTAGTACAAGCAGGGTGTGACGGTATTAGTCCCGCCCCTCCTCCACTGTGATTGGTTAGCTGACTAAAAAGTGACAGTGATGAGTGCTAACATTCTTAAATTCTCGGTGCCAAGAAAAAAACGCCCGAGTGCTCAGCATGAAAAAGACGCTCCCATTTAAAACAATTAAAAAAAAAATCGCTTTGGTGGACACGCGGCCTGATTTATATTTAATTCTGAGATTCCTCTGCGTACCACTAGAGGAAGCTCACGTACCACACTTTGAGAACCGCTGGTCTAGGATAATATTGTTATGTGTGACTCGCAATAGCCAACAATACATTGTATGGGTCAAATTATTAAGTTATGCCAAAAATCATTAGGATATTAATATCATGTTCCATTAAGATATTTTGTACATTAACAACCATAAACTAAATTTGTTATTATTAATATGCATTGCTAAGAATACATTTGAACAACTTTAAAGGTGATTCTCAATATTTAGATTTTTTGCATCCTCAGATTCCAGATTTTCAGCCAAATATTGTCCTATCATAAAACATACAATCAATGGAAATATTATTTATTCAGCTTTCAGATGATGCATACATCTCAATTTGAAAAATTTGACACTTATGACTGGTTTTGTGCTCCAGGGTCACATACGTGACTCACTCACACAACACACTCTCTCACACACACTCACACACGCACTCTCTCGCACGCACACTCTGACGTGCATGCACACACTCACGCGCACACTCTCGCGCGCACACACTAAACAAATGAAAACACGTCTTGAGAGTCCAAAATTATTGGACTGCATGATGAAGCCTATTAGAACGCAGTTAAAATTGATAATTCAGGTAATAAAATATTAGTGCATCTCAGAACAACACAGCGGTGTTTGGATCCGGAGTGAATTCATATTTCAGTGACTCATTCATAAAGACTAGGGCTGCCCTCAACTAAAGATGTCGACTAGTCGTTCATTTAAAGCATTAGTCGACTAATCGCACGTTTATTAATAAATCACTTAAACCATAATAATGAGCCTTTAATTGCCTACATCGCCTAATAAGCGCACGCATACTAAAGCTTGCCACAGAGCAGCTCAGAAGTAATGATTATGAATGTGTGTCGGAGGCTGCATTAATATTTTAATAATTGACTGATAAACTAGTGTTGTTTTTGTTCTCGGTCGGCGACACGGACTCGTCATCTCCATCTTCCTCAGCAAAACATTTTTTCTTACAATTATTTTCCTATTGTATGTTTTGAAAATATGGTAAATACTGGTCAAATGTACAAACAATCATATTTGATGCACCATAAAAATAACAGGTATCCCATCTGGATTATATAACAGTGAGTCCATCCAAGATTATATTAACTGTGGAAGTGAAATATTACTGTAGTCTTCAGATCTTTTACTGTATTAATTTTTAAAATCACGTACAGATGAAGTTTGTTCCCATCAGGCTACAGTCACGACTGTACGCATTTCTTCTTTTTCACTCGCAATCTTTACGTTATGTATTTCATGGCACACTTGTATGCGTACTTGGCGCCATCTATTGTTGTGGGTGTATTTCAATTACATTTCAGAGACTACACACAGAGGTGCTAACCACATACACACAGACCACTATACGTAATCAAATCCATGTAAAACACGTGACTGATGAATGAAGACAATACAGTGCAGTTCTAAACAGAAATTATTGCACAGTCCACAACGATTGACGTAAATAATTAGTGCAAAGCATCCCTTAGTTCAGGGACTGAATGGCTCTTGGATGAAAACTTGACATGTAACAATCTAGACCCTGGATATAAGAGGATACCGCGATTTCCAAGAAAAAACATGTCTTCTAGTCGGGTCAATACGTTTTTGTTTACGTCTTCAAAGCAAGCATACACAGTTTCATGCTCAAGTTCACGGAGACCGAGACGTTTGCTCTCATTATTTTACAAAAGCACAACGTTTTGTTGTTATTGTGAATGCACACACTGAGTCTTAACAGATTTGAAAGATGCATTACTCGTATGTATGAGCAACATGAGGGAGTATTTTAAGAGCATCTGTCCTGCAGTGATCACAACTGTTCAGATTCACTCTCCCCCCACACACACACACACACACACAATAGCGCACGTCTCTAGATTAACATCAGATCGAGCGGCCATGTAAAGTTACATATTTCAGATGATAAGCCATATTTGAGGTCAATGGTGATAGGCGAGTGTTTGGCTATCCTATTAGCCTATCATATAGACTAGCCGTTAACGATCTGCGTGACTTCACCAAAGTTGACTTTATCTTTTTTCTATGACTAATACAATTTAGTTTGACTAAAGGTGCGTTCACACCAGACGAGAATGAAACGTTACGCGCGAATGATTTACATCAGTGGTTCTCAAACTACCACCTCAGAAAATATTTGGCTTTCCAAGTACCACCATTATGACCAACATTAAAATGCAGTATAAATGGCTGCCCACTGCTCCGGGTGTGTGTGTGTGTGTTCACTGCTGTGTATGTGTGTGTGTGTGTGTGCACTCTGGATGGGTTAAATGCAGAGCAGAAATTCTGAGTATGTCATGTCACTTTCACTTTCAGTAGCACTATACACAGTAAAAAAAAAAAAAAAAACGAGTCACTTTTAATCCTTATAAGGATATTTATTATTGTCAGCCTCTTAAAATATAGTAAATACACAGTTTGAACATGAACACTGCACCGTGCTTACTTCCATGTAAATAAAAAACGTAATTATTAAATTAACATATATTGTACCTAAAAGTGAAATAAAAACTGTACTGTACTTAAATGTTAAAAAACTGTACTTAAATAAAGATTAAATGAAAATGTATCATACTTAACATTTAAGTTCAGTAACTTAGTTATTTAACTTTAAGTAGCTACAATACTTTTTAATTTAATCTTTAAGCACAGTACAGTTTTTATTTCACTTTTAAATAAAAAAGTACTTGATAAAAAAAAAAAACACAGGCTGTATATGTAGCTGCAAGAAACAACAATCAGGCCACGTGTCCACCAAAGCCAGCTGTAAACACCCAGGTGTGAGCGCTCGAGAGGGCAGCGTATTTTCGAGACGCTGCGGTAGCTATGATACGGAATATCCGCTGAAGTAATATGGCAGACGCATCGCGAATGAAATGTTTCTCCAAGCATTATTTTTCATAATATTATTGTACTCCGGTAATTCCATCTGGTAAAGACATAAATACTCAGAGACAAGCAATATTAACTTCTCCATTGCTGTTCAGTCGTAGTACAAGCAGGGTGTGACGGTATTAGTCCCGCCCCTCCTCCACTGTGATTGGTTAGCTGACTAAAAAGTGACAGTGATGAGTGCTAACATTCTTAAATTCTCGGTGCCAAGAAAAAAACGCTCGAGTGCTCAGCATGAAAAAGACGCTCCCATTTAAAACAATAATAAAGAAAATCGCTTTGGTGGACACGCGGCCTGATTTATATTTAATTCTGAGAGGAAGCTCACGTACCACACTTTGAGAACCACTGATTTACATGTTAAGTCAATGCAAAGACGCGATAGACAATCCTGCGGCACTATTCGCGCGAATGAGGTGGCGCGAATTGAGCGTTTGACACGGTAATAGCGCGAGTTGAAAAATCTGAACTTTGGTGGATATTCGCGCCGCGTTAACCAATCAGGAGCTTGCTCTAGTAGTGACGTGATTACGAGCGGAGGCAGAAAATCCGAAACAACAATGGAGGTCAAATTAATCGTGGTTGTATGTGGGTACACGGAGCTGTACGATACTGCTTCGTACTTTTACAAAAACAGGAATACATTTTGCAACTAGACTGGAGCTGCCTGCAGAAGCCCCTCCCATGACGCGAATTCACGTCTGTTGTGTTGCGAATTTCACGCGCGAGTGAACTCAAAATGTTCAAGCGTCCAACTACGCACGAATAGCACGATTTATTCGCTTCATTCGCGTCTGGTGTGAACGCACCTTAAGGCTCTTCTGGTCGACTAACGGTTCGTAGACTATTAGAGGCAGCTTATAAATGAATGCTTCGAACGAATCACTCATTACGACAGGGATTTGCTGCCACCTACTGGCGGCTTTAGTGCCATATTCATCCACGGCAGATATTCAACATTTGATATGAACAGGTGAGATTAAGCCTCGCTGTCTGGATGAGAACTGATTCTGACCTGATGACGTGCAGGACGGTGTGGAACGGCCGGCGCTCTCTCAGCCAGTCGACGAACGCTCGCAGTCGTGAAGATTGGGTCGTGTCCAGCTCTGGAAGCTGGATCTGAGAGGAGAAGACACACGTTACACTCGCTCACCTGATGCACTTCTGCACCTTTAAACCAACTTCAATTATGACTCTTATGCATTCATTTTCTCCAAGTGACTACAGACAGAGCCCCTCTGTGCAGGCTTTTGCACACACAAGAACTTTGATGTGCGTGTGAGAAACTAATCACATGGGATTTGTGTGTGTCTGTGTGTTATGCATTGAAATTTCTAGTTTTACATATACTATCACTGTTCCTTTGTGTGTCACTGCCATCTTACTATGGAGCATGCATTTAAAACAAACATTGCAAACATTGCAAAACAAAATAAATGCATTTATTTACATCAAACACCAACATAACCAGTAAATAATTGTTAATGAGGTTTAATGAAATAATTTCTGATGAGGTCCAACAGTGATGAACAGCGTTGTCTGGTAAGGGAATAATGCAGTGTACCGTATCGAGAGGAACGCTGGCGTAGCTGTCCACTCCCAACACTTGTGTGAGGAACTCCAGGCTGCAGCTTCTTCCCACCCAAAGATACATGACCTGAGGAGAAACCGTCACAACAACCCCTCAGCATTGTGTTTGTGATACGCTAAATAATAATGGTGTGTGTGTGGGAGTGCGGGTGTGAGTGCGTGTGTGTGAGGGAGTGTATGTGTGTGTGAGAGATTGTATGTGTGTGAGTGTGTGTGAGAGAGGTTGTGTGTGTGTTTGAGTGTGTGTGCGTGTGTGAGTGTGTGCGAGCGTGTGTGTGAATGCGCGTGTGAGCGTGTGTGTGAGCGTGCGTGTGAGCGTGCGTGTTTGTGTGTGAGCGTGTGTGTGAATGGTAGCGTGTGTGTGTGCGTGTTAGCGTGTATGTCTGTGTGTGTACTCACGGTGCCACAGTCCATGAGGAAGGCTGCGTCTCGGCTCAGTTTCTCCACAGACAGCTGCAGTGCTCCGGGCTGAGGAATCGTGCGGTCGTTGATGTTCAGAGCGCCCTGACAGCAAAACAAACCTCACGTCAGCTTCACACTAAAGCATCGGCACACACGCTCACACAAACCCAGCGCTGATCACGATCTCTGCCATCAATTCAATTATTGTTGTATGCCTTCATTTGATTACTAGAAAGAAAAAAAATCAAAAAGTAAAATGTATTTCATAGGGCCCTAAAAAGTGTTAATTTTGTTAAGCTTTTACTAAATTGCTGTTAAACTATTTCAAGACTTGATTAATAAACTTCTAAAAAAATAAAAACTGAAATTAAAATAAATAAACTGGGGAAAAAACTGAACGGATTTGATTGGGCTCTGTATAATTTCCTAAGAGAAGTTAAACGAGCACAATGTAATGTTGTAAAGACACTGGACTCATATGAGCGGATCTTCATGTGATATTAATAACTCGTATGAAGGGTATCGTCTGAATTTCATCAATTCAGATTATCAATTCTTAGATTTGATTCCAAGATAAAAAATACAATATAAAAAAATCTACAAGTGAGACTTGTACACATTTCAAATATTAAAGTTTTATACAAAATAGAAAAACAAATCAATTAGCAATAGCATAATTAAATACAACTGAACCGAATTTCAGGTACAGAAACTAATTAAAAGTTTAAACCACATTATAAATCAAATAAAGATTATTCATTAAAGTTATTAAGGATATTTATTCAAGATCAGTGAATGATTTTCTTTAGTTGTTTGATTAACATTAATTATGCAGCGTGTTTATTTGACTGCTGTTTGTTTAACACCGAACACACGCAGATCTA
Organism: Schizopygopsis pylzovi; assembly: GCA_027422435.1. Taxonomy (NCBI): domain Eukaryota; kingdom Metazoa; phylum Chordata; class Actinopteri; order Cypriniformes; family Cyprinidae; genus Schizopygopsis; species Schizopygopsis pylzovi. The sequence continues at coordinate 503,706 of CM049834.1, forward strand.
AAGATACTGTACACGAGTGTATTCTCATGTTTACGTTCACGTAAGACAGAAAAGGCTGTGTTTATGATGATATACTGACGTAGATTTCTGCTCACGGGTCGATAAATATGACCCTGGACCACAAAACCAGACTTGAGTCGCTGGGGTATATGTGCAGCAAAAACCAAAAATACATTGTATGGGTCAAAATTATACTTTTTGTTTAATGCCAAAAATCATTAGGATATTAAGATCATGTTCCATGAAGATATTTAGTACCGTAAATATATAAAAACTAATTTTTTTATTATTAATATGCATTGCTAAGAATTCATTTAAACAACTTTAAAGAGGATTTTCTCAATATTTTGATTTTTTTTGCACCAGATTTTCAAATATTGTCCAAACCATACATCAATGGAAATATTATTTATTCAGCTTTCAGATGATGCATAAATCTCAATTTCACAAAAATTTACACTTATGACTGGTTTTGTGCTCCAGGGTCATAAATATGAAAGAAGGCACAGAGCGATCGTAAAAGAGCGCATGTTCTTTCCACTCGTGCACTTAAATCATGTTAAAGCACATTAAATGTGAACGCAGGGATCGGTACGCAGAATGGAAATGCACACGTCTCATCGAACGCCCGGCTCTGGAACCGGTGTTTTCGGTACCCGACCCTTCATGTCTGTAAGGTCTGATGAAGCGTCATGTATCTGTGATCCAGTGATTGGACGGCTGACCTCGTCCGTGAGCTGGTCCACGCGGTACAGGCCCGGAAGCACCATCATCAGGAGGAAGACCAGCGGCTGGAGCTTCAGCTGACACATGGCAAACACACGCTCGTCCAGCCGGCCGCCGCTCGTCCGGAAGGCTTTCTGAGGAGCAGAGGTCAGAGTGAGGCCGACCGGACAACAGCACAGATACAGACACACTCAGAGAAGATAAGAGAACACCGTGTTGAGCTGTGTACGTGTTTGAGCAGGGCCAGGATGTAGAGCGAGTGTGTGAGTATGTAGTGTGTGTTGTACGTGTTTGAGCGGGGCCAGGATGTAGAGCGAGTGTGTGAGTATGTAGTGTGTGTTGTACGTGTTTGAGCGGGGCCAGGATGTAGAGCGAGTGTGTGAGTATGTAGTGTGTGTTGTACGTGTTTGAGCGGGGCCAGGATGTAGAGCGAGTGTGTGAGTATGTAGCGTGTGTTGTACGTGTTTGAGCAGGGCCAGGATGTAGAGCGAGTGTGTGAGTGTGTCGTACGTGTTTGAGCAGGGCCAGGATGTAGAGCGAGTGTGTTAGTATGTAGCGTGTGTCGTACGTGTTTGAGCGGGGCCAGGATGTAGAGCGAGTGTTTTAGTATGTAGCGTGTGTCGTCCGTGTTTGAGCGGGGCCAGGATGTAGAGCGAGTATGTAGTGTGTGTCGTACGTGTTTGAGCGGGGGCCAGGATGTAGAGCGAGTGTGTGAGTATGTAGTGTGTGTCGTACGTGTTTGAGCGGGGGCCAGGATGTAGAGCGAGTGTGTGAGTATGTAGTGTGTGTTGTACGTGTTTGAGCGGGGCCAGGATGTAGAGCGAGTGTGTGAATATGTAGTGTGTGTTGTACGTGTTTGAGCGGGGCCAGGATGTAGAGCGAGTGTGTGAGTATGTAGCGTGTGTTGTACGTGTTTGAGCAGGGCCAGGATGTAGAGCGAGTGTGTGAGTGTGTCGTACGTGTTTGAGCGGGGCCAGGATGTAGAGCGAGTGTTTTAGTATGTAGCGTGTGTCGTACGTGTTTGAGCGGGGCCAGGATGTAGAGCGAGTGTGTAGTGTGTGTCGTACGTGTTTGAGCGGGGGCCAGGATGTAGAGCGAGTGTGTGAGTATGTAGTGTGTGTCGTACGTGTTTGAGCGGGGCCAGGATGTAGAGCGAGTGTGTGAGTATGTAGTGTGTGTTGTACGTGTTTGAGCGGGGCCAGGATGTAGAGTGAGTGTTTTAGTATGTAGCGTGTGTCGTACGTGTTTGAGCGGGGCCAGGATGTAGAGCAAGTGTGTAGTGTGTGTCGTACGTGTTTGAGCGGGGCCAGGATGTAGAGCGAGTGTGTGAGTATGTAGTAGGGGTCGACCGATATGTGTTTTTCAGGGCCGATACCGATACCGATTATTACAGATCAAGTAGACCGATAACCGATATTTTGAACCGATATACGTGTCTGGTGTAAAAATGAAAATTAATGCCAAAATTAATAATAACAAGAGCTCTGACAAAAAAAAAAACATTCTTTAAATGCTTTTAAACATGTCTTTAATTCTGAAAACTGTTAATAACAACAACATTAAAAAAACAGTAATATTAATAATATTAATAATAACATAAGTACAGAGATCACCCAGAAGCATTCTGTAAACATTTTGTAAAACTTAAAGTAAACGTATTCAGCGTATTGTGTGATTATTCTCAACAAAAGTTGTAATAATTGTTGTAGTTGTATTACGTATACAGTAATATATTCGGCTAAACCGAACTTATATTTTGACAGGTTGCCATGAGGACCTTTTAAGTTTCTGTAGCCTATGTATATATGATATGACGATCGTTTTACTCAAATGAAACCGTCAAATGCTCGTGAAGTGACTCTGCGAGCAGTTCTGGGGATGTTGTTCATGTATTTATGTCCTCATTTAGTGAGACGGCAGACGCTGAAGTCACTGCGAGCATCACGCGCTTCAGTATGTGTGTGTGCAGTAAATGAAACCGCACGTCTGTGTCATTCATTAACAGAGATGCAGAACATGCAGGATTCATATTTAAAGTGTTTTTGCGGCTTAATATTAATAGATACTAGTCCATAGCGCGAGTCGATTTAAGTGTACAGACCTACTTTTGATTAATTCATCCAAACTTCGACACATTCCGTGACATTCCGCGTTATACGGTAAAGTCCATTATATGACTGCATTCCGCGATTCCGCCCGCATTTTCCGCATCGCGGACATCATAGGTTATATTGAGGTGTTTTGCAACTTCAGCAACGTCTGCTGCTGCTTTACCTTTGAGAGACAACTGATGCGTGATCACTGACGCAGCTCCAGTTAGCAAGTGCTTTCGGTGTGAGACTGCCTTCAGTTTTCCGCGTTGATTGGTCGGACTCGTGACTTCCTACATATCAGATGAGCGGTGGGCGGAGATTGCTCTCAGAGATTGAGAGATCGCCTCACTCTCACAGAGTGTTGAGCTCAGACAGGCTGCATCGAGCCAAATAGTGCATTTAAACATTAAATAGTTTCACCTGTATTATTTATTCACCAATAAATAATGTCACCTGTAAATAGTATGTTTGTTTGCATACAAAAAAAAAAAAAAAAAAAAATTATCGGCAAATCTGTTTTTAAAATGGCCGATATCGATAATCGGTAAAATGCTTAATATCGGCGCCGATAATCGGCCAGGCCGATAATCGGTCGACCCCTAGTATGTAGTGTGTGTTGTACGTGTTTGAGCGGGGCCAGGATGTAGAGCGAGTGTGTTAGTATGTAGCGTGTGTCATACGTGTTTGAGCGGGGCCAGGATGTAGAGCAGGTGTGTGAGTATGTAGCGAGTGTCGTACGTGTTTGAGCGGGGTCAGGATGTAGAGCGAGTGTGTGAGTATGTAGTGTGTGTCGTACGTGTTTGAGCGGGGCCAGGATGTAGAGCGAGTGTGTGAGTATGTAGTGTGTGTCAAACGTGTTTAAACGGGACCAGGATGTAGAGCTGGTATGTGAGTATGTAGCGTGTGTCGTACATGTTTGAGCGGGGCCAGGATGTAGAGCGAGTGTGTGAGTATGTAGTGTGTGTCGTACATGTGTGTGAGTATGTAGTGTGTGTCGTACGTGTTTGAGCAGGGCCAGGATGTAGAGCGAGTGTGTAGTGTGTGTTGTACGTGTTTGAGCGGGGCCAGGATGTAGAGCGAGTGTGTGAGTATGTAGTGTGAGTCGTATGTGTTTGAGCAGGGCCAGGATGTAGAGCGAGTGTGTGAGTATGTAGTGTGTGTCGTATGTGTTTGAGCAGGGCCAGGATGTAGAGCGAGTGTGTGAGTATGTACTGTGTGTCGCACATGTTTGAGCAGGGCCAGGATGTAGAGCGAGTGTGTGAGTATGTACTGTGTGTCGCACATGTTTGAGCAGGGCCAGGATGTAGAGCGAGTGTGTGAGTATGTAATATGTGTCGTACGTGTTTGAGCAGGGCCAGGATGTAGAGCGAGTGTGTGAGTATGTAGTGTGTGTCGTACGTGTTTGAGCGGGGCCAGGATGTAGAGCGAGTGTGTGAGTATGTAGTGTGTGTCGTATGTGTTTGAGCAGGGCCAGGATGTAGAGCGAGTGTGTGAGTATGTACTGTGTGTCGCACATGTTTGAGCAGGGCCAGGATGTAGAGCGAGTGTGTGAGTATGTAGTGTGTGTCGTACGTGTTTGAGCGGGGCCAGGATGTAGAGCGAGTGTGTGAGTATTTAGTGTGTGTCGTACATGTTTGAGCGGGGCCAGGATGTAGAGCGAGTGTGTGAGTATTTAGTGTGTGTCGTACGAGTTTGAGCAGGGCCAGGATGTAGAGTGAGTGTGTGAGTATGTAGTGTGTGTCGTACATGTTTGAGCGGGGCCAGGATGTAGAGCGAGTGTGTGAGTATTTAGTGTGTGTCGTACGTGTTTGAGCAGGGCCAGGATGTAGAGCAAGTGTGTGAGTATGTAGTGTGTGTCGTACGTGTTTGAGCGGGGCCAGGATGTAGAGCGAGTGTGTGAGTATGTAGTGTGTGTCGTACGTGTTTGAGCGGGGCCAGGATGTAGAGCGAGTGTTTTAGTATGTAGCGTGTGTCTTACGTGTTTGAGCGGGGCCAGGATGTAGAGCGAGTGTTTTAGTATGTAGCGTGTATCGTACGTGTTTGAGCGGGGCCAGGATGTAGAGCGAGTGTTTTAGTATGTAGCGTGTATCGTACGTGTTTGAGCGGGGCCAGGATGTAGAGCGAGTGTTTTAGTATGTAGCGTGTGTCGTACGTGTTTGAGCGGGGCCAGGATGTAGAGCGAGTGTGTAGTGGGTGTCGTACGTGTTTGAGCGGGGCCAGGATGTAGAGCGAGTGTGTTAGTATGTAGTGTGTGTCGTACGTGTTTGAGCGGGGCCAGGATGTAGAGCGAGTGTGTGAGTATTTAGTGTGTGTCGTACGTGTTTGAGCAGGGCCAGGATGTAGAGTGAGTGTGTGAGTATGTAGTGTGTGTCGTACATGTTTGAGCGGGGCCAGGATGTAGAGCGAGTGTGTAGTGTGTGTCGTACGTGTTTGAGCGGGGCCAGGATGTAGAGCGAGTGTGTTAGTATGTAGTGTGTGTCGTACGTGTTTGAGCGGGGCCAGGATGTAGAGCGAGTGTGTGAGTATGTAGTGTGTGTCGTACGTGTTTGAGCAGGGCCAGGATGTAGAGCAAGTGTGTGAGTATTTAGTGTGTGTCGTACGAGTTTGAGCAGGGCCAGGATGTAGAGTGAGTGTGTGAGTATGTAGTGTGTGTCGTACATGTTTGAGCGGGGCCAGGATGTAGAGCGAGTGTGTGAGTATTTAGTGTGTGTCGTACGTGTTTGAGCAGGGCCAGGATGTAGAGCAAGTGTGTGAGTATGTAGTGTGTGTCGTACGTGTTTGAGCAGGGCCAGGATGTAGAGCGAGTGTGTGAGTGTGTCGTACGTGTTTGAGCAGGGCCAGGATGTAGAGCGAGTGTGTGAATATGTAGTGTGTGTTGTACGTGTTTGAGCGGGGCCAGGATGTAGAGCGAGTGTGTGAGTATGTAGCGTGTGTTGTACGTGTTTGAGCAGGGCCAGGATGTAGAGCGAGTGTGTGAGTGTGTCGTACGTGTTTGAGCGGGGGCCAGGATGTAGAGCGAGTGTGTGAGTATGTAGTGTGTGTCGTACGTGTTTGAGCGGGGGCCAGGATGTAGAGCGAGTGTGTGAGTATGTAGTGTGTGTTGTACGTGTTTGAGCGGGGCCAGGATGTAGAGCGAGTGTGTGAATATGTAGTGTGTGTTGTACGTGTTTGAGCGGGGCCAGGATGTAGAGCGAGTGTGTGAGTATGTAGCGTGTGTTGTACGTGTTTGAGCAGGGCCAGGATGTAGAGCGAGTGTGTGAGTGTGTCGTACGTGTTTGAGCGGGGCCAGGATGTAGAGCGAGTGTTTTAGTATGTAGCGTGTGTCGTACGTGTTTGAGCGGGGCCAGGATGTAGAGCGAGTGTGTAGTGTGTGTCGTACGTGTTTGAGCGGGGCCAGGATGTAGAGCGAGTGTGTAGTGTGTGTCGTACGTGTTTGAGCGGGGGCCAGGATGTAGAGCGAGTGTGTGAGTATGTAGTGTGTGTCGTACGTGTTTGAGCGGGGCCAGGATGTAGAGCGAGTGTGTGAGTATGTAGTGTGTGTTGTACGTGTTTGAGCGGGGCCAGGATGTAGAGCGAGTGTTTTAGTATGTAGCGTGTGTCGTACGTGTTTGAGCGGGGCCAGGATGTAGAGCAAGTGTGTAGTGTGTGTCGTACGTGTTTGAGCGGGGCCAGGATGTAGAGCGAGTGTGTGAGTATGTAGTGTGTGTTGTACGTGTTTGAGCGGGGCCAGGATGTAGAGCGAGTGTGTTAGTATGTAGCGTGTGTCATACGTGTTTGAGCGGGGCCAGGATGTAGAGCAGGTGTGTGAGTATGTAGCGAGTGTCGTACGTGTTTGAGCGGGGTCAGGATGTAGAGCGAGTGTGTGAGTATGTAGTGTGTGTCGTACGTGTTTGAGCGGGGCCAGGATGTAGAGCGAGTGTGTGAGTATGTAGTGTGTGTCAAACGTGTTTAAACGGGACCAGGATGTAGAGCTGGTATGTGAGTATGTAGCGTGTGTCGTACATGTTTGAGCGGGGCCAGGATGTAGAGCGAGTGTGTGAGTATGTAGTGTGTGTCGTACATGTGTGTGAGTATGTAGTGTGTGTCGTACGTGTTTGAGCGGGGCCAGGATGTAGAGCGAGTGTGTAGTGTGTGTTGTACGTGTTTGAGCGGGGCCAGGATGTAGAGCGAGTGTGTGAGTATGTAGTGTGAGTCGTATGTGTTTGAGCAGGGCCAGGATGTAGAGCGAGTGTGTGAGTATGTAGTGTGTGTCGTATGTGTTTGAGCAGGGCCAGGATGTAGAGCGAGTGTGTGAGTATGTACTGTGTGTCGCACATGTTTGAGCAGGGCCAGGATGTAGAGCGAGTGTGTGAGTATGTACTGTGTGTCGGACATGTTTGAGCAGGGCCAGGATGTAGAGCGAGTGTGTGAGTATGTAATATGTGTCGTACGTGTTTGAGCAGGGCCAGGATGTAGAGCGAGTGTGTGAGTATGTAGTGTGTGTCGTACGTGTTTGAGCGGGGCCAGGATGTAGAGCGAGTGTGTGAGTATGTAGTGTGTGTCGTATGTGTTTGAGCAGGGCCAGGATGTAGAGCGAGTGTGTGAGTATGTACTGTGTGTCGCACATGTTTGAGCAGGGCCAGGATGTAGAGCGAGTGTGTGAGTATGTAGTGTGTGTCGTACGTGTTTGAGCGGGGCCAGGATGTAGAGCGAGTGTGTGAGTATGTAGTGTGTGTCGTACGAGTTTGAGCAGGGCCAGGATGTAGAGTGAGTGTGTGAGTATGTAGTGTGTGTCGTACATGTTTGAGCGGGGCCAGGATGTAGAGCGAGTGTGTGAGTATTTAGTGTGTGTCGTACGTGTTTGAGCAGGGCCAGGATGTAGAGCAAGTGTGTGAGTATGTAGTGTGTGTCGTACGTGTTTGAGCGGGGCCAGGATGTAGAGCGAGTGTGTGAGTATGTAGTGTGTGTCGTACGTGTTTGAGCGGGGCCAGGATGTAGAGCGAGTGTTTTAGTATGTAGCGTGTGTCTTACGTGTTTGAGCGGGGCCAGGATGTAGAGCGAGTGTTTTAGTATGTAGCGTGTATCGTACGTGTTTGAGCGGGGCCAGGATGTAGAGCGAGTGTTTTAGTATGTAGCGTGTATCGTACGTGTTTGAGCGGGGCCAGGATGTAGAGCGAGTGTTTTAGTATGTAGCGTGTGTCGTACGTGTTTGAGCGGGGCCAGGATGTAGAGCGAGTGTGTAGTGGGTGTCGTACGTGTTTGAGCGGGGCCAGGATGTAGAGCGAGTGTGTTAGTATGTAGTGTGTGTCGTACGTGTTTGAGCGGGGCCAGGATGTAGAGCGAGTGTGTGAGTATTTAGTGTGTGTCGTACGTGTTTGAGCAGGGCCAGGATGTAGAGTGAGTGTGTGAGTATGTAGTGTGTGTCGTACATGTTTGAGCGGGGCCAGGATGTAGAGCGAGTGTGTAGTGTGTGTCGTACGTGTTTGAGCGGGGCCAGGATGTAGAGCGAGTGTGTTAGTATGTAGTGTGTGTCGTACGTGTTTGAGCGGGGCCAGGATGTAGAGCGAGTGTGTGAGTATGTAGTGTGTGTCGTACGTGTTTGAGCAGGGCCAGGATGTAGAGCAAGTGTGTGAGTATTTAGTGTGTGTCGTACGAGTTTGAGCAGGGCCAGGATGTAGAGTGAGTGTGTGAGTATGTAGTGTGTGTCGTACATGTTTGAGCGGGGCCAGGATGTAGAGCGAGTGTGTGAGTATTTAGTGTGTGTCGTACGTGTTTGAGCAGGGCCAGGATGTAGAGCAAGTGTGTGAGTATGTAGTGTGTGTCGTACGTGTTTGAGCAGGGCCAGGATGTAGAGCGAGTGTGTGAGTGTGTCGTACGTGTTTGAGCAGGGCCAGGATGTAGAGCGAGTGTGTGAGTATGTAGTGTGTGTCGTACGTGTTTGAGCGGGGCCAGGATGTAGAGCGAGTGTGTGAGTATGTAGTGTGTGTCGTACGTGTTTGAGCGGGGCCAGGATGTAGAGCGAGTGTGTGAGTATTTAGTGTGTGTCGTACGAGTTTGAGCAGGGCCAGGATGTAGAGCGAGTGTGTGAGTATGTAGTGTGTGTCGTACGTGTTTGAGCAGGGCCAGGATGTAGAGCAAGTGTGTGAGTATGTAGTGTGTGTCGTACGTGTTTGAGCAGGGCCAGGATGTAGAGTGAGTGTGTGAGTATGTAGTGTGTGTCGTACATGTTTGAGCGGGGCCAGGATGTAGAGCGAGTGTGTGAGTATTTAGTGTGTGTCGTACGTGTTTGAGCAGGGCCAGGATGTAGAGCAAGTGTGTGAGTATGTAGTGTGTGTCGTACGTGTTTGAGCGGGGCCAGGATGTAGAGCGAGTGTGTGAGTATGTAGTGTGTGTCGTACGTGTTTGAGCGGGGCCAGGATGTAGAGCGAGTGTTTTAGTATGTAGCGTGTGTCTTACGTGTTTGAGCGGGGCCAGGATGTAGAGCGAGTGTTTTAGTATGTAGCGTGTGTCGTACGTGTTTGAGCGGGGCCAGGATGTAGAGCGAGTGTGTTAGTATGTAGCGTGTGTCGTACGTGTTTGAGCGGGGCCAGGATGTAGAGCGAGTGTGTTAGTATGTAGTGTGTGTCGTACGTGTTTGAGCGGGGCCAGGATGTAGAGCGAGTGTGTGAGTATTTAGTGTGTGTCGTACGTGTTTGAGCAGGGCCAGGATGTAGAGTGAGTGTGTGAGTATGTAGTGTGTGTCGTACGTGTTTGAGCGGGGCCAGGATGTAGAGCGAGTGTGTAGTGTGTGTCGTACGTGTTTGAGCGGGGCCAGGATGTAGAGCGAGTGTGTGAGTATGTAGTGTGTGTCGTACGTGTTTGAGCAGGGCCAGGATGTAGAGCAAGTGTGTGAGTATGTAGTGTGTGTCGTACGTGTTTGAGCGGGGCCAGGATGTAGAGCGAGTGTGTGAGTATGTAGTGTGTGTCGTACGTGTTTGAGCGGGGCCAGGATGTAGAGCGAGTGTGTGAGTATGTAGTGTGTGTCGTACGTGTTTGAGCAGGGCCAGGATGTAGAGCGAGTGTGTGAGTATGTAGTGTGTGTCGTACGTGTTTGAGCGGGGCCAGGATGTAGAGCGAGTGTGTGAGTATTTAGTGTGTGTCGTACGAGTTTGAGCAGGGCCAGGATGTAGAGTGAGTGTGTGAGTATGTAGTGTGTGTCGTACATGTTTGAGCGGGGCCAGGATGTAGAGCGAGTGTGTGAGTATTTAGTGTGTGTCGTACGTGTTTGAGCAGGGCCAGGATGTAGAGCGAGTGTGTGAGTATGTAGTGTGTGTCGTACGTGTTTGAGCGGGGCCAGGATGTAGAGCGAGTGTGTGAGTATGTAGTGTGTGTCGTACGTGTTTGAGCGGGGCCAGGATGTAGAGCGAGTGTTTTAGTATGTAGCGTGTGTCTTACGTATTTGAGCGGGGCCAGGATGTAGAGCGAGTGTTTTAGTATGTAGCGTGTGTCGTACATGTTTGAGCGGGGCCAGGATGTAGAGCGAGTGTTTTAGTATGTAGTGTGTGTCGTACGTGTTTGAACGGGGTCAGGATGTAGAGCGAGTGTGAGTATGTAGTGTGTGTCGTACGTGTTTGAGCGGGGCCAGGATGTAGAGCGAGTGTGTGAGTATGTCGTACGTGTTTGAGCAGGGCCAGGATGTAGAGCGAGTGTGTAGCGTGTGTCGTACGTGTTTGAGCGGGGTCAGGATGTAGAGCGAGTGTGTGAATATGTAGTGTGTGTTGTACGTGTTTGAGCGGGGCCAGGATGTAGAGCGAGTGTGTGAGTATGTAGTGTGTGTCGTACGTGTTTGAGCAGGGCCAGGATGTAGAGCGAGTGTGTGAGTATGTCATACGTGTTTGAGCAGGGCCAGGATGTAGAGCGAGTGTGTGAGTATGTAGCCTGTGTCGTACGTGTTTGAGCAGGGCCAGGATGTAGAGCGAGTGTGTAGCGTGTGTCGTACGTGTTTGAGCAGGGCCAGGATGTAGAGCGAGTGTGTAGCGTGTGTCGTACGTGTTTGAGCAGGGCCAGGATGTAGAGCGAGTGTGTAGCGTGTGTCGTACGTGTTTGAGCAGGGCCAGGATGTAGAGCGGGAGCAGGCGCAGGCAGGCCGGGGCCAGAAGGCCAGGCTGAGGGACGGTCAGCACGGAGGAGCGGTAGGACGCCAGCGAGTCGATGGCAGCGTTGATCAGAGCGTCCCGAGCATCACTCAGACTCGCCGTCACACAGCGGTCCACGGCTGAAACACAAACACACTCTGTTACAACGGTTCATATAAGAACGCAGGAACCTCTGAGATCTGGAACACGAGCGCAGAGTCTCCAGCTTGACATTACCTCCATAGAAGCATCCAACAGCTTTAATCAATATCTGATATTCACCCGAGATCAGTTCTATTCTTTATAAATACCTTCTATATTCTTCTAAATATCTTTGGCATTCTGCAGAAGAAAGAAACTCAAGAGCACAGAATAATCTGTATTCATAATTCTTCATAAACATCCATGCTGGTTTTATTTTCTATTACGTTGAGTTTATTATATTATATATGTTCTATTTCCCATTTTATTGACATTGTTTATTAATGGTTTATTATATACGTTATATTCTATTTTTCACATTATGTTTATTATATTAATTATATTTGATTATAATAATAATATATTTAATTTTACATATTTATTCTTTTATTTTTTATTTATTATCTACTTTGAATTTTATTCATGTTTACTGCTAATTTATTATTTATTATAATATTTATATTAGATTTTATTCACATCGTACTTCTTGGAAGTAAATTATATTATACATTTGCTCTATTTTCCATTTTATTCACAGCATGCTTATTAATAGTTTACTAGATTTATTTTATTCGCATATTTCTTGAATTTATTATATTGTAATTTATATCTTACTTTCCATTTTATTCATGTTTATTATATTTATATCATATTTCTTGATAGTTCATTATAATGTACTTAATTTTACTCAGAATTGCTAGCTTATTAAATTTATGATACTGTATATTATTAATATAATATTTCTTGATAGTTTATGATATATTATTTATAATCTATTGTGTATGTCCTAAACTCGTTGTTGGTTGCGTGGTGCGACGAGGAAGAGTTTTGGGTGTTTAAGTGTTTTCCAGATCAGATGCTCAGCCGTACCCATGCTGGCCAGAAGAGCCGTGATGGCCTGGACGTCCGCTCCAGCGAAGATGTCCGACAGAGAGTTGACCACAGGCAGACACAGCGTGTGCACACGGATCCGCCGCTCGCCTGCAACAGAGGAGCAAAGAGAGCGTCACATGACGGCGGCCAGCTGATCGGAGGAGCGTCACATGACGGCGGCCAGCTGACCGGAGGAGCGTCACATGACGGCGGCCAGCTGACCGGAGGAGCGTCACATGACGGCGGCCAGCTGACCGGAGGAGCGTCACATGACGGCAGCCAGCTGACCGGAGGAGCGTCACATGACGGCGGCCAGCTGACCGGAGGAGCGTCACATGACGGCGGTCAGCTGACCGGAGGAGCGTCACATGACGGTGGTCAGCTGACCGGAGGAGCATCACATGACGGCGGTCAGCTGACCGTAGGAGCGTCACATGACGGTGGTCAGCTGACCGGAGGAGGAGCCTCACATTACCTTTGCTGGAGGTGTAGAGCAGCGCGGCCTGGAAGGACACGGTCTGCAGGTCCAGCAGGTTCTCCTCGATGCTCATCTGGACGGCGAAGCCGGCGTCGGGATTCACGTTGGCCAGAGACAGCAGGTCAGTGGAGCGCACGAAGAAGTTCCCGTGGAAGGTGTGTATGGACAGACCTGAGGAGCACAACACACACATTACACCAGACTTTAACATCATCCGTCATTTTAACACACAGGGTAGTAATAATTCCCTCATAATCTATTATTATCCATCACTTTCACATTTCATTGCTTGTATTTTTGTTCAAATTCTCATTTTGAATAACGAGCCTACAGTACGAGCATGCTTTTATTTATTAATAAAGAGAACAGGTGGACAGGGCTGGGCATTACAGTTAATTACAATAGATTAACAGATTCAGATTTTGTCAGTAAATTAAGGGACGATGTTCGGTCAGCACACCTTTAGTGCAGCGGATCCTCATGACGCCCTCGAAGCCGATCTTGCGTGTCAGGTATCTCTTCAGGTCTTTCTGGAGACGCTCCGTCTGAGGCGGGTTGTGCTGCTTGTGGTACGAAGGGTAGAAATACACGCTTCCGGCCGAGTATCTGGATATACAGCCTTCGGGAGCAGATGAAGGATCGTTTAGAGTTAACACAAACCACACTGACCGGACCACATCGGCTGTGTCCAGTTTCACTATATCACCACTCACTCCGACTGGGTTGTGGATTCACATTCATTCTCACTATACGAGCCATAAAAGCCTGAAGGACCATTTATTGTGTGTGTCTAACATCGGTCAGAAGTGATAGGGTGATAGTAAAGGGCTAGTGACTGACCCAGCGTGGACAGGTCAGCATACTGCGCGCTCAGCAGGAACAGATCCACCGCCACATGATGACCGGAGCAGTCCAGAGCCAGCTTCTTATAGAAGTCCGTCGCAGGACTGAGATGCTGCACGTCCTACAGAGCACATCAACACATTAACATCTCGCTTAAGCTCTTGTAGGATTAGAACAAGGGATGCTAATTTAACACATGCATGTGGGGTGATTAATTATGGAAACAATAACGCTGTTTCTGACTGTGATAATGCCTCAAGTTCAAAATATGAGACAAAAATAATAATAAATTGTATTTACACCATATGATGTAATTTATCACTATCAGCAGGAGTGCTGCTAATATGATATTATACAACCGTTCATACTGTGCAACATATTAGACGAATAATACCCGTTTAATAATACCATATTTACACACTGTTGAATGAATGATTCAGTGACTCGCTCAAACCGCGACCAACTTATTATTCACAGTTTCATATTCAGAGTATAATTTCATTTTTATATGCTTTTTTATTTTAAGTCCAATGTTACGCATTATCATTATTTATGCAAAGTCGAATGTGAATTTTTCTTTCTAAAGCCATTTTTCGTAAAGTTTAAGGCTTTTCACATGATTACTGCTAAAATAATTAATAATTAATCATCAGAGATGCAAAGAGGTATTTTGTTTAAAGTTATGTGCTTTGCTCATTTGTAGTTACTTTAAGGTCAAGTCACCTTTATTTATATAGCGCTTTTAACAATACAAATTGTAACAAAGCACTGCACAATATCAAAATAGGCAAATTGTGTCAATAATGTAAAATGACAGGATTTAACACTCAATTATCAGCTGAATGCATTTCATTATTGAATTTAGTAATGGCATTGTCCAGCTTAGTTCAGTTTAAATAGTATCTGTGCAATCAAGTCGATGATTGTGCTGGAAATGAAGTGTCCCCAACTAAGCAAGCCAGAGGCGACAGCGGCAAGGAACGAAAACTCCATCGGTGACAGAATGGAGAAAAACCCTTGGGAGAAACCAGGCTCAGTCGGGGGGCCAGTTCCCCTCCGGCCAGACGAATCAGTAGTTTGTTCCAACTGCAGCAAAGTCAGAGTGCTGGTATCTTTTATCACCGTATATCTTTTATCACCGTATATGTCCAAAACTGTAATTTTTCACACACACAAAACATTTGTGTTTGCAATATTTTACAAAAAATCTATATTTTGTCAAAATCCCATGCAATAAAAGATGAAGTGCTAGCAGGCTATTAAAGACAATATTGTCTGATTAAACCATAATGCTAAGCTAATATACAAACGTTTGCCTCTCTTCACTGAGTAGGGGTGTGCAATATTGGCAAAAAATAATATCTTTATATTTTATCGCTGACGATAATTAGAGTATATTTAGCGGAGTGTGTTATGCTGGTATGGTGGACTGCTGACTCCTAATGTTTGTGATATTATTCATATTCACTTCACATGGATTAGAAATTAATCTTTTACAATAAATTTGAACTGATTTTTACATTTTATGGCCATTTTTTCTAAAAGTGTCCTTTATGTTTTGAGTCAAATTCTTACGTTTAATCAGTCAATTAGAATAAAAAGACATTTGGGCTGTTACCGAGCAAATTAAATAAACATCTGAAGATGTGTTTAGATTAGTGGTGGGCCGTTATCGGCGTTAACGTGCTGCGTTAACGTGAGACTCTTATCGGCGATAAAAAAAATATCGCCGTTAATCTATTCTCAAAGTTGGGTTGGGAGCTGGGTCTATACTACGCAAGCTATGATGACTTTCACCCTGATATTTTAGCGCGGATGTATACCTAGCCGAATTGCACTGTAGGGGGCGAGAACGAGTCTTCGAACTAGAGGCTCGCAGTCCGTGATGGACAGATTGTTAACGGCTGGTCTATGTGGTAATACACTCGGGCAGGACATCCAAACGCTCACCTATCATTCATCAACCTCAAATATGGCTTTTCATCTGAAAGATGTATGTAGTAGCAACTTTACATGGCCGCTCAATATGATGTTAACCTAGAGAAATGTGCGCTATTGAAGTGTTTGTGTGGAAGCGCGTTTACTGCAGGACAGGCTCCGGTGCGCTCACTTGCTCTTAAAATCTCCGTCATTTTTGGTCATACAGATAAAAGTAGCCTAATACATCTTTCGAATCTGTAAAGACTCTACGTTTATTTGTGTGCACTCAGAATAACAACGAAACGTTGTGCTTTTAAGCAAACAGGATGCGCTTTAGGTCTCGTGTGAACTTGAGCGAGAAACTTCGAAACTCCGTCTTTGAAAAATATATCTATAGAGAGTGAAATGTCTAAAAAATAAAAATAGAAGACGTGTGTGTTAGCATGGATGATTTACATGAAATTTAATCTGTGCAGCACTGTGCATAAGATGGCTTTCAGTTCAATATAATAACAAAAAACGACATTTTGGGTTTTTATTCAACTAATAAGGTGGGCACGCTGTGATCTGTACTATATTTTTACTGTAATTGACAGTTATCGGCAAAAAAAAAAAAAACAACAACACGGTAGTGGGAGGGAATGGGAGTCATTCTTCCGGGAGTGGAACGGGATTTTCCTCCAGTTTTTTCGTGGGATTGGGACGGGAAGAGATTAAAGTTTGTGATGCATTTTGGAAACAGGAGATGAGCCCCTGGTCTAATGCGCCACCTGGCTTGAGAAACCCGTTCTCAAAGACTTACTGTTAGTCATTATTTGGGTAGCACACATATTCTGAATGCCTTTGGCAGAATTCAAATGAGCCATTTTAATCTAGATTAATCTAGATTAATTCCAAAATTAATCTAGATTAAAAAAATTAATCTATGCCCACCTCTAGTTTAGATGTATTTACACATTGTTTAATGCAAGACATGAATGCATTTAACCTGCAATAACAAATGCATACATAATGACTTGATATAAACATAAAACGTTGTATACTGACATTTGAAATTATTTAAAAAATCTGGGGGAAAAAGTTGCAATGTGAAATTAAAACAGAGTCATTGTGACCGAACAGAATCATTTAAACGATTGAATAATTCAGGAACGAATCACTGAGACTCTAAACAGGCAATATGGTGTCTAAAACATAAATCTATTAATATTCAATTGTTTATTGAGCTGTTGTATAAAACCAATATCATATTTGTTATCATGGTCATTTGTGGAGAAGAAAACGGCACTTGTGTGATTTTAACTACATGAAATTATATAAATGCATGCATTTTCTGCCCCATATCTTGAATTTGTGATCATTCATAATTAATTGGAATACTGAATCATGCATGCGTGCACTCTGTACTATACTACACAAGGCTTTCTGAAACAACTTAGTCATGTTAACACTGTGTCTGAAGAACTAGCAGCTGCCTTACCTTTCAACACTATTAAGACCAATCTACTTTTTCATAAATCGGTATACTGCCATCTCATAAATAAACTTTCTCATTGGATCTAAGCAAATCTCACAGGTGGCATGTTTTGAGCTGCCACTGAAAGGTGTTCCTTATTGAACCCGAGGTTCTGTAGAGTCGGTTTACACACCTTGGCGCTGGGCTCTTCTCTGGGTTTGAGTGCGCCGGCGCCGACGGTCGGCAGCTGCGTCTGAAACACAGTCATGCGTCCGCCGGTCGGAGACAGCAGCTTGAAGCCGGCCTGTAGCGCCGGACCCAGAGCGGACTGCGTCTCCATCGTCTTACTGAACATCTGCGGCAGACTCGTCAGCAGATCCTGCACCAGCTACAACCACAAGCAGAGCGTTTAGAGACGCGACCGTAGCCCGAGGGGTCGTGCCGCTCGCTCACTCACCTCTTTGCATTCGTTCAGGTTGACCACAAGGCTGTCCGGCGTCGGTAAGAACACATCTGAGGGAGGAACGGCCCACAGTAAGCTCACTTCAGAGACTGCATACATCAGTACCGGACGGGAGAACGCGCTTACCGTCGAGCTCGGACACCACGAGCATCTGCGGCTGCGACAGACCATCCCCGAGGTTGTAGAAATGGATGGTGCTGTCGAATGTGACGAAGCCGATCCTCGTCCGGGAGTCTCCGGGAAGCCTGAAAGAAACACACTGATGAGTGAGCTGGAGCGCTAGGGTTAGTAGCTTACGAGATGCTCACTTACGAGTCGAGGTTGTCCAGGAGCGTCTGACAGACCACGTCCAGATATCCGGTGTCCAGCGCATTATGAGACACGTCCAGGAGGAAGAGGTATACGGCGGGCTGCGGCGGCCTGAGCTGCAAACAAACACTGCGCGTGAGACGCCGGCTTCAGACAAACGCTTCTCAGCATGTTCTTCACTGTATAACACCATCACGGCTATTAGCATGCCGACCTCGGAATACATTATACACGGCGTGCAATTAACAAACGGTTATTAAGGCTGTAATCTGTATGTGGAGTTTATAAACACCTGCAGCATGGTTTATCTCGTCATATGTGGATATCTTGAAATTATTTGATGATGATAAACTCAAATAAACTTAAAAAGGAAATTAATAAT
The DNA here is from genome assembly GCA_027422435.1 of Schizopygopsis pylzovi. NCBI lineage: Eukaryota > Metazoa > Chordata > Actinopteri > Cypriniformes > Cyprinidae > Schizopygopsis > Schizopygopsis pylzovi. The sequence goes on from CM049834.1 coordinate 521,543, forward strand.
AAAAACCTAACAGACATAAAAACTGGTCAAAATGACAAAAACAACAAAATTACTAAAATGTTACAATTTCACAATTTCTTTTGAAGAAAAAAAAATTCTAAACATTCAGAATAATTATTTAGACAAAATAAACATACCAAAATGACTAAAATGTTAATTTCAACCAAATTTAAATGAAAAAACAAAAACAAACATAAAAGCTTCAAAATAAATATTTAGACAATAAAAAAATACAACGAAAAACAAAAGTTACTTAACTAAAATAATTTATTTAAAAAATATATTTCACTTTTAATATTAGCTATTTGCAATGGAAACATTGTTCATTTGATTATAATTAACTAAAATAAACTTAAGGAAATTAATAAAATTCTCACAGACATAAAAACTGGTAAAAATAACAAAAATAACAAAATTACTAAAATGAGAAAATTACAAAAAATATATATATTTTTTTCTTCTAAATATTCAGAATAATTATTTAGACCAAAAAAAACATAATTAACATATAATACAATTTCAACAAAATTTAAATCAAAAACAAACATAAAAGCTTCAAAATATTCAGAATCAATATTTAGACAAAAAAAAAGTTTTTTAAAAGTTACTTAAATGATAACTAAAATAATATATTTTTTAAATATATTTCACTTTTAATATTAGCTAATTGCAATGGAAACATTTTTTATTTGATTAAGATTAACTAAAATAAACTCAAAAAGGAAATAATTAATAAAAACCTCACAGACATAATTTCTAAAAAAAACACAAATTTTATAAATATTCAGAATAATTATTTAAACAAAAACTAAAAAACAGACTAAAAGACAAAACCTAATTAAACAAGTAAAGTGGTTAAACTGATAATAACTAGTACCATGTATTCTGACGGGGCGATGAACTCGACCGTGGCGTTCTGCACCTCTGGTCTTTTGTGAGGCGCTCCGTACGATCTGCTGACCGGATTATACAAGAACTCCTCTGGAACTGAGATCACAATCATTTACAGGATTTAATAATCATTTTATCATTAACATGCAGAATCTCTCTCATCATCATCACTAGTGCTCACCATCATTGACTCGGTGGCACAGGTTACACTTCCATCTTCTAGCGTCCACGAAGGTCACGAACGGGTTGATGTAGGTCCGGCACGAGCGGCAGCGGACGATGTTACTGGACGTCACCACAGGCAGTTGCTGAAGAGGATTAGCTCATTAATAACTCATAAGATCATTTACTACAGTTACTAGCCAAATATCAACATCGTTGCACAGAAGCTGCTTCTGAATTAATGCATTTACACACGGTTTAATGCAGTTCTGAGATGGGACGAATGCATTTACACAGGATTTAATGCGGTTCTGAGATGGGATGAATGCATTTACAGACGGTTTAATGCGGTTCTGAGATGGGACAAATGCATTTACACACGGTTTAATACAGTTCTGAGATGGGATGAATGCATTTACACACGGTTTAATGCGGTTCTGAGATGAGACGAATGCATTTACACATGGTTTAATGCGGTTCTGAGATGGGACGAATGCATTTACACACGGTTTAATGCGGTTCTGAAGAGAGATGAATGCATTTACACACGGTTTAATGCGGTTCTGAGATGGCATGAATGCATTTACACACGGTTTAATACAGTTCTGAGATGAGACGAATGGATTTACACACGGTTTAATGCGGTTCTGAGATGGGATGAATGCATTTACACACGGTTTAATGCGGTTCTGAGATGGGACGAATCCATTTACACACGGTTTAATGCGGTTCTGAGATGGGACGAATGCATTTACACACGGTCTAATGCAGTTCTGAAGAGAGATAAATGCATTTACACACGGTTTAATGCAGTTCTGAGATGGGACGAATGCATTTACACACGGTTTAATGCGGTTCTGAAGAGAGATGAATGCATTTACACACGATTTAATGCAGTTCTGAGATGGGACGAATGCATTTACACACGGTTTAATGCGGTTCTGAGGAGAGATGAATGCATTTACACACGGTTTAATGCGGTTCTGAGATGGGATGAATGCATTTACACACGGTTTAATGCGGTTCTGAGATGGGATGAATGAATTTACACACGGTTAAATACTGTTCTGAGATGAGACGAATGCATTTACACACAGTTTAATGCGGTTCTGAGATGGGACGAATGCATTTACACACGGTTTAATGCGGTTCTGAGATGGGACGAATGCATTTACACACAGTTTAATGCGGTTCTGAGATGGGACGAATGCATTTACACACGGTTTAATGCGGTTCTGAGATGGGACGAATGCATTTACACACGGTCTAATGCAGTTCTGAAGAGAGATAAATGCATTTACACACGGTTTAATGCAGTTCTGAGATGAGACGAATGCATTTACACACAGTTTAATGCGGTTCTGAGATGGGATGAATGCATTTACACGGTTTAATGCGGTTCTGAGATGGGATGAATGCATTTACACACGGTTTAATGCGGTTCTGAGATGGGACGAATGCATTTACACACGGTTTAATGCGGTTCTGAGATGGGATGAATGCATTTACACACGGTTTAATGCGGTTCTGAGATGGGACGAATGCATTTACACACGGTTTAATGCGGTTCTGAAGAGAGATGAATGCATTTACACACGATTTAATGCAGTTCTGAGATGGGACGAATGCATTTACACACGGTTTAATGCGGTTCTGAAGAGAGATGAATGCATTTACACACGGTTTAATGCGGTTCTGAGATGGGATGAATGCATTTACACACGGTTTAATGCGGTTCTGAGATGGGATGAATGAATTTACACACGGTTAAATACTGTTCTGAGATGAGACGAATGCATTTACACACAGTTTAATGCGGTTCTGAGATGGGACGAATGCATTACAGACGGTTTAATGCGGTTCTGAGATGGGACGAATGCATTTACACACAGTTTAATGCGGTTCTGAGATGGGACGAATGCATTTACACACGGTTTAATGCGGTTCTGAGATGGGACGAATGCATTTACACGGTTTAATGCGGTTCTGAGATGGGACGAATGCATTTACACAAGGTTTAATGCGGTTCTAAGATGGGACGAATGCATTTACACACGGTTTAATGCGGTTCTGAGATGGGACGAATGCATTTACACACGGTTTAATGCGGATCTGAGATGGGACGAATGCATTTACACATGGTTCAATGCGGTTCTGAGATGGGATGAATGCATTTACACACTGTTTAATGCGGTTCTGAGATGGGATGAATGCATTTACACACGGTTTAATGCAGTTCTGAGATGGGACGAATGCATTTACACATGGTTTAATGCGGTTCTGAGATGGGACGAATGCATTTACACACGGTTTAATGCGGTTCTGAGATGGGATGAATGCATTTACACACGGTTTAATGCAGTTCTGAGATGAGACGAATGCATTTACACACGGTTTAATGCTGTTCTGAGATGGGACGAATGCATTTACACGCGGTTAAATGCGGTCCTGAGATGGGACGAATGCATTTACACACGGTTTAATGCGGTTCTGAGATGGAATGAATGCATTTACACGGTTTAATGCGGTTCTGAGATGGGATGAATGCATTTACACACGTTTAATACGGTTCTGAGATGGGATGAATGCATTTACACACGGTTTAATGCGGTTCTGAGATGGGATGAATGCATTTACACGGTTTAATGCGGTTCTGAGATGGGATGAATGCATTTACACGGTTTAATGCAGTTCTGAGATGGGATGAATGCATTTACACTGTTTAATGCGGTTCTGAGATGGGATGATAAGACAGAAACGGCTGTGTTTATGATGATATACTGATGTAGATTTCTGCACACGGGTCGATAAATGTGAAAGTCAGTCTTGGCACAGAACGATGTGTTCTGCAGTGGAAGAGCGCGCAATTCTTTCCGTTCCTGCACTGAGATCGTGTTATAACACATTAAATGTGAACGCAGGAACGGTTAAGCACGCGTGTCATGGAACATGTGGTGTCTGGGCATCAGGGGACTCACAGAAAGGTCTTTAAAGGGGTGCAGCAGCAGGCCGAGGGGAAGCTTGGCCTTGTTCAGCAGAGACTGCGTCTGCGGGATGCTGGTCAGAGTACAGCGGAACACCCTGCGGACGAGAACACGGTCAGCGAGAGCACGAACCCTAACGAGAGACAGCGAGAGAGAAGAGAGAGGAGCACTGACTCTGGGCTGCTGTTGAGCTTCTGCAGGTCGTGAGGCAGACAGGGCACCGGCGGCGGCATGCATCCCGGAGGAAGGAGGCTGCGCTCCTGCAGCAGGTTCACGACCCTCAGCGCCTCCGGAGGCGGAGACTGCAGGCTTAACGAGGCTAATGAGGGGCTCAGCTGAGCTGCAGACGGCTGCAAAAGACCACAAGAAAACACACTCACTGATCAGTAACTTTGTCAGCCTCGAGGTCAAACCAAATCTCATTTCAAGCATATTTGTATTCTTTCATAACATTGCTATATGATTTTAAATGCTGCGTACTGTAGCGCTGATTTAGGGAAAACATGACCATGCAATATGTATATACGTTTCATATCGTGATATTAAAAAAAAATATTGGACTTTTCACCAAATGACTTAGTTATATTTGGAAATAAATAATAATTGTAGAATAATTGGGGTGATGTTGGGGGGGGGGGGGGGGTAGCATAGAAAATACAAAAACAATAATAATGACTTATCGTAATTATTATAAATAAATAGGAAATCTATTATAGTAATGACATTACACTGTGAAAAAAATACATATTAGTTTTAAAAACAGATTTTTATATGTATATATACAAAAAAAAAACAATTTTTTGGAAAATAAATAAATGTACCTCTGATTAAACCATAGCATTTGTGATATTGTTGCTATATAAATTAATAATTCAGCTCCAATATATTAGAGAAGGTCAAGATCTCTGAACTCAGATGAAGAAACAACACTAATTTTGTATTACATAATAATCTAACATCCATCCAATATCTACACCTACAACTACTACAAAACAGTAACCAATCTGGCTTCAGAAGGGGACATTCCACCACGGCGGTCTTGCGCTAAGACCAAAGACTTGCTCGGATCACTTCTCTAGCTACTGGGATGCCTCAGGGCTCAGTGCTTGGACCACTTCTCTAGCTACTGGGATGCCTCAGGGCTCAGACCACTTCTATAGCTACTGGGATGCCTCAGGGCTCAGTGCTTGAACCACTTCTCTCGATACTGGGGTGCCTCAGGGCTCAGTGTTTGGACCACTTCTCTAGATACTGGGATGCCTCAGGACTCGGTGCTTGGACCACTTCTCTAGCTACTGGAGTGCCTCAGGGCTCGGTGCTTGGACCACTGCTCTAGCTACTGGGATGCCTCAGGGCTCGGTGCTTGGACCACTTCTCTAGCTACTGGGATGCCTCAGGGCTCGGTGCTTGGACCACTTCTCTAGCTACTGGGATGCCTCAGGGCTCGGTGCTTGGACCACTTCTCTCGATACTGGGGTGCCTCAGGGCTCAGTGTTTGGACCACTTCTCTAGATACTGGGATGCCTCAGGGCTCGGTGCTTGGACCACTTCTCTAGCTACTGGAGTGCCTCAGGGCTCAGTGCTTGGACCACTGCTCTAGCTACTGGGATGCCTCAGGGCTCGGTGCTTGGACCACTTCTCTAGCTACTGGAGTGCCTCAGGGCTCGGTGCTTGGACCACTTCTCTAGCTACTGGGATGCCTCAGGGCTCAGTGCTTGGACCACTTCTCGAGCTACTGGGATGCCTCAGGGCTTAGTGCTTGGACCTGGACCACTTCTCGAGCTACTGGGATGCCTCAGGGCTCAGTGCTTGGACCACTTCTTTAGCTACTGGGATGCCTCAGGGCTCAGTGCTTGGACCACTTCTTTAGCTACTGGGATGCCTCAGGGCTCGGACCCCTTATCTAGCTACTGGGGTGCCTCAGGGCTCAGTGCTTGGACCACTTCTTTAGCTACTGGGATGCCTCAGGGCTCGGTGCTTGGACCACTTCTCTAGCTACTGGAGTGCCTCAGGGCTCAGTGCTTGGACCACTTCTCTAGCTACTGGGATGCCTCAGGGCTCAGTGCTTGGACCACTTCTCGAGCTACTGGGATGCCTCAGGGCTCAGTGCTTGGACCACTTCTTTAGCTACTGGGATGCCTCAGGGCTCTGTGCTTGGACCACTTCTTTAGCTACAGGGATGCCTCAGGGCTCGGACCACTTCTCTAGCTCCTGGGGTGCCTCAGGGCTCAGTGCTTGGACCACTTCTCTAGCTACTGGGATGCCTCAGGGCTCAGTGCTTGGACCACTTCTCGAGCTACTTGGATGCCTCAGGGCTCAGTGCTTGGACCACTTCTTTAGCTACTGGGATGCCTCAGGGCTCGGTGCTTGGACCACTTCTTTAGCTACTGGGATGCCTCAGGGCTCGGACCCCTTCTCTAGCTACTGGGGTGCCTCAGGGCTCAGTGCTTGGACCACTTCTTTAGCTACTGGGATGCCTCAGGGCTCAGTGCTTGGACCACTTCTCTAGCTACTGGAGTGCCTCAGGGCTCAGTGCTTGGACCACTTCTCTAGCTACTGGGATGCCTCAGGGCTCAGTGCTTGGACCACTTCTTGAGCTACTGGGATGCCTAAGGGCTCAGTGCTTGGACCACTTCTTTAGCTACTGGGATGCCTCAGGGCTCTGTGCTTGGACCACTTCTTTAGCTACTGGGATGCCTCAGGGCTCGGACCACTTCTCTAGCTCCTGGGGTGCCTCAGGGCTCAGTGCTTGGACCACTTCTCGAGCTACTGGGATGCTTCAGGGCTCAGTGTTTGGACCACTTCTCGAGCTACTGGGATGCTTCAGGGCTCAGTGCTTGGACCACTTCTCGAGCTACTGGGATGCCTCAGGGCTCAGTGCTTGGACCACTTCTTTAGCTACTGGGATGCCTCAGGGCTCTGTGCTTGGACCACTTCTTTAGCTACTGGGATGCCTCAGGGCTCGGACCACTTCTCTAGCTCCTGGGGTGCCTCAGGGCTCAGTGCTTGGACCACTTCTCTAGCTACTGGGATGCCTCAGGGCTCAGTGCTTGGACGACTTCTCGAGCTACTGGGATGCCTCAGGTCTCAGTGCTTGGACCACTTCTCGAGCTACTGGGATGCCTCTGGGCTCAGTGCTTGGACACTTCTTTAGCTACTGGGATGCCTCGGGGCTCAGTGCTTGGACCACTTCTTTAGCTACTGGGATGCCTCGGGGCTCGGTGCTTGGACCACTTCTTTAGCTACTGGGATGCCTCAGGGCTCGGACCCCTTCTCTAGCTACTGGGGTGCCTCAGGGCTCAGTGCTTGGACCACTTCTTGGAAGGTGAAATCACAATTTCACCTTCCAATTAGGCTCATCAACCATAACTCCTTCAAAAACAGCCAGAAACCTTGGAGATGTGATTGATGATCAGCTGAATTTCTCAGACCACATTACTAAAACTGTCCGGTCCTGTAGATTTGCAGTATATAATAGTAGGAAGATTTGGATAAAAGCGTCTGCTAAATGACTAAATAAAAAATAAAATGGAAAAAACACCTTTTAACGTGACACCAAAGTGTGTAGAGTTCATAGAGCGAGTGCAGAGCAGCTGAAAACTACTCCGTGCTGAGAGAACCCTGAGCTACAGCATGAGTCTGACCTGAGACCGACGTACCTGCGTGTAGAGCGGCGGCTGCGTCTGCGTGTAGAGCGGCGGCTGCGTCTGCGTGTAGAGCGGCGGCTGCGTCTGCGTGTAGAGCGGCGGCTGCGTCTGCGTGTAGAGCGGCGGCTGCGTCTGCGTGTAGAGCGGCGGCTGCGTCTGCGTGTAGAGCGGCGGCTGCGTCTGCGTGTAGAGCGGCGGCTGCGTCTGCGTGTAGAGCGGCGGCTGCGTCTGCGTGTAGAGCGGCGGCTGCGTCTGTGCAGGAGGAGGTGTCTGCGTGTAGAGCGGCGGCTGTGCAGGAGGAGGCGTCTGCGTGTAGAGTTGCGTCTGCGCAGGAGGAGGCGTCTGCGTGTAGAGTTGCGTCTGCGCAGGAGGAGGCGTCTGCGTGTAGAGTTGCGTCTGCGCAGGAGGAGGCGTCTGCGTGTAGAGTTGCGTCTGCGCAGGAGGAGGCGTCTGCGTGCCGGACACGCTCTGATAGGCCGGCTGTAGCGAGGGGTACGAGCTGGCCAGCGGCCGGTGCATGTGTCCGGGGTGAGCGGGATACACTCCTGCAGACACAACAACATCACACTGAAGCGCACTGAGAACCTTTAGAAGAACACTTTATTCTAATCTAATAAAAAACTAGTATAACTGTCTGCTAGAGCCTCAAATGAAATGCTTCAAAAGCATTGGTTGAGACAGTCAGATTGATGACATAAGGACATAAACACATCTCACTGTTATATATGTGTCCCTGGAGCACAAAACCAGTCATAAGGGTCAATTTTGTGAAATTGAGATGTATGCATCATCTGAAAGCTGAATAAATAATATTTCCATTGATGTATGGTTTGGACAATATTTGAAAATCTGGTGCAAACAAATCTAAATATTGAGAAAATCATCTTTAAAGTTGTTCAAATGAATTCTTAGCAATGCATATTAATAATCAATAAAGTTTTGATCTATTTACGGTAGGAATATCTTCATGGAACATGGCCTTAATATCCTAATGATTTTTGGCATAAAAGAAAAATGTATAATTTTGAGCCATACAATGTATTGTTGTCTATTGCTACAAATATAGCTGTGCTGCTTCTGTGCTCCAGAGACATACATATACATATATACACGCATACATATATACATACATATATAATCATGCAAGTATTCCCATTTTGCCAAACAGAGAGCGACAGGCAAATCAAGCAATCACTTTGATCAAAAGCGAGATTACTAATTAATGTCAGATTACGTGGGATTACATTCACATACAGAGGATGATGAGGAGTGCCTTCATCACGTGACTCACGCCAGACCTGATCTTTAATATTTGTGTCTCTCTTACCGTCGATGCGTGCAGAAGGAGGACCAGGAGCCATCACATTCAGCGCCGGAGGAGCTGCAACACATAAGAAGAACATCACACAACACTATCAAGGAATAAACTCTGCATGGTCTGAAAGAGCTTTGGCTTCACTGTCTCAATGAAACGGTCCTGCGGTGAATGAAAACGAACTTCTAAAGCAGAAATACTCCATGCAGCTCAATTACCGAGAGGTCATCGAATGATGGCAGCAGAATCAGAAAACCAAGCTGTCATTAATGTCATGAATAACGGGTACAGTCGGTCAAAATTTACCCCCCCCCCCCTTTCAGAATACATTTCAGGGATCATACAACACACGTTATTGATTGTGTGAGAGAGAGTGTGTGTGTGTGTGTGTGTCTGTCTGTCTGTCTGTGTGTGTCTGTCTTTTTTTTATAACCCAGTTAATTAGACAATTATAGTTGTAATGTATTTAAGTAGTATTATTATCATCACTGATGACAAAGCACATAAATCAGCACAAAACTAAACATCGACCAGACAAACGTTATATTTAATGTTTCTGAAAGAGTCTCTTCTACTCCGTGAGGATGCCTTTATTTGATAAAAAATACAGTAAAATATTAAATATTATTATAATATCAATCTGATGTTTTCTATGTGAATATGAGTTAAACTGTAATTTATTTCTGTATTTTCAGCATCATTACTGCAGTCTTCAGAAATCATAATTATATGAAACATTTCTGATTATTATCAATGTTGGACACAGTCGTGCTGCACAATATTTTTGTGTAAACTGATGCATTTTATTTTCAGAAAGTTCAAAAGAACAGCGTTTATGTAAAATAGAAATCTACTGTAACATCATAAATGATTTTACTGACACTTTTGATCAATTTAACGCATCCTTAATTAATAAAAGTATTAATTTTATGTTGATTCAAATCTTAATCACCCCAGACTGTGTTCAACATGGACAATAATCAGAAATGCTTCAGTAAATTATTATGATTTCTGAAGATGACTGTTTTAAAGAGTAATTATATCTGAGAGTATTACTGTTGAACAGTGTTTAGTATCAGATGAATGCAGACGCTGCTGTACCGTGGTTCACAGAGTTAGCGTGCGGCGGTGTGCTGCGGTGCATGCTGGGATGTGGAGGCTGCTGGGAGTAGATGGCCGGCGGCGGGGGGGCTTTGCTCGGGATGGTGTTCATGAAGCCCTGATTAGACGGGCTCTGCGAAGGACCTGCGGCACACAACAACAGGTTAACTAGCCATCACTAGTCCCCTGACCAGGTTAATTAGCCATCACTAGTCCCCTGAACAGGTTAACCAGTCATCACTAGTCCCCTGAACAGGTTAACCAGTCATCACTAGTCCCCTGACCAGGTTAACTAGCCATCACTAGTCCTCTGACCAGGTTAACTAGCCATCACTAGTCCCCTGATCAGGTCAACTAGCCATCACTAGTCCCCTGATCAGGTCAACTAGCCATAAATAGTCCCCTGACCAGGTCAACTAGCCTTAACTAGTCCCCTGACCAGGTCAACTAGCCTTAACTAGTCCCCTGACCAGGTCAACTAGCCATCACTAGTCCCCTGACCAGGTCAACTAGCCATCACTAGTCCCCTGACCAGGTCAACTAGCCATCACTAGTCCCCTGACCAGGTTAACTCAGGAGAACGATGTCACACAGCATCTCTTCTAATGAGCGGAACAGCCTTCAGCTAATGAAGAGCCTCAGAATAAAGTGCAGTCAGAAAATATTAATATTCATATCGTGAATGAAACAACAGTGCTGTGCATCTTGAGACAAAACACAGGTTTATTTTAGTCTAGACTAGACTTAAGCCGTGTCTGGGGTCTCGTATAAACATGATTCAGCATAAATAATATCTATTGTAAGTCCAGGTTCTGATGAAGAGCAAACCCGTATCGTATCATAATCAGAAATCAGAGTACGGAGTACAGTCATGCTATCAGATGCTAATACCATAAATTACCATATCAGTGTTTGGTTAGTCGGATTTATTACTTGTCCACTGATTTAAATTAATTTGGGCTGTCCAAAATAACGTTTGTTTATGAGCACAGAAGCAGTCATAAGCAGCACAGATATATTTATAATACATTGTTTGGGTCAAAATATGCATTTTCTGTTAAGCCAAAAATCATTAGATATTAAGATCATGTTACATAAAGATATTCCTACCGTAAATATATCAAAACTTAATTTTTGATTAGTAATATGCATTGCTAAGAATTCATTTAAACAACTTGAAAGATGATTTTCTCAATATTTAGATTTTTTTTGCACCAGATTTTCAAATATTGTCCAAACCATACATCAATGTAAATATAATTTATTCAGCTTTCAGATGATGCATACATCTCAATTTCGGAAAAAAAATAACTCTTATGACTGGTTTTGTGCTGCAGGGTCACATATATGTGTGTGTACGATGTGTATTTATTATGTATATATAAATAAACACACACACACACAAACAGCATATACACTACAAATATCGATATGTATTTACATGTATATATTTATATTTAACATACAAACATATTAAACTTAAATAAATACACTCGTGTGTGTGCATATATATATATATATATACAACAATCTGTACATATATTAAGTACACAAACACGTATTGTGGAAGTGATTAATAGTTGACAGCGGTATCAAAACGTGGCATATGAATGTGAAAGGTCATATTTAACCATTTTCACTTCCACTCGTCATTATATATAACGCTAGATCAGTGTTTTCATAACAACCCGTCACCAGTCGCTGTGACGTCACCTAGTCTTGGGTTAACCCGCTTGACTAGTCGTTAGTGCTTCACTCGAGGATCACAGGATTCGGCCTTTTATCGAGCGACGCGACGCACTAGCGTTCCGGTCGTGTCGCGTCGCTGAAGCGATCAAACTCCAGAGAAACTCTCGGCCTGAGCGCGGCGCGTTCCGGCGCGTCAGACGCGAGGTAAGACACTCACCGTTCGCGTACGAGCCTCCAGTGCCGTTCTGTGACGCGAAGCCGCCACTGGACATCGTGAAGTCGGATCGGTCAGCGAGCGTCTGCGGTCATTCTCTGCCTCGCGCTGCTAATAAACAGCGTCTTCCTCTCAGCGGAAGTCAAGCTGAGCACGGAGAGCGCGCATGCGCACTTGTTACACGTGGCATTTCCTGTGCAGCGCCGCTTTCCACCGTACTAGAAACACGCGCACCGATGAGAACATTCAGACACAGAAGTAGCTAATATTATATATACATCGAAACAAAACGTGAAATACACATGTATAATATAAAGTAAAATGAACGAAAAACAATTATATAGAAATGTAAAAACTACGAAAGCTGTCCTGTTTGCTTTATACAATCTTCCTAATAATTATTATTATTACTAATATTATTATTATCTTTTTGTGGTGTTTAGCACTATATAGTCACTTTTGTGCTGAAGTTCTCTACATTTTTATATTATTTAAATACATGTGTGTGCGTGCGCGTGCTGTTGTTTCGCACCGGATGGGTTCGAGTCTGACACACAGCGGAAGTGGCGCCATTGTTGTGTGTCGTGGCTGCGAGCGGCTGTGAGTGTCTTCTCTCGACTGTAATATTCTGTAATATTCACTCATTCAGCTGCGTCGGAAAGAGCTGGACTCATCTGTACACACACTCGAGGTAGGTGTCTGTCTCTCGGTGTGTGTGTGTGTGTGTGTGTTTCTCCGCCGTGTGAGCGGGTTTCTCCTCTGCCGGCCGCTAGCGCAAACGCTAACGGGAGATGCTAGCCTGCGCTGAAGCTCGTTTAATTAACTCGAATCATCTAACCGCGTAATGACAGCAGCTTTAGTGTGTGTTAGTGTTTAGTGTGTGTTAGTGGCCTGTTCGCCGGGTTGTGAGGTGGTGTTGTGTGGATGGGGAAGTTAGCTCTGTTAGCATCAGCAGTGACACGTACATAATGATCAGTAATAAACACCTGGGATGATATGATACTCGTACGTGTTCATATCGTGGTATACCGTCATACCTGTATACCGTTACAACGCTACCTGAACATCTCTCAGATTATTATGAATGTGATTTTATATTCATATGATTTCGACAGTACTGTAGTGTCATGTTTATCATTTATATGAATGACTCGTGGTGTATACCATAAACACGCGCTTATTATGAGTTTATCACCGTAATGTCATTATGTATAACACATCCCAATTATTCATAAATGAATATTATAAGTTGTGATCAATGATGACAGGTTTCGGTTTCTCTAGGCTCTTCGAAAAGTTAATAAAGACTTATTCAATATTTGACTGTAATATATAACACGATTGTGTTTTCACTAGGGATGGGTCACGATATGCGAATATTCGATTTAATTATAGAATATCGATCAGGTTGTGCGATTATTTTCTAAAGGTGTACCAGGGCTTGACAATAAAGACTGTCTGATGACATGAAGGACGCTCGGATTTGTCACTTGCCAGATCGGGCCACTGCAGGTGGTCACTAAATTGTATCATTTGCATGCGTCTTTAAGCCTTGTTTGTTTTAAGCATTTGGGCGCGAAAGACAACTCCTTTCAGTACAAGTTTTATTCTAATTATTCGTTTTAAATATTTAATATTCGTAAAATATTAAATATTTAATATTTAATATTCGTTTATTCCAATTATTCGTTTTTCGAGACACAGGCTCACACTCAGGCGGGGAATTCTGAGAAACTGCAGGACTCTATATTCCTTCCCTTGTTTCAATTCAAAGTTCACCGAACTAATTGTGAACAACACTCCCGTCTTCTTCCCGAGCATGTGAACATGTTCATTTAATATATTTATATATATGAAATAGGTTATTGTTATGAAGACAGATGTTAAAATTAATGTTCACATAATAAGTGCCGTCATTCAGGCGTTTCACAATATGTTTTAGCGCGTAATATTTTTTAAGAATGATATTCTGTTTAGCGCGCAATATGTTTTACGCCTAATATTGATTGATGCATTAATCAGATTTAAGATTTTCTTTTTAATAATATGAATGTTCATGCTCATTTTTAAAATAGAAATGTCCTAGCCTTATGAGCAGTTGATAATCGACGGACTGTTCTGTTAATAAATGCCGTCATTCGGTTATGTTATATTAATATGCTTCAGCACTCATACTTTACAACCATTGATTTTCTTGGGTTAAGATAGACTATTCTCTAATTAATTAAACAGTTTGTTATCATACAGATTGAAAGCCTGGATGGTCTCTCTCCCCCTCTCTGTGTGTGTGTGTGTGTACGTGGGCGGGCGTGTGCATGCGCGGGAGGGTGCGATTTTCGAATAGTAATCGAATAATACCCAGCGATTATCGAATATTACTTTAGCTTAAAATGCCCATCCCTAGTTTTCACCACTTGTTTTATGAACCTCTCAGCTTCATATATATATATATATATATATTAGGGATGGGTCACGATTATCGAATATTCGAATATTCTATTTAATTATAGAATATCGATTAGGTTGTGCGATTATTTTCTAAAGGTGTAACAGGGCTTGACAATAAAGACTGTCCGATGGCGTGAAGGACGGTCGGATTTGTCACTTGCCAGATCGGGTCACTGCAGGTGGTCACTAAATTGTATCATTTGCATGCGTTTGTAAGCCTTGTTTGTTTAAAAATGTAAGCGATTAAAAAGCATTTGGGCGCGAAAGACAACTCCTTTCAGTACATGCGCGGCACTCGGGCGCGGCACACATACATACACACACACACACTATGTGTGAGCGCTAACCACGCCGGAGCACGGAACTTCTGATACGTGCAGCCTGATTGCGTGAACAATAGACCTGTTAAACAATATATTGTGAGAGGGCCGTTTGCTACAGCGTCCTAAACAACTCAAAATAATAAACCAAAGTTAACAAAACTTTGCACGAGAGTGCTTCTCCGTCGCCTTCACGTGCTGTTTCCCATTAATGAAGCCGTGGCGAGCTCCCTGCATTCAAATTATTCGTTTTTTGCTGAAATAATAATATTCCACTGGTTGATATATTATATTTATATGCAAAATATTTGTGTTGTTTTTCGTGTTAAATTTGAAGAATTACAGGTTGGATGCCACACTTATTATTATTTTTTTGGCAGAGTAGGCTATACAGGTGTAATTTTAACTTTAACTTCAGGCAATGTAACATGATTTCATGATCGTAATTTTGACTTTATTCTTAAAATATTATGACGTTAATTATTTAGTTATTTATTTGAGAAAGATAAACTGATCAAACTTGCGCTGGCCGCTTGGCATTTAAAAAAAAATCAGACTTGAATTTAACAAACAAAGGATGTTCCAATCATATTTCTAAATTAAATTAATAAAGAAAGGAAACACAATAATGACCAATTTGCTATTAAAAACCAAAACTGAACTATTTAAATGGCTCAGCTAGAGAGAGAGAGAGAGAGAGAGAGAGAGAGAGAGAGAGAGAGATGGGCTCAGACTCAGGCGGGGAATTCTGAGAATATATTCTGCTCTATATTCGTTCCCTTGTTTCAATTCAAAGTTCACCGAACTAATTGTGAACAACACTCCTGTCTTCCCGAGCATGTGAACATGTTCATTTAATATATTTGTATCTATGAAATAGGTTATTGTTATGAAGACAGACGTTAAAATTAATGTTCACATAATAAGTGCCGTCATTCAGGCGGTTCACAATGTTTTAGTGTGTAATATGCTTTAAGAATGATATTCTGTTTAGCGCGCAATATGTTTTACGCCTAATATTCATTGATGCATTAATCAGATTTAAGATTTTCTTTTTAATAATATGAATGTTCATGTTCATTTTTAAAATAGAAATGTCCTAGCCTTATGAGCAGTTGATAATCGACGGAATGTTCTGTTAATAAATGCCGTCATTCGGTTATGTTATATTAATATGTTTCAGCACTCATACTTTACAACCATTAATTTTCTTGGGTTAAGATAGACTATTCTCTAATTAACTAAACAGTTTGTTATCATACAGATTGAAAGCCTGGATGGTCTCTCTCCCCCTCTCTCTCTGTGTGTGTGTGTGTGTGCGCGCGCGCGTGCGTGTGTGTGTGCGCGTGGGTGGGCGGGTACATGCGCGGGAGGGGTGCGATTTTCGAATAGTAATCGAATAATACCCAGCAATTATCGAATATTACATTTGCTTAAAATGCCCATCCCTAATATATATATATTGATTAGTGTTTGGACGGAGCGCTGTCCTCTGTGACATCACGTTTCGGGGCGTGTTTGGCGGCTGTTGGTGACGTCACATGACGTTGGGTTGACAGACGAATACTAATGAGCTGGACACGTCTTAAAGAGGTTATTTGAACGAGGTTATTTCTTCTGATGAAAGGGCCTCGTGATGAATTAGTGCTCAGAAAAGCTTAGTGATCCAGAAATAACCAGAAAATATGTTTTTGATTGATCTGTAGATGCTCCTGTTACACACATGACACATTATTATAGCATGCTTATTATTGTGTGCTCTTATGAATCAGGTTCGTCTGTGCCAGCAGCAGTCTGTTCATACATGATCTTATGACAGAAGGATATAAGATCTTTGTCAGGTGTTTCTAAGTCAAATATCTCTCTCTTGATATCATAGCCGGTCTGTTTTGGGAGATTGAGTTTCAATGTCTCAGTGATTATGAACATTATTATTATAAAGCAGTGAAATGTTTGCATAGCCTTGTGTTAGTGAAAACAGCTACAGAGTTGAGTTATTTAGTCAGTGTGTGTGTCTGTCTCTGTGTGTGTGTGTGTCTGTCTCTGTGTGTGTGTGTGTGTGTGTGTGTGTGTGTCTGTCTCTGTGTGTGTCTGTGTGTGTGTGTGTGTGTGTGTGTGTGTGTCTGTGTCTCTCTCTCTGTGTGTGTGTGTGTGTGTGTCTCTCTCTCTCTCTCTCTCTCTCTCTCTCTCAGTTTGTGTGTCTGTCTGTCTCTCTCTGTGTGTGTGTGTGTGTCTCTCTCTCTCTCTCTCTCTCTCTCTCTGTGTTTGTGTGTCTGTCTCTCTGTGTGTGTGTGTCTCTCTCTGTTTGTGTCTGTCTGTCTGTCTGTGTGTGTGTGTCTCTCTCTCTCTCTCTCTCTCTCTCTCTCTCTCTCTCTCTGTTTGTGTGTCTGTCTCTCTGTGTGTGTGTGTGTCTCTCTCTCTCTGTTTGTGTGTCTGTCTGTCTCTTTGTGTGTGTGTGTGTGTGTGTCTCTCTCTCTCTCTCTCTCTGTTTGCATGAGTCTCTCTCTCTCTCTGTGTGTGTGTGTGTGTGTGTGTGTGTGTGTGTGTGTGTGTCTCTCTCTCTCTCTGTTTGTGTGTCTGTCTGTCTCTGTTTGCATGAGTCTCTCTCTGTGTGTGTGTGTGTGTGTGTGTGTGTGTGAGTGAGTGATATCATGCTGACGTGTAGCTTGCGCGTATCCTTCACCTTTAGCGCTGCTGCTCTTTACTCCAGCGGCTGCTGACAGGAGGAGTACATCACACCAGCATTCCTTCACATCAGTGATGATGATGATAGGTAAAGGTTCAAGGTCAAGGTTCTTTTATTCGTCACATACTCAATTATACAGGATATAATCAGCAGTGAAATGTAAATCAGGACAGGTCCGCTCAATGGACAGAGCAAAAAAATAAAAATAAGGGGTAAAATGTGCAATACAGTATACTGTGGACTTAAATAATAATATAAACAGGGATGTGCAAGAGGAATGTGCAAACAGCAAGAAGAATGTGCAAACATGGTTGTACCGGGTATGTACACATTAAATTGAGTCATGTAAATGTAAATGTTATGAGACTGAGTGTGAGTTAAGGAGCCTGATGGCCTGAGGGAAGAAGCTCCTCCGCAGTCTCTCAGTTTTTGCCATCATGCTCCTGAAGCGCTTGCCAGATGGCAGTAAACAGAAAAGATGGTTATCGGGGTGAGTTGGATCTTTGATGATTTTAGCAGCTCTGCTTTTGCAGCGTTTGAGGTAGATGTCCTGCAGAGAGGGGAGAGCAGACCCTGAGATGCGCTCAGCTAAGCGCACGACTCTCTGCAGAGCTTTACAGTCCTGGTTTGTGGCATTACCGTACCACGCTGAGATGCACTGAGTCAGAACACTTTCTATGGCCCCTGAATAGAAAGTTTTCAGGATAGCTGGTGAGACCCTGCATTTCCTCAGCTGTCGCAGATGGTACAGTCTTTGCCTGGCTTTCTTAACCTGAGTCTGAATGTGTGTAGTCCATGTCAGGTCCTCGGAGATGTTTACACCGAGGTACTTGAAGCTGCTCACCCTCTCCACAGGGGTCCCACTGATCATAAGAGGAGTGTAGGGCCGCTGCTGTCTCTTCCTGAAATCCACGATCAGCTCTTTAGTTTTGCTCACATTCAGAGAGAGACAGTTGTCCTGGCACCATGATGATGATCAGAACCGCTCTGACTCACCTGAGACCCGCCTGTGGACTCTCCAGAGTATCTGAACTTTACACAGCGGCTGCTATCAAATGCTCGATTCCTGATAACAGCTGAAGACTTGGTCACACAATCACTGAATGCTATTGTGTTACAAAACAGCCTGGAGATAAGTTACGGATGATTATGACGAGGTTTAGTTCTTAAAAATCACATTAAAGTTATAGTTTGTCTATATGAGCTGGCCAGTAGAGGAGACTTAATATTTACATCATATCTCTTAAAGAAAGCTGTTCTGAAGTACTGAGGCTCTGAACACTGCGTCTGACGATCTTAAATTAAAAGAGCGTTTGTGTTGCTTGAATGTCTTTACACGGCAGGACTTGATAACCAATTACACTTGTGTGACTATATCCGTGTGTTTTTAGACGACGTGCACTCAAAAAAAAAAGTTGTTGAACGAACTTAAAAAAATTAGAGTAAACTTTTCCACGAAATTTAATTACATTTTTCCACCAAAATCTAATTTGTTTGAAATGAGTTGTTGTAATCTTGTTGTATAAACTTAAATTCCTTCAGTGAAGACTACAAAAAAAAATTGGGTCATTCCTACTAGATAAAGTTTTGCCATGCCATGCCTGTGCACAAAAACAACAGCAGGGCACAGTAAAATATAAAATATGATAAGCAAATAAAGAAACATACAACAGATAAATTAGGTATATACATACAAAATAGACAATGTAAATAGGCAAATTATATATGTAATAGTTGCAATCCAGCCGCTACATTGTGATTTTAACATCAGTAGCCTACACTCAAACAAAGAATTCATTGGATGAAATGTAATTGAGTTGGGTCAACTCAATTTGATAAATATAGTTTAAATTAAATTGATACATTGACGAAGTGATGTTTTTATGCTTGCTAAAATTATCGGCCTGGCCGATTATCGGCGCCGATATTAAGCATTTTACCGATTATCGATATCGGCCATTTTAAAAACAGATTTGCCGATAATTTTTTTTTTTTTTTTTTTTTTTTTTTTTATGCAAACAAACATACTATTTACAGGTGACGTTATTTATTGGTGAATAAATAATACAGGTGAAACTATTTAATGTTTAAATGCACTATTTGGCTCGATGCAGCCTGTCTGAGCTCAACACTCTGTGAGAGTGAGGCGATCTCTCAATCTCTGAGAGCAATCTCCGCCCACCGCTCATCTGATATGTAGAGAGTCACGAGTCCGACCAATCAACGCGGAAAACTGAAGGCAGTCTCACACCGAGAGCACATGCTAACTGGAGCTGCCTCAGTGATCACGCATCAGTTGTCTCTCAAAGGTAAAGCAGCAGCAGACGTTGCTGAAGTTGCAGAACACCTCAATATAACCCATGATGTCCGCGATGCGGAAAATGCGGGCGGAATCGCGGAATGCAGTCATATAATGGACTTTACCGTATAACGCAGAATGTCACGGAATGTGTCGAAGTTTGGATGAATTAATCAAAAGTAGGTCAGGACACTTAAATCGACTCGCGCTATGGACTAGTATCTATTAATATTAAGCCGCAAAGACACTTTAAATATGAATCCTGCATGTTCTGCATCTCTGTTAATGAATGACACAGACGTGCGGTTTCATTTACTGCACACATACATACTGAAGCGCGTGCTGCTCGCGGTGACTTCAGCGTCTGCCGTCTCACCCCCAGAACTGCTCGCAGAGTCACTTCACGAGCATTTGACCGTTTCATTTGAGTAAAACGATCGTCATATCATATATACATAGGCTACAGAAACTTAAAAGGTCCTCATGGCAACCTGTCAAAATATAAGTTCGGTTTAGCCGAATATATTACTGTATACGTAATACAACTACAACAATTATTACAACTTTTGTTGAGAATAATCACACAATACGCTAAATACGTTTACTTTAAGTTTTACAAAATGTTTACAGAATGCTTCTGGGTGATCTCTGTACTTATGTTATTATTAATATTATTAATATTACTGTTTATTTAATGTTGTTGTTATTAACAGTTTTCAGAATTAAAAAAATGTTTAAAAGCATTTAAAGAACTTTTTTTGTCAGAGCTCTTGTTATTATTAATTTTGGCATTCATTTTCATTTTTACACCAGACATGTATATCGGTTCAAAATATCGGTTATCGGTCTACTTGATCTGTAATAATCGGTATCGGTATCGGCCCTGAAAAACACATATCGGTCGACCCCTAGTCTCTGTGTGTGTGTGTGTGTCTGTGTCTGTCTGTCTCTGTGTGTGTCTGTGTGTGTGTGTGTCTGTCTCTGTGTCTGTCTGTCTCTGTGTGTGTCTGTCTCTGTGTGTCTGTCTATGTGTGTGTGTGTCTGTCTATGTGTGTGTCTGTGTCTCTGTGTGTGTGTGTCTCTCTCTCTGTTTGTGTCTCTGTGTGTGTGTGTGTGTGTGTGTGTGTGTGTGTGTGTGTGTGTGTGTGTGTCTCTCAGTTTGTGTGTCTGTCTGTCTCTCTGTGTGTGTGTGTTTGTCTCTCTCTCTCTCTCTCTCTCTGTTTGTGTGTCTGTCTCTCTGTTTGTTTGTGTGTCTGTCTGTCTGTCTCTGTGTGTGTGTGTGTGTGTGTCTCTCTCTCTCTCTGTTTGTGTGTCTGTCTCTCTGTGTGTGTGTGTGTGTGTGTGTGTGTGTGTGTGAGTGTCTCTCTCTCTCTCTGTTTGTGTGTCTGTCTGTCTCTTTGTGTGTGTGTGTGTCTCTCTCTCTCTCTCTCTCTCTGTTTGCATGAGTCTCTCTCTCTCTCTGTGTGTGTGTGTGTGTGTGTGTGTGTGTGTGTGTGTGTGTGTGTGTGTGTGTGTGTGTGTGTGTGTGTGTGAGTGAGTGATATCATGCTGACGTGTAGCTTGCGCGTGTCCTTCACCTTTAGCGCTGCTGCTCTTTACTCCAGCGGCTGCTGACAGGAGGAGTACATCACACCAGCATTCCTTCACATCAGTGATGATGATGATAGGTCAAGGTTCTTTTATTCGTCACATACTCAATTATACAGGATATAATCAGCAGTGAAATGTAAATCAGGACAGGTCCGCTCAATGGACAGAGCAAAAAAATAAAAATAAGGGGTAAAATGTGCAATGAAATAAAATGTGCAATACAGTATACTGTGGACTTAATAATATAAACAGGGATGTGCAAGAGGAATGTGCAAACAGCAAGAAGAATGTGCAAACATGGTTGTACCGGGTATGTACACATTAAATTGAGTCATGTAAATGTTATGAGACTGAGTGTGAGTTAAGGAGCCTGATGGCCTGAGGGAAGAAGCTCCTCCTCAGTCTCTCAGTTTTTGCCATCATGCTCCTGAAGCGCTTGCCAGATGGCAGTGAAATGAAAAGATGGTTACCGGGGTGATTTGAGTCCTTTGATGATTTTAGCAGCTCTGCTTTTACAGCGTTTGAAGTAGATGTCCTGCAGAGAGGGGAGAGCAGACCCTGAGATGTGCTCAGCTAAACGCACGACTCTCTGTAGAGCTTTGCAGTCCTGGTTTGAGGAATTACCATACCACACTGAGATGCACTGAGTCAGAACACTTTCTATGGCCCCTGAATAGAAAGTTTTCAGGATAGCTGGTGAGACCCTGAATTTCCTCAGCTGTCGCAGATGGTACAGTCTTTGCCTGGCTTTCTTAACCTGTGTTTGAATGTGTGTAGTCCAAGTTAGGTCCTCGGAGATGTTTACACCGAGGTACTTGAAGCTGCTCACCCTCTCCACAGGGGTCCCACTGATCATAAGAGGAGTGTAGGGCCGCTGCTGTCTCTTCCTGAAGTCCACGATCAGCTCTTTAGTTTTGCTCACATTCAGAGAGAGACAGTTGTCCTGGCACCATGATGATGATCAGAACCGCTCTGACTCACCTGAGACCCGCCTGTGGACTCTCCAGAGTATCTGAACTTTACACAGTGGCTGCTATCAAACGCTCGAATCCTGATAACAGCTGAAGACTTGGTCACACAATCACTGAATGCTATTGTGTTACAAAACAGCCTGGAGATAAGTTACGGATGATTATGACGAGGTTTAGTTCTTAAAAATCACATTAAAGTTATAGTTTGTCTATAACTATACCCCCAACCCCCCCCATAGATCATGTAAACACTTGAATGGTCAGTGTGTTTGTGTATTTAACCCTGTTTATGAGCTGGCCAGTAGAGGAGACTCAATATTTACATCATATCTCTTAAAGAAAGCTGTTCTGAAGTACTGAGGCTCTGAACACTGCGTCTGACGATCTTAAATTAAAAGAGCGTTTGTGTTGCTTGAATGTCTTTACACGGCAGGTCTTGATGACCAATTACACTTGTGTGACTATATCCGTGTGTTTTTAGACGACGTGCTTGCGTTTAAAGGTGACCCGTATCTGATGTGTGCACACTTGGTGAAACAAGCTAAAACAAGCACATGTGACATCACACATCAATTTGAACTTTAATTTATTGACATGGAATTCATACAGAAATACTATAGTTGCATCTATACATCAAAATAATTATAGCCTTGAAGAAAATCTTCCGGACAGGGATGATCATCAGCTCCGCTGAAAGCTTAAGTGGAATAATACTCGGGTGATATTGTTAAGCATGTCACATCTTCTGTGTTTTTTTAGTAATTAAAACCAAATGCGTTCAGCAACGAGCACTCCGCGTGATCTCAACAGCAACACATTTCAGAGCCTTTTATTGAACACAAACTAGTGAAATGAATACTCTGCAACTCAACTAGAGATGCATCATTAGTTACAGGTGTGTCTGTACCGCGAAATAATACAAAAACTCACTTTTCGATGACGCAGGAGTCATTTACAGCCGATCTGATTCATATCTGATTTATTTCCACGTATGAATGAGGCCTGGAACCGATCGTAATCCATGTGATTTTTTTCCTGCTTGCGCGGCAGTCGTGGTCCAGATCCAGTCTGTGCCACATGGGAGGATAAAATCAGAACTGGGTCACTTGAAGCATGCGGTGTAATAGACTGGTTCTGTGCTCATCTAGAGAACGTATTGCTGTATTGTGCTCCCATCTGTTTATTGCTCAAGTGTTCTCTATTTGTGCTTAAAAAGCTCTTTAAGAAGGGTTACATTTCTGCCACTAATCCTTGCACAAATGCCTGCTTTTAGACATATTTCGTTATTTCTCTGTGTTCATCTGACACTTCTTCAGCTCTACATTTAATTTAACAATCTTTTCTGACCCGACTCTAGATGAGTTCTCTGCGCTGTTTGAATCTAATACTCTGTTTCGTTTCAGATATCCCCGGCCTGGATATGTCCTTCATATTTGATTGGATTTATAGTGGTTTCAGTAGCATGCTGCAGTTCCTGGGTAAGTTCACGTTCCAATCAAAGACTGGGTTTACTTTGGTAGCGTGAAACATCTCTGTGTGGAACTAGCACAGAGACGTGGTGTGCGGCTCAGGAGGTGTTTGGATCCGAGTTCCCTTGAGACCCTGAGACAGTTTGATCCGAGACGCCGATGAAAGGAGGAGTAAATGAGTTTCTGTACTGACTCATGCAGTGCATCATGGGCCGGTGTGTCTGTTCAGTCTAGTTTAACCTGTTCGTCCAGCACAGACTGATACTGAGCTCAGATCAGTCCAGTAATTCATGCATGACTCCGTCCAATCATATCTCGGGTTTGCACTGTGGGCGTCGGCCTTCACTCTTACATGAACACATGGAGTAATCCAGGAGTGGGAAATAGTTATTGATACCTATCTTAATGATCTGCCACACACTGATCACATGATTGAACGGCTGGAAGCTGATGTTGTTTATCGCTCTGTTTCAGGGCTGTACAAGAAGTCTGGTAAATTAGTATTCCTCGGTCTGGACAATGCTGGCAAAACCACGCTTCTGCATATGCTGAAAGATGACCGACTGGGTCAGCATGTGCCGACCTTACACCCCAGTAAGTGTACGATCACCACACCGGCTCCAGAGAGCTTCAGTTTCACTGTGAACAGTGTACCGTACGTCTGATGGCCGACCGTGAACATAGCATATCGGCTTACCGATAGCTCAATTGCGTGTTTTGTTGAAGAAATGTTTTTGTTTTTATTTTAATGGAATCACACACATTACATGAACACAAAATTAACATTTCTTTCACAACACTGAATATTATAATCCAGACAGAGCTTTTATTCACTAAAGTAGGCAGGCCCAGAGATATTCACACATATTCACAGTTTATTAAATGCATACCATATGTGTAAATAGCATTGCGTGGTCTTTGTGAGCACACATCTTCCAGATTACTGATGCGTTGTTTGTTACAGTGCCATTTTAGTCATGTCTTAACAGTTGCTTTGTAGTTGAAGAAACACTATGAAGAGATCACATAATTCAGAAGTATGATTAAAGACTGAATGTGTGCAGGAATAATCTCATTGCTCCGTGTGTCCTCACAGCCTCAGAAGAGCTGACGATCGCCGGCATGACCTTCACCACGTTCGATCTGGGCGGCCACGCTCAGGGTGAGTAGACGGATCCACACACCTCCGTCTGTCTGCTTCAGATCACTGTACTCAGTGTTGTGTGTTCCTGAACAGCTCGACGAGTGTGGAAGAACTACCTCCCAGCCATTAACGGCATCGTCTTCCTGGTGGACTGCGCAGATCTCCCCAGACTGGCCGAGTCCAAAACAGAGCTAGACGTGAGCTTTATACAGTCTGTTGATGATTAGTGAGTCGAGGGGAGTCCAGACCGGCTCCTGGAGGGCCACTGTCCTGCAGCGTCTAGTTAAACACACCTGAACCTGCTGGTCAAGCGCTTCAGACTCACTAGAAGCGTCCCGCTCTGCAGCAGGGCCTCCGGGAGCAGGACTGGACTCCTCTGGATTGGTCTGGATGGGAAAAATATATTTTTAATGCATTTGCATACATTGTTTACAAAGTTGTTATTCCACACATTTCCTGATGTTGAGCATCAAACAATGTTCAATTTGAGCAATAAAAGCACGCCTGGGTAGAGTTAGGGTTAGAAAATGTGCGAATTTCATTCTAACTATTTTTTTTAAATGAAATGAACATTTTGAAAATTCAAAATAAGGGGTTAAAGTTTAACCTGGAAAATGTTTAAATGTGAAATAAGGGTTTAAAGTTAAAACAAAAAAAAAATTTTTTTTTTTAGGGATTACAATTGAAATTGATAAAAATAAATACATGAGGGGGCAGAATTTAAATAACAATTTTAAAATATTAAAAGTTTAACTGAAAAAGTATATTCTTTGGGCTTAACGGAGACTTTCTCTGTGTGTGTGTGTGTGTGTGTGTGTGTGTGTCTGTGTATATGTGTCTCTGTGTGTGTGTGTGTGTGTGTGTGTGTGTGTGTGTATGTGTGTGTGTGTGAGTGAATAACAGGCACTAATGACAGATGAAACCATTGGAAATGTGCCCATCTTGATCCTCGGCAACAAGATCGACAAACCTGAAGCCATCAGTGAGGAGAAACTGCGGGAGATCTTTGGACTGTACGGTCAGACGACGGGAAAGGTGAGATGAGAGCCTGAAAGGAACAGTCTAAACACATTCTAGCTTGAGTCCTGGTTAGATATCTGTGAAAACATGCCTCTTTCAGATCGACTGATGTGAACCAGTCTTTGGCATGAATACAGTAAGATGGCATGTGACCTTTCCGAGGCGTCTGACCATAACCCCGGTTTAATCCAGATAAAACCCAAGAGTGTGTGACTCCATACACATATATATTAGTTGTTGAAGTTAACTAGTGTGTCTGTCAGCCGGCCGGCATCACTTCAGCTCCTCCAGCAGTGTGTGAATGTCTGCTGGATCCTATCACTAGCCATGTTTCTAGCTACTAGATGTTAGCTCACTTCTGGCGCTTTTCCACTGCATGGTACAGTACGGTTTGGCATGGCTCGTTATGGTACGGCTCAGTTCGGGTCGGTTTGCGTTTCCATTGCAGTTTAGTACCGCTATAGAGTGGGTGGGATTATTCACGTGTCGTTATAGCTGCGCCGCCTCTACTGCGGTGACGTCATCATAAACGCGCCACAAACAAAGGAGCATATCGACAGAATTGTGTTCTTCATTCTCGGCATGTGGATGTTTTTAAAAAGCATTTAAACCTCCCCCAGCAGCAGTGACACAGGCAGGTGTGCTGCGTTACTTGATTAGTTAACTATTCATGCAGCGTGTTCTGTAAAGTGAATTATCAATACACTTTTGAATATTTCAAAATGTACAATGTATCCCTTGTTTTTTTATTTGTGATGGTTTTTATAATCGTGGTATTAATCATTTGTCTTTTTCAAGAGGTTCATTACGTGCTCATACAATAATACATATTTAATATAGTCTGGAGGTACACTTATTCGATCAGATTGTTTTTAATTGAAGCAAAACACAGATACAGAGGTAAAAAATATAAACAGAAGACATACTCTGTAAATATAGCAAGTTCAAAAGGTATATAAATAAGGCTTTTTCCTTCGGCGTCGCCCCATCAAGCTCTCACTGGATCCGCTCCTCGGCTATCAACGAGAGGAACGTCTGCTAAACAGACAACGAAACAGACAATTTTTTTGTTGATACTAAAAGGTGCGTTTGTTTAAACAGAAGTTGCGTCCGATCCTTCGCTGGCGGTGCTGAATTAAATCTAGCGGGTCTATGTTTTGTCTCGTGTCACAAGTTCAGTGACGCAGTAATGACGATTTTCTCCGGCCAATCAGTGATCAGTAGAGTTTACACGTCACGTTTTGGTAACGGTACGGATCGCTTGGAACCCCGGCCGAGGTGGTACTAAAAAAGTACCCAGTGGAAAACCCCCCAAAAGTGAACCGTACCGAGCTGTACCGTGCCGTACCATGCAGTGGAAAAGCGCCATTCCAGACAGTATCTGAAACACTTCTGCATGAGACATGTTTTCATTATAACAGTGTTACTGTGTTTGTGTGCAGGGCAACGTTCCCCTCAAGGAGCTGAACACGCGGCCGCTGGAGGTGTTCATGTGCAGCGTGCTGAAGAGACAGGGCTACGGCGAGGGCTTCCGCTGGCTCTCTCAGTACATCGATTAGAGGCTCTTACAGACTCACCAAAACCACAATCTGTGCATTGACCGTAATTCCATGTTTTCTCAAAGCCTGTTGATTTCTTTCTGTCCATCCGCGACAGTGTGCTGATATAGAACTGCATCTGCGTCACATGCTTCAAACAGGAAGTGCTTTGACTCCTCCAGTGTTCCGTTTCCTGTCACGAGGCCTCGGGCGTTCAGATGAAGCGCTGATGATGTGGCATATGTTTTTGTTCAACCCCAAAATTAAAACATTCAGAAACACATTCCCCTAAACTGAAATAGACCAATAGTTGTTTTTCTGTGTTAATATGGCAGTAAAGCTCAGTGTCTGGTCATAAGTGTCACTGATTATTATATGTAATGCTAATAATAACAATATGATTATGGTGTTTGAATGCATTGAGTGTAATAAGGTGTTAATCAATGACATGGACACAATGTAATTATATAAATGCCATGTATGTCCTTGAATAGTCATTCGATTAACATAATGCATGCCTTGTCCCATGATTATTTTATTTTTAATAAACACAAATAATTTAGTGTAAACCTCTGAAACAAACGGCACATGTTTATTTTCTCTTCTGTCCTAGCGTGTATCATTGTCCCTCCATCTACGAGAGACACGGCGGTTTCCATCAGAAATTGTAATAAATATTTGCCATGAAAGCAAGTCATGTTGAGCTCAATTATTAAGTGTTTAATGTGTCTCGTATGCGTGCGGATCATAATCAAGGTACTGAAGAACAGAGTGCAGCTCGGCCAATCGTAATCAAGGTACTGAAGAACAGAGTGCAGCTCGGCCAATCGTAATCAAGGTACTGAAGAACAGAGTGCAGCTCGGCCAATCGTAATCAAGGTACTGAAGCACAGTGCAGCTCGGCCAATCGTAATCAAGGTACTGAAGAACAGAGTGCAGCTCGGCCAATCGTAATCAAGGTACTGAAGCACAGAGTGCAGCTCGGCCAATCGTAATCATAATCAAGGTACTGAAGAACAGAGTGCAGCTCGGCCAATCGTAATCAAGGTACTGAAGCACAGAGAGCAGCTCGGCCAATCGTAATCAAGGTACTGAAGCACAGTGCAGCTCTGCCAATCATAATCAAGGTACTGAAGAACAGAGTGCAGCTCGGCCAATCGTAATCAAGGTACTGAAGCACAGTGCAGCTCTGCCAATCATAATCAAGGTACTGAAGAACAGAGTGCAGCTCGGCCAATCATAGTCAAGGTACTGAAGAACAGAGTGCAGCTCTGCCAATTATAATCAAGGAACGGAAATAATTTGCATTAACAATTAAAATTTACAACAACCTGGATGCCGACTACCATTTCTGATTTATCATTCATATCTTTTCAATTATATGTTAAGGTACATTTAAAAAAAAAAAACTGATACCATTTACAGATAATACACTTTAAAAAAAGCATCAATGTAGAAATAAATAAAGTAGACATTTTATTCACATTTGATCTAGTTGACCTAGTAAAACTGAAGTCATTGACGAGATGAAGATCTTCTGAACGTCCGGAGGATCGTTTTTATTCATTTATTTTCTTCTGTGTAGACATTAAACTTGTCTTCTTTCCCTTCCTCCAAGCTGCGTTTATCTCTTCTAATCAAACTGATAAAAAACTAGAGGTAAAGTCTAGACTATAGATGAAGATGTTTGTGTATCGTTTGTTAAAACAACAACACTCTCTCTCTCACACACACACACACACACACTCTCTCTCTCTCTCACTCACACTCTCTCTCTCACACACACACACACACTCTCTCACTCATACTCTCACACACACACACACACACTCTCACACACACACTCTCTCTCTCACTCACACTCTCACACACACACACACACACACACACACTCTCTCTCACATACACTCACACTCTCTCTCACACACACACACACACACTCTCTCTCACACACACTCTCAAACACACACGCACACACACTCACTCACTCGCACACACTCTCTCTCTCTCACACACACTCTCTCTCACACACACACCAAACACTCCCACACACTCTCTCTCTCTCTCTCACACACACACTCTCTCTCTTTCTCACACACCACACACACACACACTCTCTCACACACACACTCTAACACACACTCTCTCTCACACACACACACACACACACACACACACTCTCTCTCTCTCTTTCACACACACACACACACACACACACACACACACACACACACACACACACACACACACACACACACACAAACACTCTCTCTCTCTCACACACACACACATTTAAACACACACACTCTCACACATTCTCTCACACATGCACACACTCTCTCTCTCACACACACACTCTCTCTCTCACACACACCTCAAGTGACCTACCGTTTGCATTTCTGCATTTGTTCCAGCGTCTCGGGCAGCACTTTTCCAAATGTCTCCGGCAGAAACATGTTTGCTATTGAGGAAGCAACGGTCAGGCTTCCCATCAGCACGTAGGGCAGATGTTTGTTGAAAGTACCTTTACGAACAGAAAGAAGAACAGAACGTCTTGTTTCCAGTCCACTGTGATGCAGACGATCAGACTCACAGAACACATTTACCCAGGAATATGACGTAAGGTGCGGTGATGCTGCCGATGCGAGCGGCCGAGGAGCACATGCCGATGCCCAGGTTCCTCAGGACGGTGGGATACAGCTCCGCCGTGTAGATGTAGATCACACAGTAGGCCATGGTGAAGCCAAACTTACCGGCCATCTCTAATGCCAGAGCCAGAGTCTGCAGACCTGCCAAAGAGTTATAATGACCCTTACCACTTTACTAGGTCAAGGAAGTGAAGAGGAAGAATCTGATGTAATTGCCCGCCAAGCTCGTCAGTATTTGTATAGCTGAGCGTCAACTGGCCAGTTCATGGAACTGTGATTCTCCTACAAGACTTCAGGATTTTAAAGAAGTGGAGGAGTTCCCACAGAGATTACATAACTCGGTGGAGAATTAATAGAAATTATGTTCTGTATAAAGGACGTGAGAATAAATCTGTTCTCAGATACCAACGATAACAAGAACTCTTCTCTCTCAGAATACTCTCTCTCTGTGTTTGTTTATTCCGGTTTGCGAAACATTCTCCATCAGCAGCCACGAGATCTTAGCTCTGCTGTAGTTAGACGGCCTGTTTCATCATCACAGAGCGATGGTGGGGGGGGGGATCTTCCCTTTTGCATGCCACGAATGATTGCGCCTGGTGTGAATTGCCTCATAGAGATCTATGTTTTCAATTCAAAAGCATCATCGTTCTGAACATTCAAGCCCAATTTTCGGGTATTAAATTGAAATCAGCAAAAACTCACATATGTGAAAATCCCCAGCTCTCTCAATAAGTGTGCAAGTAATAGGCTTAACCTTGTTTCCTTGAAATGGTCCAAATCCAGTTTTACTCCACCCTCGACCCGTCATAAACTCACTGGCATTCATGGGATTGGGTTGGTAATCCGATTGCTGATGCTTTTTCTGAATACTTACTCACAGTCCTCTGTGTGCTCTTTAGGGTTTTATAATAAATTTACGAGTTCGCATTTACACATAATCAGATTGGACAAATAGTAGGCGTGCAGTCCGAGGGGAAGCCTAAAGGGGCTCGCACACCGGATGCGCAGCGCCGCGCCGCGTCGCGTCGCGCCATGTCTTTCAAATTCGAACACATTGTTTTCAATGTGTGTACGCACACCGGCGGCGCCATTCGGCGTCTGTCCGCAGCGCATAGCAACGACTGTTTAGAACGCTGTTCTAGACGTGTGCGACCCCCTTAAGAGCTCGTAAGATAACCAAACCCAGAGAACGCCCCCAAAACAGTGAGGAGCGAGGAGTGGCTGGAGGTGAATGCATATATATACACTTTAAAAAAAATGGTGCTGTATAGCACTAAAAGTAGCTCTTGGCTTGTTATCATAGGGGGACCACTTTTGGTGCTGTACAGCACCTTTGTAAAATGGTGTTATGTAGAACCATAAGAACCACTGAAGAACCATACAGGAGCTTAACAGGTTCTGTATATGTAGCGGCGCTATATAGCACCTTAATCCCCCCCAAAGAATCACTGAAGAACCACTGAAGAACATACAGGAGCTTAACAGGTTCTGTATATGTAGCGGTGCTATATAGCACCTTAATCCCCTCCCAAAGAACCACTGAAGAACCATACAGGAGCTTAACAGGTTCTGCATATGGTAGCGGTGCTATATAGCACCTTAATCCCCCAAAGAAACACTGAAGAACCATACAGGAGCTTAACAGGTTCTGTATATGTAGTGGTGCTATATAGCACCTTAATCCCCCCCAAAGAACCACTGAAGAACCATACAGGAGCTTAACAGGTTCTGTATATGGTAGCGGTGCTATAAAGCCGCTCAGTCATGTCAAAGAACCACTGAAGAACCAAGATTTGGTGCTATACACCATGGACTCTTATATCACAAATGGCTAGTAAATGGCTCTCATAACTCCAGAAACACTGTCTCTTTTTCTAAGTACTGTGAGCTAAAGATGCTGGCGCACGGACAAGACTGTTTTACTCTTCAGATCTAAATGTAAGGCTCTTCTCTAAACCTAAACCCTCAGTGGGGTCTAGTGATTTAGTCAGTATTGCGTGTGTGAGCTCTCACGTTCAGGAATCAGCTGCACCAGAAGCAGAAATCCTCCTCCGATGACGAGGAAAGCGGACAGGACGGGTCTCCGAGGACAGCTCTTCAGGAGAAGCGTGGACACGATGTAGGCAGGCACCTCGGTGACCGCAGAGAGGAAGCAGTTGAGGAACGGATCGCCGCTGAGGTTCGTGGTATTCAAGGACAAGCCGAAATATCCAATGTTGATGGCCATCCTATCAGAGAGAGAGACGAAGAGACACACTGATGTTCTCTCAACAACTACATCCCTTTGTCCTGTCGCTAAAGTAGAGTATTTATAGCCTAGATACACTATATTGCCAAAAGTATTGGCACCCCCTTCTAATTTGAGTGCTTTAGTAATTTCCATGAGTACAAATCTTAATGTTGAAGCATATAATATATTCTAGGGAATCTAATTGTATAGCAACAGTTTGGACAGAACCCTTTTCTATTCTAACATGACAGTGTCTCTGTGTATAAGACAAGGATCAAAGAGAAATTAGGATTCAGTCAGTGTGGAAGAACTTGACTGGTCTGCAGAAAGCAGCTGAACACCTCTGGTGTGACTTTAAATGAGCCACAAACTCATCACCAAACACTAATGACTTGTACATATAGGTACAGTCCTTTCATACACTTCAAAACTGATGCAACAGAGGTGGAAATGTCATTTTTAAGTACATTCATTTCTTTGTTGCCACAGTTTGGAAGTGCCTTTTTCTCTTCTAAAGAATACTTTTGGCAATATAGTGTATGAACGATCATTTAAAGCGTATTGTATGTTTTATAAGCATGTATTTGGCTTATAAAATTTCCAGAATTGTCAGCAAACTGCATATATAGCGTGGTGAATGTTTATATGATTGTCATCCAATAGGATGCTACATGTTATTCTTTCCGACATGAATGCGACAAGCTCGTAATCACGACTTCATTGGATATTTCCGATAGCAGCATTAGACTTCAGGAACGTCTCACCATAGCAGTAAACACAGGAACGTGGTTTTGCGGATATCGCTGGTCCGTAGAACGTCGAGCACGCTGTTCTGGGACGCCGACCCTTTAACCTAGAAATGAGCATATAAAACAGGTCCGCTGTTCATCACACCTCCAGCTAACGATGGGAACACTCCCAGAACGTTTCTTCAAGGTTATGACAAAACAATGGTGTTTTTTGTGTTGAAAGAACATTCAAATGTAAGATTTTCATGACGCACAACCGAGAAAAAACTTAATAATAACAACAAAACGGATGTTTTGAACATGTAAACAGTATTCTGGTTCTGTTTTGGTTTGGTCCTAGTGCTCTTTGTTCCTGTGTTTATTTCCTTAGTTTAACTAATTTCTTAGTTTGTTTCCTGAGTTACTCATTGATTAGCGCACACTTGTTCCCTGTTTGGTTGATTATCTTTACTCAGTTCTTTCTGTGTCGTCTTTATTTGAAGTGTCGTTGCCTTGCTTGGTCTCCTGCATGTTTCTGGTTTATTACAGAGGTAATTTGACGTTGCTAAGAAGAACATTATTTGGTGTAATGCAATGTGTTTATGTGGTTTAAGGTTCAAAAACACATACTGTACATTATTGTTGCTCTGTCTTTCTGAAACACGGCGATGTTTACAAAGCTCATCGTTCTGAGAAGCGAGGCGTGCTGTGATTGGCCGAATACCTCAAGCATGAGACGGAAATGTTACGCCGCTCACCGTATTGTGTTTCCCGATGAGACAGTGACTGTGACTGACTCACTGACTGTGAGTCAGAAGCACCAGACTGTCTTGCAAAGTTGGAATTGCTCCACTTTATAGAAACAGTCTTTGATCACGCCAGCATTGTTGGCTAACATTACTCTTCCAGGTTCAGGACACAGTCCTGCGTAAATTACGCTGCACACACTCCAATATTTAGTTGAAGTTTTCTGTAACAGTGTTGTAAATATAACTTAACCACTGATTTCTAGCTGTGTCCTCTTTTGGAAGCCCAAACAAAGTAGTTTCTCTTTCACAATGAAAAACAGCGTCTCTCTACTACAGCCAAAATAATAGCTCCGCCTTCTTTCATTGGGAATGCATTTGGGCGGAGTTATGCAAATCTCTCCACACTGTGACATAGACACGTGGGGCGTGTTTGAACGAGCCGTTTTAGGAAGGCGTGATCGAGTCTTAACTTTGATAAAGAATTTATCTTTGTGTTCGAGACTTTAGTCTTTGTAGCTTCAGGGATCTTATCTACGCAGCTCGTAACACTCCAAAGAGAACTTAAAATCGCATCATATGACCCTTTAAAGATTCCTATATTCATTCTTTATCTTGCGTGTTCAGTTAGACTACACTATGTGACAAATCGTTTCAAAAACCAGTGTTTTGGGAGAACTGTCATGTTTTCTTAACGTTTTCAAAATGATGGAATTAAATGTTTGCGTAACCAAAAGAATGTGATGTTTAGAGTGTTAAGTTTTCATAGCTTAATGGGAATATTATTGAAAGGTTGTTGTGTATATCGGTGGGGTCAGCGCAGTGAGAGCAGACTCAGACCTCGGACTGCTTGAAGATCACCTCTGGAGCAGTGACTTTGTTCTTCTTCGCTGCTTCTCTCACGATGGCCTCGGATTCCAGCACGCGTCCCTGTGAGAGAAGCCATCGCGGAGACTCCGGGATCAGCCTGAGAACAAGCGAGAAATGGAGATGATCTATTGTAGGGACGGACTGAAGGGTCAAGTGGCCAATTCTAAAGAAGCGCTCACGCTGGGCTTCCAGCATGAGATGTGACCGCATGCTGTGTGCTTTATAAAAACTATAAATATAACAAATGATCCAAGATCTGATGTACCTTTCTGCAATTTAAAACGTTGTAGCATGAGCTTGTGTTTCCAGTGTGAATGCAACAGAACGTGTGAGTGTAACTGAAACCCGTCTGGTCTTCTGGAGACTCACCACCACAGTGGGATGTAGACCACGGTCAGGCCCGACAGAACCCTCAGTAGGGTCCTCCAGTCTCGGACGGCGAAGGCGATCCACGGCAGCACCATGTAACCGATGCAGTAATGCAGACTCGCTCCCAGCGTCGTGAAGAGAACGCGCAAGGACTTACTCAGCACTTCAGTGCCTGTGACAGCGTAATGACATTTATACAGCTAGAATATTTCATGCACACTCTTAAAGAGACAGTTCACCCAAAAATGAACATTATGTCATCATTTACTCAGCCTCAAGAAGCTCGTATTAACCCCATAAAGAGACAGTGCACCTTAAAATGAAAATCCCGTCATCATTTACTCAGCCTCTAGTAGCTCGTATTAACCCCTTAAAGAGACAGTACACCTAAAAATGAAAACTCTGTCATCATTTACTCAGCCTCAAGTAGCTCATACACCCCTTAAAGAGACAGTGCACCTAAAAATGAAAATCCTGAAATTTACTCAGCCTCAAGAAGCTCGTATTAACCCCATAAAGAGACAGTACACCTAAAAATGAAAACTCTGTCATCATTTACTCAGCCTCAAGTAGCTCGTTGTAGTATATCAAGGACCGAATCAGACAAATCAAGATTTGATCCAAGCATGGTTGAAACATGAGGAGCCGAATTCCACAAGACAACAGCAGGAAGACATAAATCAGACCCCCAGCCCGTCTGAATACACCCTGCAACAGGACAAAGGATAAGGCTAAAATTCCTGGGTTCACAAAGACTGTAGAATCATCTTAAAAGACTTTCATTCTCATTGTTAATGAAACTAATCATTTCTATGCATAACTGTGTAGAATATCAAGGACCAAATCAGACAAATCAAGATTCGATCCA
Source organism: Schizopygopsis pylzovi (assembly GCA_027422435.1). Lineage (NCBI taxonomy): Eukaryota > Metazoa > Chordata > Actinopteri > Cypriniformes > Cyprinidae > Schizopygopsis > Schizopygopsis pylzovi. Next base: position 557,490 of record CM049834.1, read on the forward strand.
AGCATGGTTGAAACATGAGGAGCCGAATTCCACAAGACAACAGCAGAAAGTCATAAATCAGACCCCCATCCCGCCTGAATACACCCCGACCAGGTTTCGAGGACAAAGGCTAAAATTCCTGGGTTCACAAAACCTGTAGAATCATCTTAAAATACTTTCATTCTCATTGTTAATGAAAATAATAATTTCTATGCATAGCTGCATATTATGTATGTGACCCACAAATTGGAATATCCTTGTTTTAATCATTGTGTTTATCGTGCTTTTAATTAGTATTGACTAGCTAAGCCTTAAGGGTTAATGTCATGTTTGGTATGTATGAGTGTCATAAGTATAGCTTTAATCATTTCTTTTGATGGATTTCCTGTCAAATGCATCATATTCTGGTTATAGAAATCACATTCAAAAGGATATTTTGCAAGAGAATGTAAAATTCGGGCAATGTGACTGAACATGACATGTTGATTTATTGAGTGGGTGAAGAAACAAAGAGCCAGCATGGGATCTAATTGGTCAAGACAACCATTGGGAGGTCCCTAAAAGGCCGAGAATAAATACCCAGGACACTCTCTTAACTCTCTCTTAACTTCTCCTCGCGCTCTTGAATGCTCCGTCCTCTTGGATCTCTCTCTCTCTCTCTCTCTCTCCGGAAAAATGATCTCTCTCTTCAGTCATATGCTCTGGACCACACCCAGCCAGTTGCTACCATGATGAGAAGAAAAGCCACCTAGTCTCTTGACATCCTTTTATTCTTTTACTTTAGTTTATTTTCTTTCCGTGAGTTCGTGTGCTAAGTTGCGTTTGCCAAGGACAACAAGTCCAAGACTCTGCAAAACCAGCCAACGCCCACTTCAACGACTCCTGAACTCTAAGCCAATCAGCTTCGGAGGAACCCTTTTCTGCAAAGGACGACAAAAGGGAATCCTTTAAACACAAAAGCAACGCAAGTACAAACCCCAGACTTTGCTGAAACTGGTGTAATATTGAAAATAGATTTTAGCCTCATTGAAAACTCAATGCGAGTGTTAAATCAGTGATTGATGGTTGTTCAGGTTTATGCAATTGCACATATTGCTGTAAACGTGGGATATCAAATTCTCATTCTCTTAATCTAAACCTTTCCTTACTTTCTCTCTTTCTGCAACGCGTGAATGTGTGAATGCTTGTGTTCATGTGTAGATTAGTTTACACGTCTTAGAGTTATATAAATAAAGTCTTGTTTATATTGAAAAGAGAAATATCTTGTGTTTTGTGCTCATAAGTTAATGCCTTAATCTGTCAATTTTGTTACTGTGCTATTTAATAGTGTTTGCACTATATTTTGGGATTTTAATATCCAGTGCAGAGTTTGTTATACGGCTTGTTCAGTGAATCGCCGTGAAACAGTGAGTCTGTTCAAATTCCCTATAAAATCATTAATGATTCCCTTTGAGCTAAATTGACCTGTTTCCCTTATAACAATATATATATATTATATGTTATCATTACATATTGGTGGAGAATGCGGGCAGATTAATCTAAATTATGAGCATAAACCAAGTTATTTAATCTTTTATATTCTTACGGATGAGATCTGAGATCGAGACTGGTGTGTGTGTGCGTTTGTGTGAGTGACGTCAGCAGCGCGCGCCTCCTTGAATGAATGAGCACAGAGAAGGCTGTAACTCGAGTCAGCCTCTCCTTTGTTTAACTGCAGTAAGGGAACTCAAAGTTAACAGTTAAGATCGGAGAATAAGGTCGGATTTGAGCGTTTTCCTCTCTTCTTTTAATGCCTTGTTTTATAGCTGAATTAATGTCCTGCGTGTTCCAGGTCATCTAATAGCTATAATTTAATCCCAAATCTCAGTAACTGTTAGCCGCACGAAGCTAAACTGCAGCAATTAAAATGGAAATAAATCAGTGGATAAAGAATAGTTTTGAGCGTGTTCCTCAATCCTGTTTATCAAAGCCTTATTATTCATAGTTTGATCGTCAGTGCGTGTTCCATTGTCAGATCAGATATGCTATGACTCCCCGGGTTAAACATTAGAGAATAATGCTTGCCTGTTTGTGTACACTGTTCACAAAGTGAATTAAATCTCGCAAAACACCGCGCGTGTCCGAGAGTGATTTGAATGGGAGCTTTAAAAGCTTTATCAAGTAAAGTTTACCTTTGAACCAACAGCGAAGAAACCCTGTTGTGTTTATGTCCATATAAACGGACACGGGCTTGTGATTCACTGTTTCCTCAACCGCAGCACGAAGCTATTATTTGAATAAGGTTTAAGTTTAACTCTGAACGAACTGAAAGTTTAAGCGCCACATCGCAGAACAAGCGGTGTTGTTATTTGTACAGTGTTGAGATGCGCCAACATTTAATGTAACATGCTTAACTGTATTTGTAATGCAACCATTAATATGCTAGCCACTAGTTTGTTTCGGTTGCCACAGATACGATTGTGACACGAAAGTCTTAACATACTTCCGGAGCAACTTTGAACTGCGCACGCGCAGTACATCGATGCTTTTGTAAACTCCATGCTGTTGCTAATGGCACGGTTGTGTTTACATTGAAGTCTATGCTAAAGCCATTAGCCTCAAAGGTTAGAAGTTAGCATTAACCCCCAATGGTTGAATAAAGTGTGTGTTTTGAAAAGCTAAAGTGGTTTAAACCCTTCAAACATTTAAACTAATATACTTGTTGGTCTTTCTCTTCCCTATTTCTCCCTTTTTACCACTTATTTGTAGTTCTACTAGAAAGGAAAATACTAGTTCAGAATTATTAATTGTGCCAAATTCAAATTTAATTAAAACATTAAATTTATTTGGAATCATTCTAATTTTCCCCCTCATATTATTTAATATGATCCTTCCTTCTAGTATTCCCTTTTGGGCATAATCATTTTAGGTACAAATAAGTATTGAACTTTAAAAAAGTAAGTAAACTTATTCTACCTAATTGATTTATTACCCATTTAAGTAGATTCTATTCAGACTTATACTCACTCATTACTTTATTGCGTTTTACCCCTAATTCTTCCTGTTTTGGTTATAAACATAACCACTATTTTATTTACTTATTTCCTCATTTACTTAATTTCATATTTGCTTATTTTGCCTGTTTATTACTTTACAATTTTACTTTGTCTTACCATTTTCTTTCCTCTTCACTTTTCACATTTGTAGGGACCTGTAAGAACCATCAATCAATTCTAAGTGTATGAGATATACAATCCTGTCAAAAGGCGAATCATCCTAACGAATTTGATTGCAATCAAACCTACTTTTGTTCTTCCTAACCTCCCTATATTTAAAACGCAATCCAAATTTTAACACCTCATGCAACACTGAGATCAATTTTAATAGAGATAAGTGTTGAGCAACTGTCGCCTTCGCAGCCTCCCTGGTGAGCGGTCCAACTGGAAGGTGTGCGTTGTCAATTCTGTCAGACTAAGAAAAGAGATATCAGAATTATTATTATATTCGTTTGTCTAAGACAAAGATTTAATAATATTGTTTGCCTCCTTGATAACAACATTTAATAATAAAAAAATAATTTTCTTTATTTAAAAAAAAAATAGAAAAGGAATTGTTTATTTTAATTAAATTTGTTTTTCACCTTTTTCTCTTTTCCCTCTTCCTCATTAGAGTGACGAAGTCTTCACATCGCTAGTCTACCTAGATACTCTGAGACCAACACAGTGATCACCACACTTCACCAGTGGTTCAGAATCACTGACATAACACTTAGTTGTCGCACCACACATAAGCTTCCACTCCACACAGATCTGTGTCAGCCTCTCTTCTCCCCAGCGTGCCAACATGCCGCAGACTGCAGACCCCCTTGCCCAAAGGGAAGATGTGAACACTTGGCTGAGAGGCACGACAGACAGCCTCAACCCCAAGACGTTTGAACTGTTATTATTTTTAATAATAATCCTAGTCCTGAGAAGATTCCTGACACAAGATTCAAGCCAGAATAACAACCATGAGGAGCTAGTCAAAATTGCCAGCTCCCTAAGCTATGCCTTCACGACCCAGCTGAAACTGAGCGACAAGCACATCACCCACCTTCAAGAGGAACTGACATGTGCTCAACGTCGCATAGACAAGCTGGAAGTGAAAGTTCAAGATCAACTCAAAGCACCCAACGAGAGCGAGCAGGAAACAACGGAACAAGTTAAGGAGCTCCAAGCAGCCCTGACAGCAGCTCAGCTCGACCAACAACATGCAAAGGCTGCCCAGGAAGACCTGGTAAACAGACTTCAGTATGCCAACCAGCTACTAGAGAAAGCCAAGCATGACATCAGCAACAAGAATGCTGAAATAAGTGCCCTGAAGGACCACCTTGAAAGGTACAGAATTGAAATGGACAATCTGACCCCACAACTAGACGATACCAATGATCAGCTCTACATGGTCAGAAGAGGACTCAAACATGCTTATGCGCAGAAGCAAGAGCCAAAGCGAGAGAAACCACACTCAGCCTCACCACTGCTGAGCAGAGCAGAGTCCCATGTCCAAGAACTCGTATACAGCGAAAGAAGCGAAGGGCCACAACCCAAAACCTCACCTGCCTTCGCCACAGAACTCTTTCCTGTCAACGAAAGAAAACCTCCCATCCAAGCAGACCTTGGAGCTGCACCTGGGATGACCATCAAAGACCTCGACAAGCTGTCTAAAAACATCAGCAAGTTCAACCCGAACTCCACAGGGGGCCACACCATCCAGGCCCACCTTCAAGATGTCAACTTCTATCTAGAAATGAGACCTCACGTGACTGACAGAGACAGGTTATACCTCCTTAGAGCCACGTCCAGTTCCGAGGTACGAAACTTCCTAGATCGACAGCCCAGTCGAACGAAGTCAGACTACCAGCTACTTCGTGAGGTCCTGATTAAAGAGTTTACCGACCCTGACTCCGAACATGGACTGTTAACTGCCTTAGAAACCAAACAAGGTCGACAAGAGGCTCCACAAGCTTACTACAACCGACTCCGACAAGCCTACTTTGGTGCACACAACGAACCTGACCTTGAAGAGGATGTGAACTTCAAAAGCCTCTTCCTCAGAAATCTGCACCCTGGAGTCAGCCACCATCTAGGCGTCATGGCCTGTCCACGCTCCATGACCATCCAACAGTTGCGTGACCTAACACAGAAGGCCTACAACAAGCAGAAGATGGCCTCAAAGAAAGGTGACAAAACATCCACACTCTTGAACTCTGTCAACAAAGACTCAAGCCTTGCACTGGACGACACCCAGATGCATCACAAAACCAGAGTTCTCCATCAAGAGCACAGAGAACGTGATCCCCATGTCCACGAAAGCTATCAGCCCAACTTCTGGAAAAATCCATGGGACCAGCCACGCTTCTCAAGAAACGCAAAAGATAGCAACAACTGGAAACCTAACCAGACATCCAAAGGTAATCGCCTGACTCATCCAAGAGCATCTCGTAGGGTTAAGCGACAACGAAACCCACCTCAGCAATACTCAGACATGCACAGTGCTGAGTATGCTCCAGAACCATACAGCTTACCGTCAGAAGACATGGAACAAGTCATGAGCCAACTGAACGAGTTCCTTCAAGATAAGCTGAACACGGATGACTACGAAATTGAGTCATGCTCGCTGTGACCAGCGACAGAACGGAAGGCCGATGATCGCATGGTACACCACCATATCCGAGATGACAAGCACCTGTTCAACAACCACACAGGACGAGCAAGTCTCTCATGGCCAACCGTTGATGAAAACTGAGGTACCAGAGAACATCACCTCACTCACCCATCACTCACTAGCAAACTGCTATATTAACTCCAACTCCTAGAACCACATTCCTGTCTGTGCAACAGCAACCACCAAAGCACAGAAGGTCAGAAAGTCTGCCACATCCAGAAGGTAGCACAAGAGGAATGCAACAAAGGAGACAAAGTTTGCATCCCAGCTTCACACAGCCATGCCAAACTACCTCCGACTGTCTGCTAAAGAACTTCCTGCCTTTCTGGACTGACCCCCATTAGATCATGGACATGCCCACATCCAAGCCAAGGATGAAGAGAGCCAGTCTTATGTAACATACCTGAAAAGGGGGGAGACGACACAGACTGGAACAGATCTGACCACACATACACTACACCATTAACACACACAACATTACCTACACCCAGAGGTAACCACATCTACTGATAACACATTCAACAAACCTATTCTTCCCACAAGTAGAATATCCAACTTTAGCACAACACAGTTACATACACCACCATGAAGAAACATATAGCTATCCTCACAAGAGTTAGAACACCTGACACGAAGTTAAGGTGCATGGCCCCCTAGCTGCACATGACATCCTAGCTCAACAGTAGTTGCAAATCATGCTAGGAAAACCCACAGCAGCTTTGTTTTGTTTTGTTCTTCTTTTACCTATCCTTTTCCTTCCCCTCTTTCTTTAGTAGGTGAAACACCTAGACACCCTGCAAGGGTCAAAGGTCTGATATTAGGATTGACTCGCTACACCTAATATCCGCAAGCCACTCTAGACTGAAGGAAAGCCAGAGAGCTCCATGCACGATAGGTCGATTCATTTTACCACAAATTAGTTCACTAGAAACTAAATGTGAACATTCTTAAGTTAAGACAACTTAGAAGAAACACACAAATCTAGTCGCAAAAGTTGATCGAAGAATTAAAACAATAATTTCCAAAATTGAATAACCTAATGCCCGGCACCAGTACAGTAACTGTCATGGAGGTGTTGTCTTGTTGTTTGCTGTGTTTTGTCTGCTTCTTCTGCCTTTGTTTTTCCAGCGCTCGACGATGTCTTCTGCTAAACACCTCGCCGAACGAAGGGGGGTGTGTAGAATATCAAGGACCAAATCAGACAAATCAAGATTCGATCCAAGCATGGTTGAAACATGAGGAGCCGAATTCCACAAGACAACAGCAGAAAGTCATAAATCAGACCCCCAGCCCGCCTGAATACACCCCGACCAGGTTTCGAGGATAAAGGCTAAAATTCCTGGGTTCACAAAACCTGTAGAATCATCTTAAAATACTTTCATTCTCATTGTTAATGAAAATAATAATTTCTATGCATAGCTGCATATTATGTATGTGACCCACAAATTGGAATATCCTTGTTTTAATCATTGTGTTTATCGTGCTTTTAATTAGTATTGACTAGCTAAGCCTTAAGGGTTAATGTCATGTTTGGTATGTATGAGTGTCATAAGTATAGCTTTAATCATTTCTTTTGATGGATTTCCTGTCAAATGCATCATATTCTGGTTATAGAAATCACATTCAAAAGGATATTTTGCAAGAGAATGTAAAATTCGGGCAATGTGACTGAACATGACATGTTGATTTATTGAGTGGGTGAAGAAACAAAGAGCCAGCATGGGATCTAATTGTCAAGACAACCATTGGGAGGTCCCTAAAAGGCCGAGAATAAATACCCAGGACACTCTCTTAACTCTCTCTTAACTTCTCCTCGCGCTCTTGAATGCTCCGTCCTCTTGGATCTCTCTCTCTCTCTCTCTCTCTCTCCGGAAAAATGATCTCTCTCTTCAGTCATATGCTCTGGACCACACCCAGCCAGTTGCTACCATGATGAGAAGAAAAGCCACCTAGTCTCTTGACATCCTTTTATTCTTTTACTTTAGTTTATTTTCTTTCCGTGAGTTCGTGTGCTAAGTTGCGTTTGCCAAGGACAACAAGTCCAAGACTCTGCAAAACCAGCCAACGCCCACTTCAACGACTCCTGAACTCTAAGCCAATCAGCTTCGGAGGAACCCTTTTCTGCAAAGGACGACAAAAGGGAATCCTTTAAACACAAAAGCAACGCAAGTACAAACCCCAGACTTTGCTGAAACTGGTGTAATATTGAAAATAGATTTTAGCCTCATTGAAAACTCAATGCGAGTGTTAAATCAGTGATTGATGGTTGTTCAGGTTTATGCAATTGCACATATTGCTGTAAACGTGGGATATCAAATTCTCATTCTCTTAATCTAAACCTTTCCTTACTTTCTCTCTTTCTGCAACGCGTGAATGTGTGAATGCTTGTGTTCATGTGTAGATTAGTTTACACGTGTCATGATCTGGGTTTGCTTCTCTCTCACACTCTGTTGTACACACTCTCTCACACACATGCATACTGACACATAGATCTCTCTCTCCCTCACCTGTTTGTCATCACAATCAGCGTTCGCGCTGCTTTGCAGTGACACCTGTTCTCACTCATCTAATCATTCCCTCTATTTACAGCGGCTGTGCTTGCGGCTCTCTGCCGGATTATTGTGTGTCATGCATTGTATGTGTTCTCTCGCTTATCATAGAATTAAGAATTCTGACCTTGTCTTGTTCCGCCTGGAGATGCTGAAAGCTTCTGGTTTTTTCTCGATGTCCTGCTGCCGCCTCCAGTGAGTCCGGTTCCACGAGGTCTCCCTAGACTGAAGTCCCTTGGATCTTTTCGTCTACAAGTTTTGTTTTGTTATTTCTCTGTTCTGTGTCTACGCACGACAGACTGCCTTGTTTTGCTCATTCATTAAAGACTCTGTTGACTAACCCCTTTGCATTTGGATCCTTACATTCTCACGATTGTGACAGAATAATCCGGCCACTTTCATGGATCCAGCAAAGGAGGAACCACTCCGGTCAGCGATGGAGATGCAGGGAGTCATGCTCGGCAGACATGAGGAGGAGCTGTCCGCTGCCCGTCTCGCTGTTGAGGGCTTGACCGCTCAGGTGACGGACTTATCATCGCGTCTGCTTATGCTCTACCAGGATCCATCAGCAGATCCCGCCGTTATCCACTCCATGAGCCGCGCATTAACAACCCTCCCTGTTATGCTGGTGAGCCTACTGAATGCAGGGCTTTTCTGACTCAATGTGAGGTTGTTTTTTCTCTCCAGCCCCAGACGTATGCGGGAGACCCCGCTCGGATCGCCTTTGTTCTCTCACTTCTCACGGGGCGTGCGCGTGAATGGGGAACCTCTGCTTGGGAGGCACGGACTCCTTGCTGTGGCCGTTACGAGCTCTTCAAGGAGGAGATGATCAAGATCTTCGATCGTTCTGTTTTCGGTCGCGAGGCTTCGCGCCTACTCACAACGCTCCAGCAGGGCAGAAGGTCAGTCGCTGATTTTGCCATTGAGTTCCGTACATTGGCTACTACATGCGAGTGGAATGAACCCGCGCTGGTCGCTCGTTTTTTGGAGGGACTCAACATGGATCTCAAGGAGGAGATCTATGCGCGTGGACCGCCGGCTAAATTGGATCAGCTCATCGAACTGGGTATTCGCCTGGACAGGTGCTTCGAGCAACGGCGGCGGGTTCGGGGTTCCGTTTCTAGACCACTGGAAGCCTTGACACCAGCCGTGGTATCTTCTCCTCTCTGTTCTGACCCCGAACCTATGCAGCTGGGCGGGGTTCGCATCTCTGCGGAGGAACGAGAGCGGCGTATTCGGAGTCGCCTCTGTCTTTACTGCGGCGCTAATGGTCATTTTGCTGCTTCATGTCCGTTAAAAGCCAGAGCTCGCCAGTAGACGGAGGAGTACTGGCGAGCGCTACTGTCATCTCCTCTCTACCCAGGTCTCGTACGACTATCTCAGCTGTTCTCCGATGGGCTGGCATTACTGTCAACGGTCTCGCGCTCATCGATTCAGGGGCCGAGGGCAGTTTCGTTGATGAGAGATGGGCGATGGAACAAGGGATCCCCCTGCTGGACCTCAACGACACTACCACCGTCTTTGCGCTTGATGGCAGGGCACTTTCTACCGTTCGTCGCATCACCTGTCCGGTGAGCCTTACCGTCTCAGGAAATCACAGAGAGACTATATCTTTTTTGTTTTTCAGTCCCCTTATACTCCTATAGTTCTAGGGCATCCCTGGCTTACCCAGCATAATCCTCAGATTGACTGGGTTAAGGGGTCTATTCATTCATGGAATTTGTCGTGTCATGTTAACTGTTTAGTTTCTGCTGTTCCTGCTGTTTCTTCTGTGTCTGTGTTTCAGGAGGAGCCTGGTGATTTGTTTGGAGTTCCGGAGGAGTACCACGATCTGCGGGCGGTCTTCAGCCGTTCCCGGGCCACCTCTCTACCTCCTCATCGCCCTTACGACTGCAGCATTGAGCTTCTCCCGGGCACCATGCCACCCCGCGGTCGACTTTACTCTCTCTCGGCGCCCGAGCGGGGGGCTTTGGAGAACTACCTTACAGAGTCCCTTGCCGCTGGCATTATTGTTCCTTCCTCCTCTCCTGCCGGTGCGGGGTTTTTCTTTGTGAAAAAGAAGGATGGGTCTTTGCGTCCCTGTATTGATTATCGGGGGTTGAACGACATAACAGTCAAGAATCGCTATCCTTTGCCTCTTATGTCGTCAGCCTTCGAGATCCTACAGGGCGCAAAGGTTTTCACAAAGCTTGACTTGCGTAATGCCTACCACTTGGTACGTATTAAGGAAGGAGACGAGTGGAAGACCACGTTTAACACTCCCATTGGTCACTTTGAGTACCGGGTTTTACCGTTCGGGCTAGTCAACGCTCCCGCTGTGTTTCAGGCTTTAGTAAATGATGTCTTGAGAGACATGCTCAATATTTTTGTGTTTGTGTATTTGGACGACATTCTCATTTTTTCACCTACTCTCCAGGTACACGTGCAGCACGTCCGCCGAGTTTTACAACGTTTGCTTGAGAACCGCCTGTTTGTCAAGGCAGAGAAGTGCATGTTTCATGCCCAGTCTGTCACGTTTCTCGGTTCGGTGGTTTCGGCGGAGGGGATCAGCATGGACCCTGACAAGGTTCGTGCTGTCATAGATTGGCCTGTTCCTGATTCGCGAGTTGCGCTTCAGCGGTTTCTGGGGTTTGCCAATTTTTACCGTCGTTTTATCAGAGATTTTAGTCGTGTCGCTGCTCCGCTTACTACTCTCACCTCTTCTAAGACTCGCTTTTCTTGGTCCGGGGCTGCTCAGGATGCGTTCGAGCGGCTTAAGGGGTTGTTTACCTCCGCTCCCATCCTCATCACTCCTGATCCCGAGAGACAGTTTATAGTTGAGGTTGATGCTTCCGACGTCGGGGTGGGTGCCATCTTATCGCAACGTTCGTCCCTTGACAACAAGGTACATCCGTGCGCCTTTTACTCCCATCGCCTTTCGTCTGCGGAGTGCAATTACGACGTCGGTAACCGTGAACTTTTGGCGATCCGTCTGGCTCTTGGTGAGTGGCGACACTGGCTCGAGGGAGCCAGCGTGCCATTCATTGTCTGGACGGATCATCAAAATTTGGAGTACATCCGTTCCGCTAAGAGACTTAACGCCCGTCAGGCTCGTTGGGCTCTTTTCTTCGGCCGTTTTGATTTTACTATTTCGTTTAGACCTGGCTCTAAGAATCTGAAACCTGACGCACTCTCACGCCAGTTCGGCTCGTCAGAGGTTTCCCCGACCACTGAGAATATTTTACCTCAGCGTTGTGTGGTCGGGGCTGCCTCCTGGGGAGTGGAACGGGCTGTGAAAAGAGCTCTTTTGCAGGTCACCAGACCAGCCCGCGCTCCTGAGGGAACGTTATTTGTTCCTGAGGTCGTTCGTTCCACTGTCCTTCGCTGGGGGCACTCTTCCAAATTGATGGCACACCCGGGATTTAGGGGTACTTTAGCCGCGATCAGTCAACGTTTCTGGTGGCCCACTAGAGAACGCGACGTTCGGCGCTTTGTTGCCTCGTGTCAGGTTTGTGCCCAGACTAAGTCTAGTAACTCACCACCGGCAGGTCTTCTTAGGCCCCTCCCCATTCCATCACGTCCGTGGTCCCACATTGCGTTGGATTTTGTTACCGGTCTTCCACTTTCGGCAGGTAATACGGTTATCCTCACCGTGGTGGATCGTTTTTCTAAGGCTGCCCATTTCATCCCTCTCCCTAAGCTACCGTCCGCCCGCGAGACCGCGCAAGTCATGGTAGATCATGTGTTTAGGATTCATGGTCTTCCTTCGGACATTGTGTCTGACAGAGGGCCTCAATTCGCCTCTCAGTTCTGGAAGGAGTTCTGTCATCAGATAGGGGCCTCACCTGCTCTGTCGTCAGGATTCCATCCACAGACCAATGGGCAAGCCGAAAGGACCAATCAAATTCTCGGTCGCATGCTGCGTAGCTTAACATTACGCACTCCCGTGTCGTGGTGCGATCAACTGGCCTGGGCCGAGTATGCGCATAATTCTCTTCCCTCGTCCGCCACTGGGTTATCTCCGTTTGAGTGTTGTCTTGGTTACCAACCGCCTCTATTCGCATCCCAAGAATCCCAGTCCTCTGTTCCCTCTGTAGAGAGGTTTATTCAGAGATGTAAGCGTACCTGGAGGAGAGTGAGATCTGCATTATGTCGTACCAGAACACGTACACATCGAGCCGCCAATCGTCACCGGGTCCGGTCCCCCAGGTATGTCTGTGGTCAGAAGGTGTGGCTTTCCACCCGCAATCTGCCCATCCAGGAGGGTTCTCGCAAGCTGATGCCCCGCTTTGTTGGGCCCTTTTCTATTGTCAAGGTTCTCAGTCCGGTCGCGATCAAACTCAGATTGTCCCGTCAGTTGCGCCGTGTTCACCCGGTCTTTCACGTGTCCTGCGTCAAACCTGTTTTCCGCGCTCCGACCCGCCCCCTCCTTCCTCCTCCTCCTATTGACAAGGAGGCTTCTATTTACAGAGTCCGTAAGCTCCTTGACGTGCGCCCTCGTGGGCGTGGTCACCAGTTTTTGGTGGACTGGGAGGGGTATGGTCCTGAGGAGAGGCGTTGGATTCCGGCCCGGGACGTCCTGGATCGCTCGCTGATCGAGGACTTCTACCGTTCTCGTCAGGCTCCTGTCTCGGGAGCGCCTGGTGGCGCTCGTTGAGAGAGGGGTACTGTCATGATCTGGGTTTGCTTCTCTCTCACACTCTGTTGTACACACTCTCTCACACACATGCATACTGACACATAGATCTCTCTCTCCCTCACCTGTTTGTCATCACAATCAGCGTTCGCGCTGCTTTGCAGTGACACCTGTTCTCACTCATCTAATCATTCCCTCTATTTACAGCGGCTGTGCTTGCGGCTCTCTGCCGGATTATTGTGTGTCATGCATTGTATGTGTTCTCTCGCTTATCATAGAATTAAGAATTCTGACCTTGTCTTGTTCCGCCTGGAGATGCTGAAAGCTTCTGTTTTTTTCTCGATGTCCTGCTGCCGCCTCCAGTGAGTCCGGTTCCACGAGGTCTCCCTAGACTGAAGTCCCTTGGATCTTTTCGTCTACAAGTTTTGTTTTGTTATTTCTCTGTTCTGTGTCTACGCACGACAGACTGCCTTGTTTTGCTCATTCATTAAAGACTCTGTTGACTAACCCCTTTGCATTTGGATCCTTACATTCTCACGATTGTGACAACACGTCTTAGAGTTATATAAATAAAGTCTTGTTTATATTGAAAAGAGAAATATCTTGTGTTTTGTGCTCATAAGTTAATGCCTTAATCTGTCGATTTTGTTACTGTGCTATTTAATAGTGTTTGCACTATATTTTGGGATTTTAATATCCAGTGCAGAGTTTGTTATACGGCTTGTTCAGTGAATCGCCGTGAAACAGTGAGTCTGTTCAAATTCCCTATAAAATCATTAATGATTCCCTTTGAGCTAAATTGACCTGTTTCCCTTATAACAATATATATATTATATGTTATCATTACACTGCATATTATGTATGTGACCCACAAATTTGACTATCCTTGTTTTAATCATTGTGTTTGTCGTGCTTTTAATTAGTATTGAATAGCGTAAGCCTTAAGGGTTAATGTCATGTTTGGTATGTATGAGTGTCATACGTCTAGCTTTAAAAATGTCTTTTGATTGATTTCCTGTCAAATGCATCATATTCTGGTTATAGAAATCACATTCAAAAGCATACTTTGCAAGAGAATGTAAAATTCGGGCAATGTGACTAAACATGACATGTTGATTTATTGATTGGGTGGAGAAACAAAGCAGCACCCAGAGCCAGCATAGGATCTAATTGGTCAAGACAACCATTGGGGGGTGTCTAAAAGCAGAGGGTAAATACCCAGGACACACTTCTCCCCTCCCTCTTGAATTCTCCGCTCTCTCTCCTGAAAATGCTCTCTCTCTCTCTCCCTTGAACGCACTCTCTCTCTGGAAAAATGAACTCTCTTGAAAATGCTATCTAACTATCTCTTCAGCCATGTGCTCTGGACCACAACCCAGCCAGTTGCTACCATGATGAGAAGAAAAGCCACCTAGTCTCTTTACATCGTTTTATTCTTTGACTTTAGTTTATTTTCTTTCCGTTGAGTTCGTGTGCTAAGTTACGTTTGCCAACGGCAACCAGACCAAAAACTCTGCAAAACCAGCCAAGAACTAACGCCCACTTCAACGACTCCTGAACTCTAAGCCAATCAGTGACTTCGGAGAAACCCTTTCCTGCAAAACGGAGGACAAAAGGGAATCCTTAAACACAAAAGCTGCAAGTACAAACCCCCAGATTCTTGCTGAGCTGGTGTCATTTTAAGATAGATTTTAGCCTCATTGAAAAAGTCAATGCGAGTGTTAAATATGTGATTGATGGTTGTTCAGGTTTATGCAATTGCACATATTGCTGTAAACGTGGGATATCAAATTCTCATTCTCTTAATCTAATCCTTTCCTCACTTTCTCTCTTTCTGCAACGCGTGAATGTGTGAATGCTTGTGTTCATGTGTAGATTAGTTTACATGTCTTAGAGTTATATAAATAAAGTCTTGTTTATATTGAAAAGAGAAATATCTTGTGTTTTGTGCTCATAAGTTAATGTCTTAATCTGTCGATTTTGTTACCGTGCTATTTAATAGTGTTTTCACTATATTTTGGGATTTTAATATCCAGTGCAGAGTTTGTTATATGGCTTGTTCAGTGAATCGCCGTGAGACAGTGAGTCTGTTCAAATTCCCTATAAAATCATTAATGATTCCCTTTGAGCTAAATTGACCTGTTTCCCTTATAACAATATATATATATTATATGTTATCATTACATCGTATTAACCCCTTAAAGAGACAGTGCACCTAAAAATGAAAATCCTGTCATTTACTTAGCCTCAAGAAGCTCGTATTATCCCCATAAAGAGACAGTGCACCTTAAAATGAAAATCCCGTCATCATTTACTCAGCCTCAAGTAGCTCATATTATTCCCATAAAGAGACAGTACACCAAAAAATGTAAATCCTGTCATCATTTACTCAGCCTCAAGTAGCTCGTATTATTCCCATAAAGAGACAGTACACCAAAAAATGTAAATCCTGTCATCATTTACTCAGCCTCAAGTAGCTCGTATTAACCCCTTAAAGAGACAGTACACCAAAAAATGTAAATCCTGTCATCATTTACTCAGCCTCAAGTAGCTCGTTTTAACCTCTTAAAGAGAAAGTTTACCCAAAAATGAAAATCCTGTAATTTACTCAGCCTCAAGTAGCTCGTATTAACCCCTTAAAGAGACAGTACACCTTAAAATGAAAATCCTGTCATCATTTACTCAGTCTCAAGTAGCTCGTTTTAACCCCTTAAAGAGACAGTTTACCCAAAAATAAAAATCCTGTCATCATTTACTCAGCCTCAAGTAGCTCGTATTAACCCCTTAAAGAGACAGTACACCCAAAAATGTAAATCCTGTCATCATTTACTCGGCCTCAAGTAGCGCGTATTAACCCCTTAAAGAGACAGTTCAGGAACTACTTTCGAGTAAATAATGACAGAGTTTACATTTTCAGGTGTACTGTCTCTTTAAGAACAAAGGTTCTTAATTTGCTCTGATAGTTCAAGAAGAACACCGAACATTCAGGACATCTTTCCAATGCACAGAAGGTTCTTAACAATGGAAAACATGTCTAGATTACTACAATTCTCCTCACACCTGGTCACTGGAAGATGACTGGGTTCATCCAAATGCTTATTCTGTGGCATTGTTGTGAAAAACCCTTTATTTCCAGCGTATCTCAGGCAGTGAGACTATATTCTATATTCAGTGATATCTCACTTCATAATATGCTTACCAAGCACGAACGCTGTGATGTACAGGGATATTTGCACTGTGCCAACAAAAAAATACAGAACACAGAAGAGCAGCCAGGAGTCCGAGAAGGACTGCGCGAGTATCACTAGAGCTTCTGCCGCCAGAGACGCCAAGAAAACCTTCCTCCTGCCAAACCTGACGAGACAGACAGACCAGACGTCACTGTGTGTCACTAACAGCGCCGGTGAGGGGGAGGGGGGGCAGACCTTGCAGTAAACAAAAACGTGACACTGGAGCACAAAACCAGTCAGAAATGTGAAATTGAGATGTATGCATCATCTGAAAGCTGCATAAATTAGCTTTGCATTGATGTATGGTTTGGACAATATTTTAAAATATGATGCAAAAAAATCTAAATATTGAGAAAATCATCTTTAAAGTTGTTCAAAGGAATTCTTAGCAATGCATATTACTAATCAAAAATTAAGTTTTGATAGACTTACGGAAGGAAATTTACTAAATATCTTCATGGAACATGATCTTAACAGTGTTGGGGGGGGGTAATGCATTACAAGTAACGTGAGTTACGTAATAATATTACTTTTTTCAAGTAACTAGTAAAGTAACGCATTACTTTTAATTTACTAGAAATTATCTACTTTTTTCCCATTTATTGACTGACCGTGTGCTGTGTGAACATGATCTTACTGTAGATCTAATCTAGACTAAATATGAATGTGTATTAATTCATCCCACTCGCAAAAAGCTGATTCAGTATTCATCAAAATGAATTAAAACAGTGAAATACAAACTCAGAATATGAAGCAAACCTGCAGTAATTAAATATGTTAAACAACACAAATATATCTAATCTCATTTTATTAACGATGTGTTTGCTGCTGACCTTTGATGATCCAGTTCAATCATACTAATAAGCAGAAATTACTTTATATAAACTAACAATTGTGCTTCATTGTTTTGTTTTAATTGCTGAAGAGTTGATCTTCTCATGCGTTCTTCTGTACAGACGTGATTTACTCGTCTTTCAGTCTGAGGTTTATTAATTACACTTTTAAAAGGCTTTTATATTTGCTATAAATACAACTTCTTGTATTAAAAACAAACAATCAAGCCCTGCTCATATTTAAAAAGTAACGCGAAAGTAACGTAACGCATTACTTTCCATAAAAAGTAATGTAATTAGTTACTTTTTTAGGGAGTAACGCAATATTGTAACGCATTACTTTAACATTCCCCAACACTGATCTTAATATCGATTTTTGACATCAATAATTTTGACCCATACAATGTATTGTTGGATATTACTACAAATATACCCCAGCGACTGCTTTTGTGCTCCATGCTCACATAAGCTTGTTCTCAAAATATGTTGTGAAAGCACTGATTATGGCAGTACCTGTCTGAAAGTTGTCCAGAAACCAGAGAGCCCAGCAGGTAGCCCATGTATAGAGTTGAGGTTGTGAACGGGACTCTCCACTCGCGGTCACACACCAGATCCCACTGCGCCAGAACACACAACAGACATCATCTGCTCGTCACTGTTATTAATATTACCGAGCAATGCAGCAGGAGTCTTCATGCACTCAAAAATCAATCATAGTTTATATGCATCTGTTTGGTTTAATCTAAACTCAAATTCCCTATCAGCATGCATCTGTTAGTGGTGAAAAGTACTGTGCAAACAGTGTTTGGGTTACTTTTAAAAGTAATGCGTTACAATATTGCGTTACTCCCTAAAAAAGTAACTAATTACGATACTTAGTTACTTTTTATGGAAAGTAATGCATTACATTACTTTTGCATTACTTTCGCGTTACTTTTAAATATGAGCAGGGCTTGATTGTTTATTTTTAATACAAGAAGTTATATTTATAGTTAATATAAAAGCCTTTCACATCAAAAAGTGTAATGAATAAACCTCAGACTGAAGGACGAGTAAATCACGTCTGTACAGAAGAAGTTCAACTCTTCAGCAATAAAAAACAAAAAAACGAAGCACTATTGTTAGTTTATCTAAAGTACTTTCTGCTTATTAGTATGATTGAACTGATCATCAAAGATCAGCAGCAAACACATCGGTTAATAAAATGAGATTAGATATATTTGTGTTGTTTAACATATTTAATTATTGCAGGTTTGCGTCATATTCTGAGTTTGTATTTCACTGTTTTAATTCATTTTGATGAATACTGAATCTGTTTTTTGCGAGTGGGATGAATTAATACACATTCATATTTAGTCTAGATTAGATCTACAGTAAGATCATGTTCACACAGCGCACTGACATCAATAAATGGGAAACAAAGTAACTCAGATATTTTTTAGTAAATTAAAAAGTAATGCGTTACTTTACTAGTTACTTGAAAAAAGTAATATTATTGCATAACTCGCGTTACTTGTAATGCGTTACCCCAACACTGTGTGTAATACTGTATTCACAACCGCAGATGCTTACAGTAAAACAAGTTTGCATTCATGTTTACCTTGAATTTTTTCATGAGTCTTGTACATGCGCTAGTTAAAGAACAGCTTTAAGTTTTGACCAACTGCGTATGATATATCCAAAAATAGGTGTTTGCAGTATAAGACAAATGTTTGCTTTTGAGATGCGCTTGAATGCCGTGCTTCGTTTTGCAAGAGATGCGAGGTGTATCGCATTTTGTGTGCAATTCTTGGATTTGTGTATAAAACAGAAGCTGGTGTAAGCAGTTGAAGATCTGTGTAATGCATGATTCGTCCTATATGTAGAGTTGCTCACCTCCGAGACAATGGTGGAGTGGTAGATGTCTGTGCTGTAGCTCCATCCGTCCACACACTTCTCCAGCGTGATGTCGGTCAGATTGACCTCCAGCGGCGAGTGACCCTGCGCACACAGCTTTCTGACCGTCTCCAGCCGGTATCTCCAACACTGACTGGGCTGGAGCTTTCCATTGACCGTCTCACTGGGGATACTGGCTTTCTGCCATTCTTCACTTAGATTTGCATCCGCTATCCGACAGTGATGTGACGGCGAAGCCCCGACAAACACAATGTAGAGGCTGTGGAGCCCCGTGGAAATGTAGACGGCGTTCAAGAGACAGAAAAGGAGGACAAAAAATGGTCCCGTTTGCCCCAGAAATGCAGTGTCGTTCTCATAACATCCCATTCTGCCAGCGCTCGAGAGTACTGAAGAATCAGACACATGCTCCGCTTTGGTTTTCGGTCTTTGGAAACTCATATTTGGAAAAGGACGCTGCTATCCTCTACCTGGGAACATGAAGAAAGCCAAGTCTTGTCAGGGTTTATGTACAAGGCAACTAATCCAAGGCACATTTTTCCACTAAAAGAAGCTAAAAGAATTACGAACGCTTGCAATCTGATTATCTCACAGCATGATCTGCCTTCAGTCTGGAAAATACTTGATTCTAACTGCTATCGCTTTTGAAAATGCCTGCTATTGTTTTGTTTTAGTTATTAACATGTAGATTCGTCATGCATCGTGAGTACTTGTGTACACTAGGGTGGCCATTTTCATAACACCAAATAGGAGGACACTTTTCGGCATTTAGGGAGGGAAGAATAATTGCATGGGACTCTGGTGTACTTGCAACTACAATACAATTGTGTCCATCATATCGATGGTATCATGATACAATAGTTCTGAAATAGCTACTCTATTCATTGGCAGACAACCATATATCTTGATGTAGACCTAGAAGATGCAAAAAAGTGTATTTATTCAAGACATTGTGATGTCTGTTTTAAAAACTGACCACTGAGATGAACCTGTCTCGCAAAGTGCCACAAAACATAACATTTCTGTACTTCTGGGAATAATAGAAATACATAAATACACTTCACAGATACACATAGTGTGCAAAATCCATGAAAAGCATCGTTACTGCTTTCTGATATAAATTCGTGCTCGTTAGTCCGGATTAAATGAGGTCTGATGTTAATGTTATGATATGACGTAGCAGCACGTGGAGGCTTGTTTACATTTTAACCAATGATATATCAGATATTTATTTGACACCGCTTTCAGTCAATCATTTGTTTGACCGGAGATCTTACGGCATTAGACGCTATGCTGCTGCATCCCAATACAGATTCAAGAGCGGGGGGTGTTTTAGGCCGACTCAGCGCAACTCCAAAAAGGACGCCGGACAGGGGGCTTAAAATCCATATATTCATAATAATCATAATTTGAGCATGTGCTCCTCGTGTTGTCATTGTTATACGGTAGGAGGCGCTAGAACACATCTACTGTACATAATTACCAAAATAATCACAAGTGAAGAAGAAACCGAAACAAAAGATGCTTCCACGTGTAATCAAACACCACCATCAGACATAAAACAGCATCATAACTGTGTGACGTTATGAATAAAATATCACGAGGTAATAATGACTGTCAAGCTTTGTGGGGTTGATTTGATTATCATTCTGAATACAATGATTTTTGTTCACAATAGTCTTTATTTATTATGAAACTCACCCATATTCAAGTGTTCACATAAGAATACGTGAAGCTAGAATACAATGTGTTTGTTTACAATATACTTTCTTTTGATGTTTCGCATGTTCAGATATTCATATATACTTATTAATACCTAAACAGGGAGATAGTAGTGTACTTAAAGTATGATGTAAAGTACACTATACAGTATATTTGCAGTATAAAACTACTAAACGTGTAGACTATACTTCAAAGTGTACTAAACATGCTAAACAAGTATCAGTGTATCTATAAGTGCACTTTTAGTATAGTTGTAGTACAAGCTAAAAACATTGATTTAAACTAGTCGTGTACTTAAAGTTTACTACTATAAAGTACACTTTTATATACTATAAAGTGTGTCCCAAGGAGTATTGAGATAGTATACTACTAGTACACTGGTATTTGTGTACTAACTACATTGAGTATACTTAATAAAGTTAACTTGAAGTGTACTAATTTTTAGTAAGGGTTAATAGAAACGCTGTTTAATCGCTCTCGTGGTGCTTTGATGTTTTATTAGGAGACGAAAACAGCTCTTTTGTGGCTTTATAGGCAAAAATCACACGATTTTGCAATATGAGACAATATTGTGTTTTATATGCCCCACATTATTAACGTCTTATTATTGAATGGATGTAAATAAATATCACATTTGCAAAAGCGCGATTACTAATAAACTGTCTAAAAAAATAAATTCACATTTAAGAGAATAAAATAAAAAATAACTTTATACTTCAGTGGAGTGAAAAACACAATATTTGTCTTTCATATGCAGTGACGATAAAATCACAAGTTTCCAGAAAAATAATAACGCTCTTAATACTGTGCTTCATTACTGTCTTTAAATTACAAGACATGCCTTATTCATTAATTATGTGCTTTCTTTATAAATAAGTCAAACAAGTCAAAACGATCACATATTCTGAATATCAGACATTATGGATGCATGATATCAATAAACACAATATTAATTCAATCAATGACCGTAACTAGAACCAGATTAAACTAAATGTAGGACGCATAACGTTCAGTTCTTGATCAATGTTTCTTGTATTTAACCGCCTTTAACTTCATCATCAGCCGACGAGATCGCCAGCATTAATATAAATCATATCACAAGAGCAATGCAGAGATTTGAGAAGAAACACCTGCACTGGAAAACAAAT
Organism: Schizopygopsis pylzovi; assembly: GCA_027422435.1. Taxonomy (NCBI): domain Eukaryota; kingdom Metazoa; phylum Chordata; class Actinopteri; order Cypriniformes; family Cyprinidae; genus Schizopygopsis; species Schizopygopsis pylzovi. The sequence goes on from CM049834.1 coordinate 579,141, forward strand.
GATTCATTGAGTTTAAGGTAAGTGGTTGCAGTTCATTTATTTAAATAAATTAATTTAGTTGACTAACTTGTAGCGTATGTTTTTGATGACAGACCCTGTATTGAGTGTATTATCAATGACAGATATGAAAATAGAATACATCTTCTTTTGCTGAATGAAATGAGTTTATGCCATCAGGAGGTTAACCGCTTAATGCCTGCAGAAAACAACAAGAAGATTGGGGGTTTATTATGGGATATAATCCACATTGAGTATTGGAAGACAAGTGATTTTTCCAGAAATGTCCTGTTGAGATTAAAATAAATCTCCTGGCCAAGATGGCCATACTAAAATTTCACATAACCAACACACATAATAAATTCGAAACAAAGCAAACAGATTCATCAAAAATAAAAAAAAATATTAAAACAGCAACATGATTCATTCATTTTACACTGCAATGCATTTTTTTATATATTCAAAGGAGGAATTGTTTCTAATGGAGATTGAAATTCATTCCACAGCATAAAAATTTAACTTTAACCCAATTCATTAATACAAATAGCAAAAATAAGTGGTGCCAGTACAGAACCTTGAGGGACACCCTTCCTGACTCATGTCTGAATTAGCGAGGCCTATACTTTTAAGCATCTGTAACAGTA
>CM049834.1:584781-599781 GCA_027422435.1 Schizopygopsis pylzovi
TGACACCAGGCCCACAGTTCCTCTCTAGGGGGGCCCAGACATTCTGGCACCGGGCTTACAAAGGTATTAATGAGGAGCCGGTGTGATAGAGAGACCTGTGTGGATAAAGACCCGATAAAGACTTAACTCAGCAAGACATGCAGCAGATTTTGAGGAGTGAACTAACATGGATCAGTAATATGCCAAACCAACTCAAGCTCTCACGGTCTCTACAGACTCATAACTTTCTGTCCGAGTTCAGGATCTCCAGAATCTCCAAGTAGTATCAGTGTCTGGAGTCACTGCAACGTCCGAGGTGACCGATTTCATGACGGACACCGATTGCATCTAGTTTCAGGATTTCAAACGTGTTTGATATTACACATATGTGACCCTGGAGCACAAAACCAGTCATAAGTGTGAAATTTAGATGTATGCATCATCTGAAAATTGAATAAATAGCTTCCCATTGATGTATGATTTGGACAATATCGGTGCAAAAAAATCTAAATATTGAGAAAATCATTTTTAAAGTTGTTCAAGTGAATTCTTAGCAATGCATATTAATAATCAAAAATTAAGTTTATGGTAGGAGATGTACTTAATATCTTCATGGAACATGATCTTAATATCCTAATGATTTTTGGCATAAAAAAATAATGTATAATTTTGACCCATACAATGTATTACAAATATACCCGTGCTGCTTATGACTGCTTCTGTGCTCCAGGGACACATATAAGCAATATTTAGAGACTGTGGTTTAGTGCATTGCATGTTTACTATAGTAAAATTCAAGTTGAAAGAACAGGGCAAGCAAGCTCCCAATAATGCAGCATGCATTTTATTAAATATACACTGAATGCGATACTGTTTATAATGTTCTACAAGAGCATCTTAACAGGGGGTGCTTAACAAATGTGTCCGTTCTGATGCTGAATGTTACAGAACTAGTGCTGCTGATAACTATTTGAATGTAATTCTGCCAAAGCGCGCATTAATTACGTGATTTGCTCATGTCTGGAAAAAAAAAATTGCATAACAAAAACATTAAAGATTATATTTATTCAGTGCATTTTTAAATGAATGTAAAAACTGAAACGAGTTGTAAAACTGAAAGTAATTATGTGGTGAGTTGAGAACAACTAGGCTTCTGGTGAATTCCTCACATCTGAGTAAAGCGAAAGTGAAAGAGCAGAGCTGTACAGCTTCAGTGTATTTGTGCTCGTCTCATGCCTTTCGTCCAGCACGAGTTCGGATTAAACACATTGATTCTGTTCATTACACGCCACGATCGACTCCAGGTAAGCGCTTTCAATCCTTCAATCTGGAGTGATGTTTCTAGTTAATCGATTTGATGATGATCGCAGCTGTTTGTAGCTTTCACATCGAAACAGGGTTTAGTGTCATGCTTTACAAATGTCTCATAACAAACACAACATTTGCCAATATCTCGTGATGTGTCTAAAGGCCTGAGAATTAGTGGGTTTTGTGCGATCTGCTGCTGTTGGAGAATGTAAAAGAGAAAGTGACTCTGCGTTGAGATCGTCGCGCGAGCGTTACACGCGATCGTTACATTGGTCGTGATCGCGATGTTACTCGCGGTTTGCGCTGAAGTCGTGTAACTGCGTTCACACCGGACGCGGCGAGAGCGTCAAAAGTCGCCCTGGCCGCCCTGCCAGCAACGCTGTAGAAAGATTCGTGGACGCTCGGCTGCTCTGACGTAGATCGATTGCTTGTCATGTATTTAAAGGAGCCGCAAAGCAAACACGCACGTTGATCTTGTGCAGACAGATCACAAGTAGAGTATTGGTTAACCTCATGAAATATTTAAAATGTGAAAGAAAGAAATTAATTGATGGAAACTTAACAATTATAGTTGCATGTTTGCTAACGAAATAAACCAATTAAAAGCCATTTGTGTGATGTGGCTTTTGTGTTTATGATTAATTTCAAGATGCAGATTATAGGAGACGTTTACTAGCCTTGGTCTTTAATTAACATTAACGTTCATTTGTGCACAGCCTACATTACAAACTGTCCTGGGTGAAGTCTGGCCTTAATGTAATTGGTCAAATCTATGTTGTTTTGAGGAAATTAATAGCATTCCTGCTTAAAAACAAAGCGTTCCTCTAGCGCTAAAATGCTTGGGAACTAATGCGGTCGGAACCGAAGTTTACAGTGCTGCGTTCTCTGGATCCTCTCAAGCGGAGGACTTCTACATTCTGATTGGTTGCCGCCCAACCGCGTCATAGCTCATTACCATAAAGTTGACCTGATTTAAACTCTCTTCGACGCTCTCATCGTCCAAAACGTGCCGCGCCGCTCTCGCCCCCGGCTCACATTGAAAATGAATAACTTCCGGCCACTTTGACGCTCTGGCCGCCTGCGGTGTGAACGCACAGTAATGGTCGCGGTGACGTCTCGGGATGCTGTGGTCAAGCATGCTTCAGAAGAGCGGTCCGGGTTCGCACGGGTTTCTGTATTCAGCTCTTCATTGCTCAGTTTATTACTCTGTCGCTTTGTGATCACATTTACAGCTTTATGTAATAGAAACCATCACAGAAATCCTAATGTTTCCATTAAAATACCATTATAAACCATTAGCTTTTTCCAGTAAAACATTACAAAATTTATTTTTGTAGCGTGTTTTGGGCATTTGTCCAATAGGATTTAACATCCCACCAATAGAATCCATCACATACCAGTACACACCATTATAGTTTCCATTAAAACCAATACAATTCCCATTATAACCATTAAACCCATTAACATTTTCTATTGTGTTTTGGGCATTTTTCCAATAGGATTTAACATCCCACCAATAGAATCCATCACATACCAGTACACACCATTATAGTTTCCATTAAAACCAATACAATTCCCATTATAACCATTAAATCATTACATTTTCACTCGTTACATGCAGTGTGTGTTCATTCATACTCGACACCGGAGGCGCTCGCGTGCAGAGAGTGCACCAGGAAATCCCTAATATGGACAAATGTAAACAGAAAGAAACGGACGAGTTTGGAATTATTGCGACGATATATGGTTTATTTGTGTTTTTCAAGTCATATCCGGGTAATAAATATAGTATCTAAACATTGCAGTGCATTATTTACAGTATAGAACATTTTCTGCCTTATTATGTGATTAAAAAATGTGTTTGTGGTATATAAACAAATCATTATAATTGGTTATTGTCCAGCAGTGTATCTGATTTTTAAGCCAATTAAAAGCTAGAAAATTAAAGTTGCTTATACTCTACCAGTCAAAAGATTTGAACATTAATATTTGTTATGTTTTTTTAAAGAAATCTCTTCTGTTCATATATTTGATCCAAAGTACAGCAAAACAGTCACATTTGGAAATATGTTCACTATTTAAAATAACTCTTTTATATTTTAATATATTATAAAATTTAATTTATTGTGATTTCAAAGCTGTATTTTTAGCATCATTATCCCATTCACATGATCCTTCAGAAATCATTCTCATATTCTGATTTACTGATAATTGTTTTTATTATTATTATGATGTTGATTTTCACACACTCTCTCACACACACACGCACGCACACACGCACGCTCGCTACGTTCGCACGCGCACACACGCACACACGCACACACACATACACATACCACACACAGCATTTCACACACACACACACAACTTACAGCACACACACACACACTACACACACACACACACACACACACTTGACACACATTCACACACAGCACACACACTCACAGACACTACACACACACACATCATCTCACACACACACACACACGCAGCACACACACACATCACGCACACACACACACACACGCACACACACACTTTCTCTCACACATACACACACATACACTATCAACCATCCTTGCTAAATAAAAGTATTAATTAATATCATTTATTTTCCAAAATAAATACATAAAATAAAATAATACTCAAAGCTTTTGAATGGTATATAGTGTATAATGTTACAGGAAATATTTGTATATTCCATATAAATGCTGATCTTCTGACTCTTTCTATCTACATCAAAAATCACTGAAAAATGCCAAACTGTTTTAAATATTTAATAATTATAATAAAATGTTTCTTGTATGCAGCAAATCAGAATGATTTCTGAATGCCCATCTGTGACACAATGATCTAAAATACAGCATTTGATCACAGATATTCTAAATATATTCAAATGCAAAGCAGCCAGTTGTACAGTAAAACTAGATAATTCCAATTGATCAAATCAATGCAGGCTTAAAACAAAAACACACATAATTTTCATTACTGTCCACAAACTTTTGACTGGTACGCCCACTTCATAACATTACAGAAATATATATTGTAAGTGATTAACTATACTATACTACATTCCATATGCCACACCAAATTCACAATGATGCTACGCCCACAGTCCATAGTGCAATGTCCAGCATTCCAACAGTGTCAGAGGTCGAGCAGGCCGGTGGGCAGTGTTTAACTATGCTGTCCTGCAGTGTCCAGTGTGTCCAGCAGTGTCCAGTAGTCCAAGTATGCTCCAGCAGTGTCCAGTAGTGTCCAGAAGTGTCCAGTTGTGTCCAGTAGTGTACAGCAGTGTCCATTAGTGTCCAGCAGTGTCCAGCAGTGTACAGCAGTGTCCAGCAGTGTCTAGTAGTGTCCAGCAGTGTCCATTAGTGTCCAGCAGTGTCCAGTAGTGTCCAGCAGTGTCCAGCAGTGTACAGCAGGGTCCAGCAGTGTCCAGTAGTGTCCAGCAGTGTCCAGCAGTGTCCAGTAGTGTCCAGCAGTGTCCAGCAGTGTCCAGCAGTGTCCAACAGTGTCCAGCAGTGTCTAGTAGTGTCCAGCAGTGTCCAGTTGAGTCCAGCAGTGTCCAGCAGGGTCCAGCAGTGTACAGCAGTGTCCAGCAGTGTCCAGTAGTGTCCAGTTGTGTCCAGCAGTGTCCAACAGTGTCCAGCAGTGTCCAGTAGTGTCCAGCAGATGTCCAGTAGTGTCCAGTAGTGTCCAGCAGTGTCCAGCAGTGTCCAACAGTGTCCAGCAGTGTCTAGTAGTGTCCAGCAGTGTCCAGTAGTGTCCAGCTGTGTCCAGCAGTGTCCAGCAGTCTCCAGTAGTGTCCAGCGGTGTGTCCAGCAGTGTCCAGTAGTGTCAGCAGTGTCCAGCAGTGTCCAGCAATGTCCAATAGTGTCCAGTAGTGTCAGCAGTGTGTCCAGCAGTGTCCAGTAGTGTCCAGCAGTGTCCAGCAGTGTCCAGCAGGGGGCAGAATAACCACACACACATCCACAGAGAACCAGACCGAGAATCACGTCGAATTTGCATATTCAGAAATACATGCAAAACTCTGAACGACGAAACAAGCGCATGACGCGTAGCATTGAGTTATTACTTTATCACCTTTGCCATAATATTATATTTTAGCATATATCATATAGCTGTTTTTTCATGAGCTCTTGTGTACATCTCTGTACAGTAATCGACAGACCAAACGTGTTTTACTGTGGTTATGAATACAGTATTGTACAGTACGGTAGAAAAGAAACACATCAGGCGTGTGTAGATGTGTTTATTGATTATAAATAATAGTTATAGCTACTAAATATACCTTCAACAGTGTAATTATATTCTAAATGTCTTCTTCTACAAAGACGTGAAACTGCTTTTTTAATTTAATTCAAAGCATTTGCATAAAATTGCATATTGAGTATTTAACGGGAGAAACATGCATTTTACATTAGATCTAAAATATGATGTTAAAGCAATGTCTATACGTAATTAATGCTAAGTTACTGTAATCTAAAATTAAGAGTAATGCCTTACTTTACTTTTTCAAAGGAAAAGTGATTAAGTGACTATAATTAATCACGTAGTAATGCATAATCATGTTGTCTTCCGGTTCATTTGCATGCATTCATTATAATTAGTAATAGTTTTAAATGTCATATTCATTAATTATTGAGTTCATCAATAACTGGCTTCTTAAATAAATGAATGCATGGATATGAAAGCATTATTTTTCTATGGGGAGACAGGGTTAAACATTATTCAGACCTTATTTATTGAAGGCAGTGATTGACCAGAATCAAGTACTGTGTATAATATATGTTAATGATTTATTGATGCTATATTATCTAAGGTTTAATTAATGCACTGGGCTAAACCTGATTGTCTCTCCAGCAGAGGGCGCTGTGTGTCAACACCATATCTGCCATACATGCTTTCATATTCAAAATATCTCACAAAGTATGTCAGTTAGTCATCAAGATATCAGCGCTGAATCTAGACTTTGCTGTTTAGCCGGTGTGCCGTGGAAACAAGCAGCATTTCCCCAGACTTTCATATGCAAACGAGGGCTTTTGTTCACATTGCTCATGACCTAGAGCAACCTGTGGCCACGTCTGTAATGCATAACGCATTATAAGAGAGCTGTATTTTAGAGTAATGTAACTGATTGCATTTATAACTGTTAATCGTTTTGAAACATGTATGGTTAACCGTACCGTACCGTGACTCCTCAAAATATTGAATTAAGATTATAATAATTAGATTTTAAAGCACTAAATCAGACTTTAGCAGACTTTTTACTTCTGAGGTTAAATACAGACTTGAAATCTTGATAAGAAAGAATAGCTTTATTATACTGGTCTTGATTCAATCTTTGGCATGAAACACTGCATCTAACAATGTCTTGGAAAAACATCATATTGTGTGTGTGTGTGTGTGTGTGTGTGTGTGTGTGTGTGTGTTTAACATGATCTCCCACGTCAGATGATTGTCTCTTCACATGATGTGAGGAAATAAACATAATAAGTGGTTTTGAGCTTGCTGTGGACTCAAACACATGTTGAAATGTTGGCATACTTTTGCAGGAATTTGTTTGAGTACGCTGCATAGTTTTCTAGTTAGTGTTTGAGGTCACGCCGGGCTTTGTTTACTTGCTTTTGCGAATGCATTGCTTCACTACAATTCTACAGCAGTCCGCTCGAAATAAACACGAGGAAAACAAACAGTTGCTAGGTGGCTTGTCTTCATCAGTCACCGGAGATCAGATGTGTGGAGATAAAGCCTGTGCTGCACACTGTATCGTGTCAAACTCGTTCTGAGGTCGTTCTCGCTGCATCTCCATCCATCACTCTGCAAACATGCGTTTCAAGCAGCACAAGCCGCACACTCGCAGACTGGATTAGTGCAATGCAACAATGATCATATGAAATCAAAGTGGATCAGGAAATGAAAAAAGCACAAATTCACAAGCGTGAATCACAATGTGTGTGTGTGATGTGTGTGTGTGTGTGTGTGTGTGTGTGTGTGTGTGTGTGTGTGTGTGTGTGTGTGTGTGTGTGTGTGTGTGTGTGGTGTGTGTGAAACATGTGATGTGGAATCCACAGCTTCCTCTTCCTATCTAACACATTTCCCAGCGCCGCTTTAAAAACAGCCCTACGATCCTCAAACGACTGGAAACTACACTCCTACACAAAACCTTGGTATTAGTATCCTAAGAGTGCACATTACCACCTACTCTTCAGAGACACTACTATGTACCCTTCAGGTGTGAAGAAGGAGCTTGCCACGGGCGGCTGTGTCTCTTTTCCCGACAGTGTAATGATCCTGTAATAAAGCGATGCAGGGCGTTTATGGTTTGATGTGAAGTTATGTGAAGCATGGCATCCAGGGAAGCAGGGTGGATTCCAGCGAGACTCAGGGGTTTCTTGTAAATGCCCTCGTTTCTTCTCAAGGGCGACTCCATCTGGTCACGCTGCAGAAGTGCTGCTGGAGCTAAAGTCACGTGATTTACAAGAAATCCAAGCCTTGTCTGCCTGGGATTCAGCAGCGAGCTGGCGGTTGAGAGAGGCGTCCTCTGGCTTTATGTGGGTTATTAGGAAACACAACAGACGTCTGACAGCATGTATAATGCACCGAGCTGCATCCATGTTTATCATGTCCACATAATGCAGGGTTATTGTTCGCTCTCAGGGCGTTTCATCTCATAGTACTGGGTTTTGGAGACACTGTGGTCATTTAGGTCAATGCAGTAAACATTACAAGTGCTTCATGTTTACAACAGCAGGCTGAACTATAGCTCGCATGTCATCATTTATGCAGGTCAGGTCAAAGTCCTTTACAGGTGAACAGCCGTTCACACAGTCAGACTCCGTTTGAGTCATAGTTGTGCTTCTCTCACACATGATTACTCTCTGATAACGAGTTAAAACACTTGTGAAACATTCCCACACTCCGTGCTGGCATGACAGATGGATGTGGTCAAGTTAAACACAACGTTCCTCATACGTTTGGGCTGAACTTCTCTTTTCTGATCAGTCTCATTAAAGAAGAGAAAAGCACACGTGCTGTGATGAAATATACTGGATCATCACATCAGTCTAAGAGCTCGTTACACTCTGACCTCAGTATACAAACTATTAGCTTGTTTCTACAGCAGATTTGTTTCTGCTGAGTTTCCATCCATCCACATTCTACTCATACGGAAGTGTGTGTTTGAGTGTGTTTGTGTGTGTGTGTGTGTGTGTGTGTGTGTGTGTGTGTGTGTGTGTGTGTGTGTGTGTGTGTGTGTGTGTGTGGTGTGTGTGGTGTGTGTGTGTGTGTGTGTGTGTGTGTGGTGTGTGTGTGTGTGTGTGTGAGTGTGTGTGTGTGTGTGTGTGTGTGTGTGTGTGTGTGTGTGTGTGTGTGAGTGTGTGTGTGTGTGTGTGTGTGTGTGTGTGTGTGTGTGAGTGTGTGTGTGCGTGTGTGTGTGTGTGTGTGTGTGAGTGTGTGTGTGTGTGAGTGTGTGTGCAGCTATTACAGCTCCACGTATGACTTATAGATAAATAGATATCCTTTATATGACAATATATATCTTTTCAGGCCATATAAGTGTTTGTGGGTGTGTGTGTGTGTGTGTGTGTGTGTGTGTGTGTGTGTGTGTGTGTGTGTGTGTGTGTGTGTGTGTGTGTGTGTGTGCGCGCTGTGTGTGTGTGTGTGTGTGTGTGTGTGTGTGTGTGTGTGTGTGTGTGTGTGTGTGTGTGTGTGTGTGTGTGCCTGTGTGCGTGTATGTAGACATATAAAGCCCATAAATATTGTTATGTATTAAATGACAAGAAAAACATATGCATAAATAATTTAGCTGATTTAATAAGAAACATAAATTGTGACTATTTTTCTCAAAATTCTGACTATATAAAAGCTAAACGTGCAATTGTAAGAAAAATTCATAATTTTAAAATAAAAAGTAACAATGTGACTGTTTTATAATTATGTGGCAGAAACATAATTGTGAGGATAAAAAGGTCATAACGTAGTTGTAATTAACGTTCATCCTGCTTCTGTCAAATATATATATAATATTATACATATATATTTTTTACATTTACCAACAAAACAAATATGCGTATAGACATATGAATACAGATCAAATGTTTGCATATTTTCTGTTCTCACTTGAACATGATATATCATTAATATTGCATTGCTGATTTAGATGGAGCTCGGATTGAATGCTCGGTTATGAATATGAATTAATATACCAGAAAGGTCTATTAAGGAGCCATTGGCTTCCAGTTATGCACCACATTATTGTTTAGATGCCATAAGTTTATTAGTATATTTTTCCACACTTCCAGTCACACTGTCATGTGTTCAAGCTCCTTGCACTTGTTTCAGATTCAGTGAAAATATGAATATTTTTTTCGATCTGATTTATGAGTGCTAGTTATATTATATGTTTAAGCTGTACATGCTTTGTGTGCGTCACCACGAGACGTCTCAGTGACCTGTATCGCACCGCTTCAGATTCATATTTAGTTCATACTCGAGAAGTAAAGAGAAAGATATGAGTGCATGTGCACTAAAATAACCTCTAAAAACACCAAAACTGTGTTATTGTTTACATCTTATGATGTATTTGGCAGTGATATTTTGTTACAGAGCGCAAGGCTTACAGACAGCAAGCGCGCTATAAATACATCTGCATAATCATAAGAAAATATTACAGTAAATCTTCCGCTCTGGAACGCGCTGGTGACGTATCACGTCATGCAAATACATATCCAGACCGCACATTTTGATTGGACGAACAATTAATGATTCCACAGATAATATATAAATAACTTCCAGCATCACAACAAAGCCTGTGTTTAACAGAACACAGCATGCAGACTAAACATCTTCAGCCATATTAGTATGGATTATTATATATAATATATATATTCATACAGCGTTACCTGTTGTAGTTTGTTGAAGATGTGCACGAAGCTGTCCGCTCGCTCGTGTGGCCGAGATATGGACTAAACGTTGATGTTTATTATATCAACATAACCAAAGGTGTGATGCCAAAACATTACATGCATATTTTATAATCCTAACATGTGTTTGTGACCCTCTCTGTGAAAAATATTTTTTTTTCTGTTCTACTAAAGCATTTTTTAGTTTTCTACTAAAAATCATCTTTCATATGGTCAACAACATTCTGTGAAAATATAACCTTTTTATATATTTAATATTGACTGAGTAAGGTCATGTCAAAGATTGAAATAATAGAGATAATTAATAGTTGATGCTCGTTATCTCATAATTAGATTTTGAGACTTTAGTCTGGAGAGGGTCACATATATTTATATAGTTTCAGCACAAATGTATTAATATATAATTCATAAACTAATTAAATGATTGTTGGTGTCTTTAGTCGCAGGCCCTGTGTACTGTATTTAACTGTAATATTTCTTCTTTATTATTTGTATTTGGAGCAGAACTTATTGCACTAAACAATATGCACCTATAAATCATATATATTTCTATATAAATTAAAAAATATATATATTATCATATAAAATGAATTATGTATATTATGTACATATAGAGTCGCATACGTTATAAACTTCATATGTACCACAAAACCAATCATAAGTGTCAATATTTGGACATTTTGATCTGAAAGCTGAATAAATCATATTTCCATTGATGTATGGTTTGGACAATATTTGAAAATCCGGTAAAAAATATATGAATATTGAGAAAATCATCTTTAAAGTTGTTCAAATTAACTCTTAGCAATGTATATTAATGAATAAACATTTTATTATTTGTATCAAAATCATCTTATATGACTAAACAATATTTGGCATAAAATATAATTTTGAGCCATACAATGTATTGTTGGGACACAAATATCCATAAGATGTATTTAGCATGTAATAATAATATATTGCCTTGCCGGTAATCTGGTAATATCACTAGATGTAGGGCAATATCTGTGCATGTGTGTATGTGTGTGGATAATAAGTGACTGAAAAAAGAGCTATATGCTGGTCTCTGTCTGACTCTCATGCAGTCTAATGTCGTGTAGACGTGATTGTGCTTCAGTGATCTTTTATGTGCAGCAGAATTGGCATAAAGAGAATCTATGTGTGAGTCAGATCACAAGTATGATAAACAATATCCATGAGATGATTGTGTGCATTTGTGACGTTAATGTGACGGTAGAGTCTGAACGTCAAACAGCTGTAGTGTGTGTGTGAGTGTGTGTGTTGTGTGTGTGTGTGTGTTGGTGTGTGTTGGTTGTGTGATGAGAGAGTGTGAGTGAGTGAGTGTGTGTGTGTGTGTGTGTGTGTGTGTGTTGTGGTGTTTGTAGAGTGTGTGTGTGTGTGTGTGTGTTGTGTGTGTGTGTGTGAAATGGGTGAGTAGTGGAGTTGTGTGTGATGTGTGTGATGTGTGTGTGTGTGTGAGAGAGGAGTGTGTGTGTGTGTGATGTGTGTGTGTGTGTGTTGTGTGTGTGTGTGTGAAGTGTGATGTGTGTGGTGTGTGGTGTGGTGTGTGTGTGTGTTGTGTGTGTGTGTGTGTGTGTGTGTGTGTGTGTGTGTGTGTGTGGAGTGTGTGTGTGTGTGTGTGTGTGTGTGTGTGATGTTGGTGTGTGGTGTGTGGTGTGTGTGTGTGTGTGTGTGTGTTGTGTGAGAGAGAGAGGTGGTGAGTGTGTGTGTGTGTGTGTGTGTGTGTGTGTGTGTGTGTGTGTGTGTGGGGTGTGTGTGTTGTGTGTGTGTGTGAGAGAGAGTGTGAGTGTGTGTGTGTGTGTGTGTGTGTGTGTGTGTGGAGGATGAGTGTGTGTGTGGTGTGTGTGTGTGTGTGTGTGTGTGTGTGTGTGTGTGTGTGTGTGTGTGTGAGATGTGTGTGTGTGTGTGTGTGTGTGTGAAGAGAGAGTGTGTGTGTGTGTGTGTGTGTTTAGTGTGTGTGTGTGTGTGTGTGTGTGTGTGTGTGTGTGTGTGTGAAGAAGAGAGTGTGTGTGTGTGTGTGTGTGTGTGTGAGAGAGGTGTGTGTGTGATGTGTGTGTGTGTGTGTGGGTGTGTGTGGTGAGAGAGGAAGAGCGAGTGTGTGTGTGTGTGTGTGTGTGTGTGTGTGTGTGTTTTGTGTTTGAGTGTGTATTTTTTTCAAACGATACAAAATTGTGCAACTTTTCAGACCACCCTAGCACATTGTCTTCTAAAAGTAACAAACGTATACATTTTTACAATTTATTGGCAACTTTTAGCAACTTTTGATAAGTGACTCGGACAATAAAAGCACACATTTTCCATCCAAATTACACCAAAGACGCCTCGCACTACACACATCACGCGAGTCAGCTGCAATTGTTCAATTTAATTTAATAAAGAGTTTGTATGTATGATACACGTTGTTAGTAGCGTGTACCTGTGATTGTTGATCAGTTAGCACACTGTACGAGAAATGTAACCCTTTCTCTGGAAGCTAGTATGCAGTATGCATGCTTCGGGCACTGATGCAGTATATACTCTCTTCAGGAGTGACTCATACACAGCGTCTTGCTCTGAGAGTAACATTGACCCGGTCTCAGTGGTTCAGCTTCAGACCGGTTCTTCCAGCTGAAGCGCGTGTGATCGTAACCGGCCATGTGGGTTATTGTGCTTCCACTGCAAGTAAACAATGACTGAACCCTGTCTTCAGCTTCCGTGTTTGATATCAAAGCATGAACGAGTTGAACAGAGGCTCTATTCATAAATCATTGCTGCTTATAATTGGCTCTTAAACATAATTCTAGTTATTAAAATTGAAGGAAAGAAATGCATCCCTGGTGTTTTCACTGAGAAATGTCCATGTTGCATTGATTTGAGTATATATATACGAATAGTGTCGCTAAAATCAATCTTTGTATTTTATCATCATAGCAACTGTCAGACATGAATATGCATAACTCATAACATACTAAACAACGCTCCGTCTGCACATTAACACTATCATCATAATCTACAATCGTGACCTTTTTGACCTGATTTAACTCATAAAAAGGACTTTAGTTGGTTAAATGTATATATAGGTTGTTTGGTGATGTTATATAATATTTTTGACTTTAATAAAACCCATTTTTATAAAAACAACAACAACAACAACATAAATACAATAAAAGTGAGAGCTGTATGTGCATTATCATAAATACATATGAATGTAGTTTGAAACCAGCACACAGTGTTTCAGTATTTATTGTATGAGTATTTATACTCTGTGGCGTCAGTTTGCTCTTTGAAAATGAGTGTACTTGTTCTTGTTTAGTAGGAACTTCAGCTAATGGTTGAGATGTAATATGACACGTGATGTGTGAGGAAAAAAACATGAAAACAGGACAGGCTACTTTTATTATGCAATATCAATATCAATGCTCCTAATTAAACATCCAAAACGAGCCTGTTTTCTGTAAGGAGTACCTTTCCTTCGCATGTTTACATCAGCGTGCGATCTGGATAAACATACACAGCAGTATGTAAGTGTTCGGTCACGTCTGATGTGTTACAGTATATTACAGCAGGTCTTATTAGACATCTGTTACTCAAACAATAAAAGAAGAGAAGGAATCACTCACGGCTCTTGATTGAATTGTGCTTTTAGTAATCTGTTTATTTGTCATGAACACACTAAAGGGATTTTACATTTGATCTTACTTCAATGCTTTTGTTTAGATGTAAAAGATGTTGGAGGATTTGCCTTAAGGGCATCACCGGCGAGGTCACGGTTTAAGCAAATATTGGAGGGAAATGTACTTTTAAAGGAAATTTGAGAAGATTAGTTGAGCCTAAACAAGTCGTCCCAGGCGCAGGGCTTTGCTGCAAATGCACAAAAGGAGGATAACATGGGTACATGAACTACTCCTTAACCGAGACGAGCAAGGAGACTATCATCAAATGCAATAATAGAATAAGTTATTTAATATTTTATCATCACATTTAATCACGCGCAATAATATACTGTTTGGATATTTTGCACAAATGTGACCCTGGAGCACAAAACCAGTCTTAAGTCGCTGGAGTATATTTGCAGAAATAGCCAACAATACATTGTATGGGTCAAAATATGCATTTTTCTGTTATGCCAAAAATCATTTAGGATATTAAGATCATGTCCCATGAAGATATTTTGTACATTTCCTACCATAAACTTAATTATTGATTAGTAATATGCATGGCTAAGAATTCATTTGAACAACTTTAAAGATGATTTTCTCAATATTTAGATTTTTTTGCACCAGATTTTCAAATATTATCCAAACCATACATCAATGGAAATATTATTTATTCAGCTTTCAAATGATGCATACATCTCAATTTCGAAAAATTGACCCTTATGACTGGTTTTAGTGCTCCAGGGTCACATATATATGTGTGTGTGTGTGTGTAAGCTCCCATGCTCTGGATTTGTTATGTATGTCTCTGTATGAGATTTTAGATGGGTCATACAATTCTGGGAAATCCATCAAACTTAAAACAATCTTCTCCTCCATTTTCAACGGTCTGTTATAAATTCAGTTAAATGATTGGTTGTTAATAATCTGTTCTCATTTACTTTGAATGGAGTGACGTCAAGCGTTGCCGAACTGAATTGTGGGTCCGTCGCGTCGCGTTGGGTCTTTTGCTTGCGGCAGGGAATGCGCCAACGCAGGCGTCAGCCAATCAGATCGCGTTATGCAAATACCCGTGCACAGACGCTAGCCAATTGCGTTCATGCAACACCAGAAAACTAATGTGATTG
>CM049834.1:604781-607281 GCA_027422435.1 Schizopygopsis pylzovi
TTTAAACAATATCTCAATGAACACAAAAACCATTTCCAAAATGTTGACAAGACTAAGTTTAATATAACATCTGTTTAACTTATAACATAAAAGTAAGGTTAATAATATAACTTAGATTACACATTTTTCAGTTTTACTCAAATTAGGGTGATGCAAAAATGAGTACACCCCACAACAAAAACTACTAAATCTAGTGCTTTGTATGGCCTCCATGATTTTTAATGACAGCACCAAGTCTTCTAGGCATGGAATGAACAAGTTGGTGACATTTTGCCAGATCTATCTTTTTCCATTCTTCAAGAATGACCTCTTTTAGAGATTGGATGCTGGATGGAGAGTGATGCTCAACTTGTCTCTTCAGAATAGGTGTTCGATTGGGTTCAGATCAGGAGACATACTTGGCCACTGAATCACTTTCACCCTGTTCTTCTTCAGAAATACAACAGTGGCCTTAGATGTGTGTTTAGGATCATTGTCATGTTGGAAAAGTGCACGACGACCAAGGGCACGGAGTGATGGTAGCATCTTCTCTTTCAGTATAGAGCAGTACATTTGTGAATTCATGATGCCATCAATGAAATGACACCAGCAGCACTCATGCAGCCCCACATAAGGACACTGCCACCACCATGTTTCACTGTAGGCACCATGCATTTTTCTTTGTATTCCTCACCTTTGCGACGCCATACAGTTTTGAAGCCATCAGTTCCAAAAACATTTATCTTGGTCTCATCACTCCAGAGTATAGAGTCCCAGTAGTCTTCATCTTTGTCAGCATGGGCCCTGGCAAACTCTAGGCGGGCTTTTTTGTGCCTGGGCTTTAGGAGAGGCTTCTTTCGTGGACGGCACCCATGCATGCCATTCCTCTGCAGTGTACGGCGTATTGTGTCACGGGAAATAATCACCCCAGTTTGGCTTTCTACTTCTTTAGATAACTGCAGTGAATTGCATGTCGATTTTCTTCAACCCTTCTCATCAGAAGACGCTCCTGACGAGGTGTTAACTTCCGTGGACGACCTGGACGTCTCTGTGAGATGGTTGCAGTTCCATCTTTTTTAAATGTTTGTACCACTTTTGCTACAGTATTCTGACTGATAAGTAAAGCTTTGCTGATCTTCTTGTAGCCTTCACCTTTCTTGTGTAAAGAAATTATTATCTTTCTCAGGTCTTGTGACATTTCTCTTCCATGTGGTGCCATTGCTGACAGCATGAAATGGGAAGGGGTTTTCTTTAAGTAACACCCTTTTATAGTCAACTGTCACCCGTGTAATGAATAATTAGACTCACCTGTGGTTGAATTCTTGTTAAATTACACATTTGGAGTCTAAAATTTAGCTTTGCTCCAGAGACTTTCAGTGGGGTGTACTCATTTTTGCATCACCCTAATTTGAGTAAAACTGAACATGTTGTTCTCTAAGTTATATTATTAACCATACTTTCATGTTATAAGTTAAACAGATGTTATATAAAACTTAGTCTTGTCAACATGTTTTTGTGTTCATTGAGATATTGTTTAAAATGTTACTTTTCAAAGGGGGTGTACTCATTTACGCTGAGCACTGTAACCCTACATGCACTTTACTTCTATAAATAATAAACGGATGCATGAAGAATTCTAGTGCAACATAATTATACTTAAATGTACATTTAGTTCATGTTAAGTATATTACAAATACATTTTCATATTTATGTACTTAATAAAATGAGCTGTAATTGTACTTTACTGATACAAAGTCTGCTAAGCTGGAACAACTAATTAATGCACTTTAATTGTGCTGAAGTCTAATTAAAGATATGCTTATTATATTTGATTGTGCTAACGTGGAGCTATTGCAAGCATGCTTCAGGTACACTTTTAATATTTTGCATTTAAAGGGAGATATTATATAATCCTCATCAAGTGACATTAAAACATATTTTAGACTTAATATTAAGAAAAGTGCATTGTGCACATATAGTGCGCCAAATACATTTGAATTATCATTTGTAGATCAGTAAGTCTCGAGTTATCTCTGTTAATATATTTAATACTTAGTTTTAATTTTAAATAAAAGATTACTTGTGAAGTATAACCTGTGAACAGTATACACGGTGTGTCATCTACAATCAATCTGTAACTTTATCAAACAATGAACAATGCTGGAAATATTATTTTATTATTTCTCTTTACTTGAAATGAGCTTTAGACAGACAACAGACTCGTGGTTTTATGCGTGCACACACACACACACACACACACACACACACACACACACACACACACACACACACACACACACACACACACACACACTCTCTCACACACACACACACACACACACACACACACACACATGTTGGGTTTCCATGTTTTATGGGGACTTTCCATAGACGTAATGGTTTTTATACTGTACAAACTGTATATTCTATCCCCTTACACTGCCCCTATCCCTAAACCTAACCATCACAGGAGACATTCTGCAATTTTACATTTTCAAAAAACATCACTTAGTCTGATTTA
>CM049834.1:612281-627281 GCA_027422435.1 Schizopygopsis pylzovi
CATATTTAGGATGGTTTTTGCGCAACATTTTATAAATGAGGACCATTGTCTAAATGGTGGGTCCCAGTGAAGTAGTGTATTTGGAGAAGTGGAGCGGTCCAAGGACGGATCCCTGAGGAACCACAGTGATTAGTTCTTGTGCTTTAGACAAATCGTTTCCCCATGACACCCTGAAGGACCTACCGGTGAGGTAAGACTCAGACCAGTGGAGTGCAGTTCTGGTGATGCTCAGCGATGAGAGGGTGGACAGAAGGATTTGATGATTATCAATGCACCAGATAGATCCATTAGAATGAGAACTGAAGCTTTTAGACTCCGTAGTGCTTCAGTGACTGATAGTAAGGAGGTTGATTAGCCACTTTTCCATTTTGGTTTTTGTCCTTCAGGTCGTTCTGTGAAAGGAAGGACACTTTGCTATGATTTTGGATGTTGCTATGAACGGGAGGAGAGAGATGAGTCTGTAGCTATATCTACAAGTGAAATGTATAGCAGTGGGGTTATTTTATGTTTCAAGTGGTTTTAGTTTTAGTTAACTGGACATGGTTCATCTAACCTAGAGTAGGTGATTTCATCATGAAGTGCATTAGAGCAGACGTCTGGATTTCTCTCCGTCTGAGTGTGTTTAATGGATGTGACTCTCATTGCACTCAGTGAGGGATGGAGTAACTGGAATAACACTTTCACTGCATGACATCTTATCCACCGTGCATGCACTGCTAAAACAATTCTGTCGTTTTCACAAAATGATTTTGCCAGCTGTGGTAAAATACAGTAAAACTGTAAATGCATTTGCAGCCAAAAACTGTACATTTTATAGTATAAAACTGTAATTTGCAAACAAGAACATTTTAATGTAAACCAGCAAATTCAACGACGCACCCTGCTATCAAGATCTGTTTTGTACCTTTAACATATGATGGCCATAATAATGCGGTAAACGAGAATCAAAGCTCATCACAAGTAGCTTCGCCACAAGCAGAAGTATATACTAATATATAGAAGGAGCACACTAAACGTTACGCTTACACTAAACACCATTATGATGGTAGCACGTGTGATACTTAATGCAATAAACTATCATTAATTCAATTCAGTGTTTATTACAACAACAGAAAATGTAACATAAGCAACAGAAGATGTAACATAAACAACAGAAGATGTAACATAAACAACAGAAGATGTAACATAACAGCAGAAGATGTAACATAAACAACAGAAGATGTAACATAACAGCAGAAGATGTAACATAACAACAGAAGATGTAACATAACAACAGAAGATGTAACATAACAGCAGAAGATGTAACATAAACAACAGAAGATGTAACATAAACAACAGAAGATGTAACATAAACAACAGAAGATGTAACATAACAACAGAAAATGTAACATAAACAACAGAAGATGTAACATAACAACAGAAGATGTAACATAACAGCAGAAGATGTAACATTAACAGCAGAAGATGTAACATAAACAACAGAAGATGTAACATAACAACAGAAGATGTAACATAACAGCAGAAGATGTAACATAACAACAGAAGATGTAACATAACAACAGAAGATGTAACATAACAGCAGAAGATGTAACATAACAACAGAAGATGTAACATAAGAACAGAAGATGTAGCATAACAACAGAAGATGTAACATAACAACAGAAGATGTAACATAACAACAGAAGATGTAACATAACAACAGAAGATGTAACATTAACAGCAGAAGATGTAACATAACAACAGAAGATGTAACATAACAACAGAAGATGTAACATAACAACAGAAGATGTAACATAACAACAGAAGATGTAACATAACAACAGAAGATGTAACATAACAACAGAAGATGTAACATAAACAACAGAAGATGTAACATAACAACAGAAGATGTAACATAACAACAGAAGATGTAACATAACAACAGAAGATGTAACATAACAACAGAAGATGTAACATAACAACAGAAGATGTAACATAAGAACAGAAGATGTAACATAAACAACAGAAGATGTAACATAACAACAGAAGATGTAACATAACAACAGAAGATGTAACATAACAACAGAAGATGTAACATAACAACAGAAGATGTAACATAAACAGCAGAAGATGTAACATAAAACAGAAGATGTAACATAAACAACAGAAGATGTAACATAACAACAGAAGATGTAACATAAACAACAGAAGATGTAACATAAGCAACAGAAGATGTAACATAAACACAGAAGATGTAACATAAGAACAGAGTTATGTAACATAAACATGAAATGATGTTAACATAACAACAGTAAGTATGTAACATAACAACAGCATGCTATGTAGTACTTATACTAACAATTGCAGTAAGATGTACATTATACTTTATTTACTAGAAGATGTAAGTCATAATTATGTTATCTAGTATAGCATGTAACATAACAACAGTATCATGTCATACATAAACAACAGAAGATGTAATCATAACAACAGAAGATGTAACATAAACATACAGAATCGATGTAACATTAAACAACTGAAGTGATGTAACATGAAACAACTAGAAGATGTAACATAACAATCAGAACATGTAGACATTAACAACAGAAGATGTAACATGAACAACAGAAGTTATGTAAACTATAACAGACAGAAGATTGTCAACATAACAACTCAGCAAGATGTATATTTATAAACATATCAGTTAAGATGTAACAGTTTTAAACAACAGAAGATGTAACATAAACACCAGAGATGTAACATAAACATCAGAAGATGTTATACATAACAACAGAAGATGTAACATAACAACAGAAGATGTAACATAACAACAGAAGATGTAACTTAACAACAGAAGATGTAACATAACAACAGAAGATGTAACATAAACAACAGAAGATGTAACATAAAGCCCAAATGTACAACAAAAAATATGACAAAATCCTGATTATTTAAACAAAAATGAAATGTCTGGTTAGATCTTTTACAATTTTTCCCTGTATATAGTATGGGAGCTTACTGTTAACCTAAGAACAGCTTGCTTTCCGTAGTCTTTATACTAAATGTTGCAGTTAAAATTACACTTATTCTTTTTTTTACTGCATTTAAGTCAATAATTATGTTTCTGTATGCGCTAATGCTCGGCCACTCACTCACAGTTTCATTCATAAATATAAAATAGTTGTGTATTCGTCACACTTTGATGATCCAAAAATCATAATTCTGTCATCATTTACTCTAATCTGTGTGACGTTCTCCTGAAGAAACGTTGACGAACGCTGGACTCCAAGCAAGTCTGAACACTGAGACGTTTTTCAAAACATCACGAGGACGAGTAAATGATGACAGAGTTATGTGAACTAATCCCAGACATGAACATTAGTTCAACACACAAAGCGTCAGCCCAGTGTCCATCATTTATAAATCAATATCTGCTTTAAATTGTTCAGTTTTTTTTAAATCTGATCACAATTGCTTTAAGTGTTCTCAGTAATTCACCATTTGATTAATAATTGACGGTCGTGTGTTATTAGAATATAGCTATGATCATTATTATGTATATATTAGTATCATTATATGAAAAACGTATCATTTCAATAATGGCTATGAATACTTTAACCGTTTATTCGCGGATTGGCCGAATGTAACATAAACTGTTATTCATGCAAATATATCGAGAAATTAGAAACTGGCACGGTCGATGTTAGTGAAATGTTCAAATGTTATCACAATAAATTATTACAGG
This sequence comes from Schizopygopsis pylzovi, assembly GCA_027422435.1. NCBI lineage: Eukaryota > Metazoa > Chordata > Actinopteri > Cypriniformes > Cyprinidae > Schizopygopsis > Schizopygopsis pylzovi. The sequence continues at coordinate 616,006 of CM049834.1, forward strand.
TGCTTATGGGTAGGGTTGCAAAAAGTTGGAAAATGTCCAGTAAATTTGGGAAACTTACAGGATTTTAGAAAACTTTCCAGGATTTTAGAAACCTTTCCAGGATTTTAGAAACCTTTCCAGGATTTTAGAAACCTTTCCAGGATTTTTGAAACCTTTCCAGGATTTTAGAAAACTGTCCAAGATTTTAGAAACCTTTCCAGGATTTTAGAAACCTTTCCAGGATTTTTGAAAACTTTCCAGGATTTGTGAAAAATGTCCAGGATTTGTGAAACCTTTCCAGGATTTTTGAAACCTTTCCAGGATTTTGAAACCTTTCCAGGATTTTTGAAACCTTTCCAGGATTTGTGAAACCTTTCCAGGATTTTTTTTGAAAACTTTCCAGGATTTGTGAAACATTTCCAGGATTTTTGAAACCTTTCCAGGATTTTTTTTAAAACTTTCCAGGATTTTTTTAAACTTCCCAGGATTTTTGAAAACTTTCCAGGATTTTTTTGAAAACTTCCCAGGATTTTTGAAAATTTTCTGGAGATCCCCCCCCTTTGTAACCCTACTTATAGGCAATAAGCACATGCTTGTCTGTATGTGAATGAACAGATGAAGCGCTCTATGGCAGACTCTATTGTCTAAAACAACTGTGCAAGGCAAGGTATTTGCTGTGAACTTAGCAAACAACATCTGATAAAATCAGTGATATGTAGGTGGGTTAGTGGTTGGCATGCCGTCTCACGAGTCTAAAACTGTCTGAGAGAATGTATTTCCTCAAGAAGAGGAGGTTGAGACCTGTGTTGTATGACACGACCGTGCATAAATCACTCCGTGGAGCATATATCATGCATACATGTAGAGAAAGGCCTCGGCGGTCGGTTAGAGGAAACTTTCATCACACTTCCTTCTGTCCTTTGTGTTTCAGAGAGCAAGATTTAATGCCGGGAACCTGTGAAGACCAGACTCTCAAGCCACCATCGACAAACTGAACTTTTGGACTCGTACAAGCATTTGCTGTTTACCACCTTAAAATGTCCTTCAAGCACCTTTAACATCTGACTTTCTGTTTCACAAAAGCTTCTCGAGGTTCTTCAGATTATAAAAAGATGGTTCTTTGACTGAAACAAAGCACTTTTATTCGCTGAATATCTGTGTAGCCGTTTTGCAGTTCCTCACTCGTTGCATAATGTGTTTTCTTGATTGCACTTTCTCCAAACGGACTCATTTATCTGTGTGAAGGGCTTCATATCTAACGTGTTTCTCCACATCAAGATGCAATTAATCATCAGTATCAGTTCCAAACTCATATGTCTTTATTTCTGTGGAACAAGGTGAAGACTCAACACCATGGTACTCAGTTCGAAGCAGTAAAAAGAACATAAAAGTGAGTCAAATACGATCACTTTATTTGAGTAATTTAAGCGCTTAATCACTCTCACATCAGCTCATGTTTACAGACCAAATATGCTTTAAAAAGAGCACTTAATATACTTCATAAGAACCAATTCTCACTAGCCTCAGTAAACTCTTAATTGGCTATTAATGGTTAGTAGATATGGGGTGAAATAAAATATGCGCATACATTAAATATCCATGTAATATGCATGGAAATAAATCACGAGTTAACAGTGGGAACCGGTCCCTAAACTAAAGTGTTACTTAAGTGTGAACTGATTATACCATAACTTAAAAGATTAAAAGTATATCAGAGTGTTTTTTAACCACTTATGCATTAATTGTCTTTGGAATATAGTTAGTTCGGCTGAATGTGCTAACGAGTATTTGTGTTTAAACTGTGATATGTTGATTAGGTCATCAGCGGCATTAGAGACGGTTATTGTGTCATTAATAAGCCTTCATATTTCATCCTGATGAACTGACCACTTTATCCCAGTTTAACATCACTCGTCGCCTCGTTACCACCGCCTCGTTTGGCTCGACATGCACTGTAAAAACTGCAACTTATCACAATCAAGGTTTTAAGTTAAGTCACCTATTATAACGAGTTTTAAACGATCTGTTAGAGCGACCAAAGGTGTTGCGTAACAATTCTTTCTAGTGTATTTTCTTCATAATTAGGGCCGTCTTCACCTCTTATGCTGATGGACAAATGCATTAATTAAGATTCTCACACATGCTGAGGATCATCAAAAGATATATCGATGAACTCTGATCACATGACAGCTAACCGATAGTGACCGCATACATTAACCCGGTGACATTTAAAGCAGTTTTAATATTTAACATAAAATAACAATGCATGCAATGGTTATTTTTCTTCAGTTCATGCAAAGAAAATTAATCCGACTTCTCCTAAAAAGTGCTTGTTCGGGTTACTCTGGTTTGTGAACCTTTCCGTGGAAGCTGTACGTGTATCTGATCGTATGAGATCAAGCTCTTGGACTGAATCCAGCCGGACTCTGAACTCAATAATACCTCTTTACAGCACAATCTGAACTGATCCATCTGTGAAATATAGCTGACTCGCTTCTGTTTGAACTTCAGCATCATGTGATTAAATATCTCTGTATTTATACATTTGCAGTCAAGTGTGTGCAGCCTTTTTTTATATGTATATATATGAACTTTGAATGTAATGTGTGACCCTGGAGCACAAAACCAGTCAATGTTTGTGAAATTGAGATGTATGCATCATCTGAAACTGAATAAATAATATTTCCATTGATGTATGGTTTGGACAATATTTGAAAATCTGGAATCTGAGGGTGCAAAAATATCTAAATATTGAGAAATTCATCTTTAAAGTTGTTCAAATGAAGTTTTCAGCAATGCATATTACTAATCAAAAATTTAGTTTGGATATATTTACGGTAGGAAATTTACTAAATATCTTCATGGAACATGATGACCTAATGATTTTTGGCATAAAAAAATGATAATTTTGACCCATACAATGTATTGTTGGCTATTGCTACAAATATAGCTGTTTTGATAACTTTTTGGATTATCTAATCTTTGATGGTGCTTGGAATAAAACAAGTTTGATTTAAACAACAAAGACCAAATCTCTCTCTCTCTCTCTCTCCATCTCTCTCTCTCTCTCTCTCTCCTCGTCTCTCTTCTCTCTCCATTTCTCTCCCCCCCCCCCATCTCTCCACCCCCCTCTCTCTCAAGAAAGCATAACACGAACAGCAGCACATAAATTCATTTTGTTTTTTATTACAAATAAATATTTACAATATGTACAGTGAATCCAAACTGTCATCTGATAAGTGTGTAAAATGAATATATACATATATATATATGTCCTATTGTAGAGGAACCCCTGCCATGATGAGCACATAACGGAATGGCTCCAGTTCACATTCCACGAGGTTACACGGAAGCCAGATCCGTCGTCCAGTTTCAGATCCAGACGCATGAGGTACGAGGTTGAGCGGAGTCTATGAGTATGAGACAGAGTCCGAGGCGGCTCAGAGAGGACACATGGTCTGTGGCACGGAGCTGGTGTTTATGAGCTCGGTGTAGGTGCAGAGCGTGTCGTCACGCAGGTCTGGGGTCAGTTCAGTGTAGAGCCGGAACTCCAGCTCCTCTCCTGCAGCGACAGGACAGAGAAACGCTGGTCAGATGCTGCTCAGATCAGAACAGACACTCGTCTACCGCGCGACATTTACCTGAGCTTTCGCTCCAATGGCTCTCTGCGCTCAGAGACTCTGTTGTGGCTGCTTCATTGGCCAGGAATCCCTTTGTAAAGACATTGCTCTGCAGCCACTGCATGCTATCATGTTCCAATTGCCGTGTGATCTGCAAGAGCAAAACACAACACTTTTACAGGGTATTCCTGTCAATGAAAAACCACAATGCGCAAAGAGCGACTGTGCAACTCACCTCAATGATGGCTTCGTTCTCCTCCAGGTCTGCGAGCGGAGAGATGGAGAAAACACACAGTGAGTTTGAGCCGGTGATCGGCGGTGTTATAAAGAAACCAGACGAGAGCTCTGTTACCTGTGGAGTGCACCGGAGACACCTGGAACTTGCTGGTGTACAGGTCTTCAGGACAGATGGGGATTTCGACTTCGTATGCCGGGGTGTCTTCGGAGGGGCTTGCGATGCCTTCGGGGGGAAGGAGAGATGTGATGAACATCGCACTCTTGTGAGCATAGTCTAAAAGCTTTAAATATGACTCTGGAGCACGAAACTAGTCATGGGGTCATTTTTGGAAATTAAGCTGTATGCATCAGCTGAGTAAATAGCTTTCCATTGATGCGTGGTTTGGACAATATTTGAAAATCTGGTGCAAAAAAATCTAAACATTGAGAAAATCAGTTTTAAAGTTGTTTATATGAATTCTTAGCCATGCATGTTACTAATCAATAATTAACTTTTTTTATATTCACGGTAGGAAGATCTTAATATCACATTTTTGGGATGAGAGAAAAATGCATATTTTGACCTATTGCTACAAATGCAGACTGCTCCAGAAACACATGTTATAAACTCTTGAGAAGCCGTACTTAGATTGACGGTGCTGTCGATGGTGTTCTCCTGGGTCATCTCTGAATGCATCTCGTAATCCTCGGCGTCCTCTGTCTTGATCTGAACACACACAACACAGGTGTTTAATGCTCGATCTGGACTTGATCCAAACGCTGCAGACTCGCAGGCACACGCTTACCTTGCGCTTGCGGCTGTCGCGGCTCTTAGATCTCTTCATCTTCCTCTTGGCGACGGCGGGGAGCATGCGGTAGACTCTCACCGCGCCGCAGCCTTTGTTCACACTCTTGTCCTTCACCTCTTCGATGTCCGGCAGCGAGTTCATGGCGCAGCGGAAGTTGGCTTTCCAGGTCTTGGGGTCGGGACTGGTCACTCCCTCCTTGTATTTACCTGAGGAGCACAAACAGAGTTTAGTGTGTGTGTGTGAGTGTGTGTGTCTCTGTGTGTGTGTCTCTGTGTGTGTGTGTGTGTGTGTGTGTGTGTGTGTGTGTGTGTGTGTGTGTGTGTGTGTGTGTGTGCACCTGCGCTCGCTCACCTGTGTGAATGGCCCACTGCTTGAACAGACAGGCGTCTTTATCCACCTCCCAGCCGTGCCGAGCCGCGTGTTTCCACGGGATGGAGAACATCTGCTCCTCCTGAAAGCATGGCAGAGCTATTAGAACAATGCTGATGCTTATCGAGACGATTGTGATTAATGATCTCAGTGCATTACCTTCTTAACCCATTTAAGTCCAGCGATGGTGTTGGAGTCGATCTTGGTCTCCAGCCAGGGTCGCATGCGCATTCGGGACACAGGCATGTTTCTGTGAGAGAGACAGAAGCTGCTTTACTCTGTGCATCTGGAGGGAGGCGCTTGACAAGTTCATGACCAGGAAGCACCGCTTTGTTTTTCTTCTCGGAGAAACTCCACTGTGCAAAATTCTCAATCTTTACTAAATATTGTTTTATTATGTATTAATGTAGCGTGTCCAGTTCGTTTTTACATCTAAGAAAAAATGTATGTGCAAAATACACCAAAGCAAAATTCAAAAGTTGCTTTTGATGCTGTTGTTGTTGTTTTTGCAACATTGTTGTTGAAACTCACATGCATTACTAACAATCGAAATAATTAGCCTGTCACCTTATTTATTTACCCAGAAAAACAACACGCGTCCACAACTGAAGCGAAGCATTTCGAAGCACAAATGCAATAATATTCAATGCATTAATAATATTCAATGCAATAAAACCTTATATTGTCAAAGGCACTTACAGTGTAATCAAGTGTTGTATCCAAATGAGAAAAACTGTAGAAAGAGTAAGTCCTGTGAAGGCGTGAATCCAGTCTGAGAGCTACAGCTGAAGTTCAGTCTCGGTCAGCTCGCGCTTTACTGTACCGACGAGGCGGCGGCGCGCGGTATATATAGCGCTCGTGGGGATTTTTCCCGACGCGCATCTGCGCATGCGCACATAGAGCAGTCCTCTACAACTCGAGCAGGCTGATTTCCGAGAAATCATGCTGTTATGAGATAGACGGGCGACGTGCGGAAGACATTTCAGTTTGGATAAACACACACACACACACACACACACGCACACACACACCACACACACGCACACACACCCACACACAATCATATGCATGTGTTATTACCACGATAATCAACAATTCACCGCAACGTCAATAATAATAACAGTGTTTCTGTGGCTCAGTGGTTAGAGCATTGCGTTAGCAGCGCAAAGGTTGTGGGTTCGATTCCCAGGGAATACACATACTGACAAAACAAATGTATAGCTTGAATGCACTGTAAGTCGCTTTGGATAAAAGCGTCTGCTAAATGCATAAATGTAAATGTAATAATAGATTGACTGATCCTTAATAATACTAGATGTTGTTAATACAGCACTCATTGCACACAAATACGATGAATTCATGTAAACTGTGACCTGAACTAACCCTATGCATGCAGCAATGTTTAGTCCATGCACGCATGCGAGTTCATGTGAATACAGCGACTGTGTTTTCTTTCTACAGTGACTTATATGAGAGTGTTATGAACACAGAATAAAGTGCACAGTGTCAGGGTTCAGTCCGCGCGAGAGAAATCGGTGTGTTTCCGGGAAACGCGCGCTGGCGCGCCGCTGGGGGGCGTTACTGTAGTTACTGTAAGAGCAGCGTTTCAAAGAAACCTCTGTTGATATCATGCGCGAGCTCAGCTCTGGCATTTTAGGTTTCGGGATCCGTAGTTATGCGGAAGCATTGAGCCTCGAGGGCTAAAGGCGTGCGCGCGTCTTTTGTTTGTTAAATGTTTGTTTGTTAAACAACGGTGTGTTGTTTGCGGTTTGGGGGAATGTGACGCGGAACGCAGATGTTTTAGCGATATAATATGCAGCTGTCAAACTGATGCACAATCACACAGCGCGAGCGCATGATGAAGATGACGATGATGATGATGATGATGTAATCTGGGAGGCGTGTCGCGCGTGGAGGCGGTGTTTTCCTGCGGAGTTTCTGCTCCGTGGATTCCTGGGTTTTCCCAAGGATCATCCAACGATATTCCCCCCCAAACCCGAGCAAGTATCCAGAGAGGATCTGGACCAAGAGAGCATGCATGATACTATAACCCACTATAACACAACATTTCACATGCATCAACAAGATGCATATGCATCAGTTAACAAACTAATATATACTGCACATATTTGATATTTCCATATGTTACAATGCCGTTTTAATACAGATAATGTACTTTGTGAGTAAGCACCATAAAGTTAATATTTAGCATATACAGTGTTGGACTATGTACAGTAATAATATTAATGTGTACAGTAACTAATTACTAATAATATTACTGTTTATTATCCATAAAACACGATTTACCAACCCCGCTGATTAAAAATCCAAATATTGAATAATTCATAGATTTATGTTCATAATCCCCACACATGCATGTGATGTCTCCAGCTCGGAATATGACAAATCTTACATTCAGCAGATATTATATTTGATATGATCTGAACACTGTATTACTGTACTCTGATCAGCATGTGCTTCATTATATCACTATAATTAAACATCGTTCTCAAATATTAAACCGTGTGATTTGATCAAATACATAATGAAATATGATCATTTGTGGGTAACGGAGAAATTACAATCAGCTTCAAGCTACACATGATAATTAATGAGATTGAATGTCTGTTAATCAGTGTTTGTAATCACTTCAGACTGATACAATGTGCATTTGGATCAAATGATGAGTTATAAGTAACATTTATGAGGACGATACAAAGTAACAACTTCTGTGCGGCGTGAATAAACAGTAATGTAACTAATTACTGCCACCAGAAAGAGTTAATAACTAGAATATCTCACATTCTTTGAGTAACGAGCACAACACTGAGCATATGAAGTCACATCTATATACATATAATCTCTTTTTAAACTCTGTAAACTTGCATTCATGGATGTGACATTTCCATATAAAATAAATACAATGTATAATAAAACACACATGCTTTAATGAGCAATTATTTCACGAGAAGTGCGTTATTGTCAGCAGAAAACAAATCAATGAATACTAAATATGCATATCATAATTTGTTGACAAATATTACTGAATGAAATGAATGTAATAATGCATTTTTGTGACACAGAAAGGCACTTAAAGCATTGATTTTGAGCTGGAATGCATAACATGTATTGCTCATAAATTCTGTCATAATTTCATTCCAAGACTTATTTTCTTCTGGAACACAAAGGGAGATATTAAAAGTCACCGAATCATTTACTGTATGAACAAAAATGTCTTGAATTTCTTAAATGATCTTCAGAAGGACGAAATGCATACAGGTGATGTTGAGGAATTATTACTATTTTAATTTTGGGGTGACTGTCCCTTTAAGAACTTTAACATGTGTAAATAGTATGTTATATACAGTTTGTTTTACAATAATCTTTGCAGTGATAACAGGACCTTTATGTCATTTTTCAAAACTCTAAAACAGTCATTATTTATAACACAGGCTGTTCAATGTTCATATCTTTAAAGAAGCCAGATGTGCAGAAACACTCCTCAGTCGGGTTACAGTAATGAAAGAGGAGTCTGGGGAGGACTGGGATCGCTCTCAGTGCCGTCGCTAGGAATTCTGGGCCCTTTGCACTGATTCTGCTACGGGGCCCCTCAAGGTCCCCTTCAATGGGGGGTGTTTGGGCCTCCCAGTGAACATGGTTCTGGGTCCCTCTCAGCCGCTGGGCTCTCAAACTCTCCTCCATCTCTCGCCTGCCTCGTCCAAAAATATGAATCAGAATCTCTATCAGACATTTACTGTAGGAAAAACAAATGATAATGATTTTTTTGGAGGGGTTCTCTCCCAACAACAGGCATCTTGAAGCTGATCACACCTGAACATAGTTCCCAGTTGCTTCACTTTCATAATCTAAACATTTAATATTGTTCATCATTTTCCATAAAAGCTAGATTAATGTATCAGTTGCTTGGCATCTTGAGCAGTTGTATTAATTAATAGTTGGATTGTTAGAGCTGCGTTTTGAAATAGTGATACTTTGATGTTAAAGTGATTTCAGTTCAATGAAGCAAAAGTGTTACGTTTATGATCATCGCTTGTGAATTATGTGTCATGGAGTTTCTGTTATTAGTGCAGAAATTATTGTAAAAACTGTAACATTATGGCAAAGTTGTTTGTTTTTAAAATGTGTTTGTGATGTTTTGAATGCAGCGCGGGGTGTTGCAAGAGATGTAAAGAGGTTTCGTATTCTGTGTGCTTGGATCTGTGTGTAAAGTTTTGAGAAGGTGTAAAGCAGCCGGTCAGAGAAGGATGGGCAGAGGTCAGGGTGCTGAGGTCAGGACCTTGGTTTAAGGACGGTGCTCATTGAGAGTATTGTGTCCTCGTCACTACACTGAGGTGTTGACGCTGACCACAGGGTGAGCGCCCCCTGCTGACCTCTCTAACACCTCTTGACCTGGTTTCCCAGGAGCTTCCCATCCAGGTACTGACCAGCTCAACCCTGTGGAGCTTCAGTACACAGCTAGGCCAGATCTGTAGCACTGCTCTGTTATCAGTGTGTCTGTGTGATGACCTATAGCAGGGCGGACGAGGAAACAGTTCACAGATCTCACACACATCCAGGCCATCATATACTCCCACAGCAAACTCTGAAACCACAGACAACACTATTGTCTGTAAGGCCGTACAAAAAGAGCTGCTGTAAGTCTTTAGAATGGTCTGTAATTAAAGACTCTCTGTTGAACTGCACCTTCACTTCCCTGTGTGTGCGTGTGTGTGTATGCGTGTGTGTGTGTGTGTGTGTGTGTGTGTGTGTGTGTGTGAGAGAGCGTGTGTGTGTGTGAGAGTGTGTGTGCGTGCGTGCGTGCGTGTGTGTGTGTGCGTGCGTGCGTGTGTGTGTGTGTGTGAGTGTGTTTATGTGTGTGTATGTGTGTATGTGTGTGTGCATGGTTCAGGTATACCCTACGTTATGGGGACAAAATGTCCCCACAACGATGGCAATATCCAAAATCCTTGTCCGTGTGGGGACATTTTTTGGTCCCCATGAGGAAACCAGCTTATAAATCAGACTAAGTGGTTTTTTGAAAATGTAAAATTGCAGAATGTCTCCTGTGATGGTTAGGTTTAGGGATAGGGGCAGTGTAAGGGGATAGAATATACAGTTTGTACAGTATAAAAACCATTACGTCTATGGAAAGTCCCCATAAAACATGGAAACCCAACATGTATGTGCGTGTGTGTGTGTGCGAGTGTGTGTGTGTGTGTGTGTGTGTGCATGTGCGTGTGTGTGCTAGTGTGTGTGTGCGAGTGTGTGTGTGTGCGTGCATGCGAGTGTGTGTGTGCATGCGAGTGTGTGTGTGAGTGTGTGTGAGAGTGTGTGTGAGAGTGTGTGTGTGTGTGTGTGTGTGTGTGTGTGTGTGTGTGTGTGTGTGTGTGTGTGTGTGTGTGTGTGTGTGTGTGTGTGTGTGTGTGTGTGTGTGTGTGTGTGTGTGTGTGTGTGTTAGGTTCATATTTTCTGTCGCCCTACACCTAAACTTGCCCCTCGCAGGAAACTCTGCATTTCTACTTTCTCAAAAAAACGCTCTCTGTATGAATTATAAGCGTCATCATTTACTCAGAAGTAGTTCTAAACCTGTATGAATGTGTTTGTTATGAACACAAAGGAAGATATTCTGAAGAACGTTTGTAATCAGGATGTTTTGGGGCATCATTGACTTCCATGGTAGGAAAAACAATACTGCTCTGTTTCCCACATTTTTCAGAATATCTTCCTTTGTGTTCATATCAAACACATTCATACAGGTTTAGAACTACTTCTGAGTAAATGATGACAGAGTTTACATTTTTAGGTGCACTGTCTCTTTAAGGAATTCCTCTCAGATAATGCCCGAACTGGAATCGCACTAGTTGATGAATATAAAACTATAGATGAGCACCCGTATGAAGGACTGACCCAGACACAGCGTTTAAGAGTCAGTGTGAAGCCGAGAGAGCGGCTTGAGTAAATCTCCACCGGCCCATCTGCTCTGACAGCTCGGTCACATCGGATTGAGTGACAAATCCACAGCAGCTGCGTCACTGTCTCTCCCAGAGTTAGGTGTGAGAGGAAGAAGTGTCTCCGCAGCTGCAGCACTGTTCAGTCACCGAGCATCCGCGCGTCACGTGATCCGCACCGGACGGATGCGGAGGTGAGCGACTCAAGGTTAAACACAGGAGGGGAGGGGCCTGAGAGGCACGTGATCGAAAGATAGACCGCGTCACGAGAGCAAAACAAATACAAAAAGTGCACATTGTGTCTGTAAAGCCCCTGTTTCTTATATTTGGTAAAG